>CM018690.1:18086633-18624711 GCA_009363875.1 Mikania micrantha | reverse complement strand
AGGAGTTCAAATAACATGTAATAAAACACATAAGCATTGAAATCCTGAATATATAACTAGTGTATGAAAATATTCATACTAGGGTATCCTACGGTTATAGACTAGTTCAACCATTTCTAGTAACCTAATTCCCTATAACCCAGGCTCTAATACCAATCTGTAACACCCCGAGCGATGGGGAAACGTCGGGATGCCACGAGGGATGTGTAGATTGTTCATAAGCTCGTGGGCATCTAATTAAATCATCACATATCAATTAATCAACCAAATTAATTACATCAAAAATCATGTTCAACATGAATTAGTTACATCAATTACCCAAAAGATTTAGCTAAACTAACTAAATTAACTCTAATCGCCAGAATTTCAGTTATTTTAGCTAAGTCCAAGAATCCTATGTGATGATGTCCAAAATATGAGAGATCATCCTCCTCAACCTACTTATCTTCATTCCCTGAAACATGTAAAAATCAAGTGTCAACTACTAAGTAGTTGTGTGAGTAATCATAAGTTTTTATATTTAAAAATATTTTACAAATGATTGTAAAAGTTTATAGTTTTTCTGAAAAAATCCACATGAGCACCAGCGAGAATACCCAACACAACATCCAAACACATAAACCAATCACATAAACCAAACACATAATCACATATATCAATAATTCATAGATAATCCATCATATGTTCAATCAACCAATCTCAACCATCAATATTCTCAATTAGTATAAGTGACCATACATGGAATCGATGTGATTAACCGGAGTTAAAAACAATGATTTCATGGAGTGTGGGCAAACCACGTGACAATACATGCAATCGTTGCGGATGACTGAAGTCAACCGTAACGACTCTTGGAGTTGTGATAATCCAAGTGGCAATACGTGTAATCTTTGTCGATGACCGAAGTCAACAACAATGTCACACGGAGTTATAATAATCAGTGATAATCCATAAACAATGATAATCCCATAATGTGAATATCATATTGATAAACAGGTATCACCCATGTGTTATCAAAATAATATTTAAAATTGGTATACATGTTCCACCTCCGAGTTTAAAACAAAACAGTTTAAAAGGAGGTCATGAGAACTCACCTGAGTCCTTAGAATCAGTGTTTTAGTAGGATGCGCGCTCGCGTATAAGAAATTAGAACAACTCAATCAAACCTGTAATTATAAGTGTGTTTGTGTATAATCATATGCATTTCAACTTAGATTTGGTGTCCCTTTAGGCTTACTTTAAACTCAGTAGTATTTTACTAACTTAGTTTATTTACCTAATTTAAATATACCGCTAAGGATTTTATAATTAGTCATTCTTAGCATATAATTTACTTGTCGGTTTAGATATTTTAACAATGATAACCCGTTGTGTTATCTTATGTGTGTTCCCTTTATTACATGTATATATATTCCAAGGTGTTGACCTTAATTATATATATAAATTAACACAACATGCATGGTCAATTAACTCTACCACCATTATCTAATTAAAATTCCTTTTAATCTCAATGAACCCATATTCAAGTTACACACGCAAAACATCACATTCCATAAGAAACCTTATAATTTAATATATGTATTTAAATAAAAAGGTGGTGACTCCCAAATTTCTCATGCATGCATGGTTCTTGGCTTATCCTTGCCTTCCTATACCCAGTACTTGTTCCCTTGGTCTTTAAATAATTTCGACAGCCCCTAAGGCTCGACAAGCCTTAGGTTCGGCCCATTATGGTCAAGGTTCGCTGGTCACCTACATTTCAGCCAACCCCCCAGGTTCGTCGCCCTAGTAGTTCACGAACCCTTAGGTTCGCTGCTTAGCTGATTCATCCAAGCAAGGTTCGGCTGAGAAAGAAGAAAAGGTTCGGCTAGAGCTTCATAGGTTCGGCCCCTAGGGTTTGTTTATGTTCACAGGTTCGTCTTCAATTAATAACAGGTTCGCCATGCAAGTGCTAACAAGAGGAGGCTCGTCTAAGCTTGGGTTCGCCGACTTAGGGTTCGACCACCATTCGGTTCGGCCTCCCTGGGTTCGGCCAACAGCCATGGTTCGGCGATCCCTTGGGTGACAGCTAGAAGGTTCAGCCCTGGCTCAACCCTTGAAGGTTCGCTGACCTGCAATGGGATTCTGGCTAGGTTAAATGAGCATAAGTTCGCCCCTAACCAGGTTCGTGGAGCAGGGTCCGGCTGGGTTAGGGTTAGCAGGTTCGGTGAAGATAACAAGGACCTAGGTTCGGCTCTCATCACAGGTTCGCCAACCTGTGGGTCGCGATCCACTGCTCACCATCCCTTCCATCGAGCCGCTTTCGTAGGAGATCTGGGTTCTAGGCTTTCGAGTGAGCTACAATGGTTTACTTGCATATTTCTAAGTGTTTGTATCGGTTGGGACATAGATGAATTGTGTGGTTCTAGATTTACACAAAAACCGAAATTAAAAACCATAGATTTACCTCGATCGTCGATCAAACGTAGGGTTTCTTCGTATCTTCTGGTTCCTCTTGATCATACGAAAGTGTGGACACCAAAATCTCTTGAATCCGACAAGAAACGAGAGAGATATGCTAGAGAGAAGTTCTAGTGAGAGAAAGTGACGAATTGTGTGTGTTTTAGAGAGAGAAAGGGTTTGTTAGAATGAGGGAGATGGTGGAGTCTTCCACCACTTATGTCTATCCCGTTCCCGCGCGTTCGGTCTTGTCTTTATCACGATGCTATTTTAGAAACGCTCGGTTTTGCTGTAAAATATATTTAAAACATAAGTCGTTTAAATAATTATATTTCGTTACAATAAAATGATTTAAATAAAATCGTTTAAGTAAAACATCTTCGTTTATCTTTGTTAATTTGATTATTTAAATGTTCGGTTTCGTTTTAGGTTGTGATTCCTAATAAAACGTTTTTAAATTACTTTTCTTATTTTAATATCGTTAAATATTATTTAATTATCTAGTCGAAACGCGTTACTCACGTACGTATTCGTAAACACCTTTGCGAATCCAACGCTCGTATCGTATTTCGATTCGATTTACGATCTATGGAATATAGTTTCAGAATATTATTCTAACAATCATATTCGTGTGAATCGTCACTCACGCGAATACATTATTAAGTTAATATTTCTGAATTAATATTCGCGTTTAAGTTATGTTCGTAACCTCACCATCGCGTAAACATTTCAAACTTTACTTCCGTTATTTAATTATCTTTAATATTATAAATCCCAATCCAAAACCCACTAAACCATATCACTGACACATCCATGATAGACCGAAATATGCATATGTATAGGGCATATGCAGGGGTACGTCGCAACCTCCCCAACACCGTCCCACCGCTATTTCGATAAACCATGACCATGTGTCCTTGACTATGTTTAGCAACCAAACACTAACAAACTCCTAATTCTTTTCCATTACAACCACAATCCATAATCTGTAATTTCAACTGCGATAAACTCTCTGGTTCTGTTTAGTTGTGTTTCAACTAAACTTCCCATGGTTTATGCGTGAAAATATATGTTCTCAATATATATACCAAAAGAAATTAAAGACGCAAAACCTACGATTATTGCGGCTATGAAAGACAATGAAAATTCAAATCTAGAAAATACAGTGACAAAATCAAAAGAGGTGTCTGGTTAGAACAATGAGAATATCGAAGCTTCTAGTGCAAAACGATTTAGAACTGAAGGATGTTAGTAGCGCGTAGCGCCTAGCTTGGTAATCTTGAATAGTGTGAGAATATCGAAGCTTCTAGTGCAACAACTCATTTTATTTACATATGGACATGCTTTATCACTATACGTGTATGTGTGGACCACATCACAACTAAAGTCCTCGCGATACTCTACGGACCATTACTAGCGCCTAGCGTGGTAATCTTGAATAGTACTATTTGGGCCTTACAAGCCCCACCCATCGCGCCTGGGAAACCAACCCGACTGGGGGTCGGAATGGGTGCAATATTGACCAACACTTTGCCATTGTCTTGTGATGGACATGGCGGGGGGCAAAACTGTCAGCTTCGGTACGAACCCGCATATAATATAACTGTATTGACTAGCTATCAATCGATACTGCATTGTAATGATATGTTAATCAACAACTCTTACTTTAAACATTGGATGTTCACTGCTTATGAAAAACCTGTGCTCTCACCAACCTTTGTGTTGACCCTTTTGCTCGCAAGTTTTCTCAGGTAATTAAGCCACACACTCATGGATAGGATGCTAAGCTGGAGTATCATGCATCTACATAGTGCTTTAGGCTTGAGAACATTATCATTTTGCTTTGTTGTGTATTGTTAAACAATTTAAATTGCTTTCGCACTATTACTCTGAAATGTTTTAAAAATTGTTTTAACAACGCTTCCGCAGTTTATGAATCGAATCTGTTATGATCTTATTAAGCTTCCGCAACTCTGATTTTACTAAACTGTTTTATCATATTATTGGATGTACGTATGTAAACAGACATGTAAGTCTCGCAACACATTGTAACTGGAGACTGCGATCCTGCAAGATCAGTCGTGATCGCGCCCTCGTTCAGGTCGGGAAGGCCGGGGTGCGACAATAAGATGTTGTTATAAGTAATATTTTGTATGATCTACAAGATCCATTATGGTAATCTTTGACAAAAAGCATGTATGTATGAATATTTCTATTTTAGAAACTTTGTTATTAAGGAATGGTGATTTTTATGAAATGACTTCATGCATGTGTATAGATCTATAGTTTATGATGATTATTATTACATTTGAAATGTTGAAAGTATGATTTCATGATATTAATATAAATAGAAACTTTTTATCCTAAGTTCGCTATGGAATGAGGAGTTTGATAATGTTATATGTTTAACATGCTTAATTGATGTTAATATGATGATATTAAGTGATTGACGCCTTTGAAAGAAAGAAACATGTGAATTTGTTATAATTTACTATAAATAGTAACTTTATTTTGCAAAATCGATAATTGGTAACATGTTAGTCGTAACAAATATGTATAAATGCTTAATTGAGTCTAAGATAGTGATATTATGATGAGATTGATAGCTAGGCTTAGTAAGGTATGCTTATTTTTGCAACTTACTATATTTAGTAACTTTTGAACGCAAAACATGATAAATCGACTACGTGCAACAATGTGTTATGTGATAACATGCTCATTTAGGTTAAACATGCATATTAGAATAATCGGAAGGTGATTTCTTGCATGATTTACCTTATTTGGGAACTTTCCTAAAATAGGAACTTACTACAAATAGTAAGTCTCCTCACGGATGTGAATTTGGTATCCGCACACATTACACGACACTAAATCGCATGTTACACGATCACTTGAACCAAAACCGTCACCAACGGGTCTATTAGCTCAAACACGGTCACCACAACCCACATAACAACATGGAGTTGTTGAACACGAACACGGTCCTGTGAGACCCACATATATGTGAACACAAACTTATAACACCTATGTGATATAGGTAACTGCTAGCCGGCGAGCTACACTGTTCTTGTAAGAACGCACTCCTTTAAACTCAGGTGAGTTTACAGCCCCACTTTTACTCTTTAACTAGTTTTATTAAACTTTTGGGGTGAGAATACTATGCAACTGTTTTAGATGTATGACCGGTATGTTGTAAAACCATTTTCGAGTGTAACTATTATCGCATAAAGTCTTCACGTATCCTTACCGTTATTTGTGTAACAAACGAGTCGTTATTACGTAGTACTACTGGGTTTGACTAGCCCCACTCGGCACCAATGTTGACTGGAGGTCATAACGAGTGTAATATCGATGTTGATGTCGGGTTCAGCTATGACTCGCGGAGGCAAACGGAAATAGTCGAGTTTCAATAAGATGAAATGACACACTCCACGGATCGTAGAACCATAAACAATTTAACATACCCAGTATATGTCTGTTTACTATTTTATGTCTGTCTAAACCTGTGAAGTCACCACTTTTTAGTTGCCACTTTTTCGCATGTATACTCAGGTGACTAATGGATCCCAAGGTAGGATGCGCACAAGGAAGTACTAAGGAGTCTGACATGCATATAGACTAAAATCCTAGGCTTGATTTCTTATTTCTTAAAAAAATTATCTTTTGTACTGTTTGATACCATATATATTTTCCGCTGCAAACTTTTATTTACTTATGCTATTCTAAACATTTTCCGCTGCGTATTATTGAAACTTGTATTATTTTACAAAACTGTGTGTTGTGTAACTCATATAGAGTCGTTTTATATGACCATGAACTGTGATCCTGGCCACGTCACACTCGCGCGGTCTGACACCGCATGTAGGAATTTGGGGGTATGACAGACTGGTATCATAGCCTTGGTTTTGGGAACTAGGTTTGCATGTAGTAAACTTAGACTATAGCCACTGCTCTACACTAGACACTACACAATAGTGTGTTGTCAATATTATTTCAAATGTTACTTACTGATTTGAGACCTAAGCATGGCTGATAACAATGACGATACGGGACGTGACCCGGGGAAGCAACCCGTCGAGGATGAGCTAACAGACGAGAGTCGTCAGCGGGTTCGGGACAGCATGTCCCAAGTTGATGCTGAGATGGCCGAGCAGGCGCACATAGTAAAGTGCGCTAGGTCGTGGGCTTGGTACCCACATACCGTGTGGGACTGGATCATCAAGCAGAGAGTACCTCTCCAGCGAGTTCAGACGGATGATGACCAAGCACACCGATTACCAGCATTCGGGGTATCATTTGAGCGGGACAGCTCGGGAGGCCCGTAGGGCCCATGAGTGTGACGAGGAGATCAGAGCTCTCTGAGAGGAGAACCAGCATCTCCGAGGATAGCTGGACCATCTGCGGGAGCAGGTGGTGGATGAGATCGCGACGCTCCGGAATCGGACCGCGCAGTTGGAAGAGCGACAGGGGGAAGTCGTTGCCGTGGTCCAGGACCATTGCGAACGATTGGTCGTGGTGGAGGACGTTACGGGGGAGAACCAGGCGGCGCTTCAGAACGCCTGGGCAGAGCAGTTGATTGTGGATCCTGAGCAGGAACAGGCACAGGAACAAGGACTACAGTTTAATTCTGAGGACCTCAAAGAAGGGGACTTCGATGAGGTCCCAGAGGAGGATGAAGTGGATGGACCTGCCGACAACGGAGACTCACACTCCACTATAGCCTCGGAGTAGTTAGATTCCTTTATTTCAGTATTTTACTTTTGAATGCCTAGATGAGCGGGATGTGCTCATATGAACTATGATAGTTGTACCTTTATTTTGGAAATTATTGTACTCAAAAGTTGTTATCATTAATGAAATGATGTTTTACTTTCATTGCTATATATCATGAGTATGACTACTGCTGACATGACATCTAACATAACTCCTAACATTCTAACACAGGATGACTAACACTCTATCCCTTCCGTATAGAATACGACTATGTCTGGAAAGGGAAAGTATGTCGGCCACCCCAAGCGAAAGATCAGAGCGGCAACTATCAAGATGATAGTTGAACGCCGAGTCAACAAAGCAATTGCCGAGTATGAGGCAAACTGTCAAAACAACGAGACTAGTGGAACCAATAACGGTACTAACATCTGCCTAACTCTACTAACTTAGTATGGACAATGATGTCACTAACACGTAACGTTAAATCCTAATAAACAGGTTCCCAAGGGAACTCTACAAAGGGATGCTCATTCAAGGCTTTCCTAAGTTGCCATCCCCACAAATTTCAGGGAACTGAGGGAGCGATGGGACTGCTCCTCTAGATCAAAAAGCTCGAATCGGTGTTCTCAATGTCTGAATGTTCGGTGGAGAACCAAGTCAAGTTTGCCACCGGGACTCTGGAGGGACCAGCCCTCACCTGGTGGAATACACATGTCCAGACCCTAGGACTGAGATCGAGCAGTACTGCCCTCGAGGAGTATTGCCCTCGAGATGAGATCTGAAAGCTGGAAGCAGAGTTTTGGGTCCACAAGATGGTAGGTTCTGAGATCGAGCAGTATTGTACTCGATTCCATGAACTGTGCAAGCTGTGCCCGGCAATGGTGACGCCGGAGTACAAAAAGATCGAGCAGTTCATCAGCGGGCTGCCCGAACAAACACAAAGCATGGTCACTACATCTGACCCGACATAGATCCAACCCACCATCCGATTGGCCCACAAGCTGACTGATCAGGTAGTAGCTATGGGTAAGCTGCCAAAACGGGGTGAACACATGAAACCCAAGAATTCAAGAGGAAGTGGGAGCCCAGTAACAACCAAACCTTCTCACCTCAGCAACCAACCAAGCACCGCCCGACACCTGCCAAAGTCTTCACTGCCACCCAGCCAAACACTCAAGGCAAAGGGGGATATCAGCGCAACAGCCCAAAATGCAACAACTGTAACTACCACCACCTTGGCCCATGTAAAAGGGTCAAGTGCATCAACTGTGGCAGAAATGGGCACGTAGCCAAGGAGTGCCGATCAAACCCTAACCCCAACACAAACAAAAACGATACCTTGAAGGGATGCTTCACTTGCGGGAAGCCGGGGCACATGCGCCGAGATTGGCCACATAACAAGAATACTGGTGGCAACCAAGCAAGGGGCAGGCTGTTCGTGATAGGATCGGGGGAAGCAAAAGATGACCCTAACGTCGTTACTGGTAAGTTTCTTTTAAATAATTTCTACGCTAGCATATTATTTGATACCGGTGCCGATAGGAGTTTTATCTCTAGTGACTTTAGCAAACTACTTAATATGACCCCAACACCACTAGACTATAAGTAGACCGTAGAGTTAGCAGACGGCAAACTGATCGAGACGCAACACATCATCAAAGGATGTGTTTTGAGACTAGCGGACCATGAACTGGAGATCCATCTGATGTCGGTGCCTCTCGGGAGCTTCGCCGTGGTGATTGGAATGGATTGGTTATCTGCCAACCATGCCGAGATCGTATGCAACGAAAAGATTGTACGAATTACATTGCCAAATGGAGAACAGATCTCAATTCAGGGAGAAAGGCGAGGTGTACCACTAAACATCATGTCTTGCATGAAGGCCAGTAAGTGCCTACAGAAGGGATATACCACCATACTAGCGCTTATCTCGAAACAACCCAAGAAAGAGAGGAAGATCAAGGACATCGCCGTAGTCCGTGATTTTCTAGAAGTTTTTCCTAACGATTTCCCTAGACTACCACCAAAGCGACAAGTGGAATTTCAGATAGACCTAACACCAACAGCTGCACCGATAGCCAAGGCACCGTATCGACTAGCTCCTACCGAAATGCAAGAACTATCTAATCAACAGCAAGAGTTGCTAGATAGAGGATTTATAAGACCGAGCTTCTCACCTTGGGGAGCTCCGGTCTTGTTTGTGAAGAAAAAGGACGGATCATTCCGTATGTGCATTGACTACCTGGAACTGAACAAGGTGATGATCAAAAATCGATACCCACTACCACGAATAGACGATATGTTTGACCAACTACAAGGGTCAAGCTACTATTCGAAAATCGATTTAAGATCTGGTTACCATCAACTAAGGATACAAGAAGAAGACATACCGAAGACAGCCTTCATGACACGATACGGACATTACGAGTTTCTGGTCATGCCTTTCGGGCTGACTAACGCACCAGCTGTATTCATAGATCTCATGAATCGCGTATGCAAGCCGTATCTCGACAAGTTCGTAATCGTATTCATAGATGTCATCCTGATTTACTCCAAGACTCAGGAAGAACATGCTGAACATTTGAGGCTCGTCTTGGAACTGTTGAAGACAGAACAGCTATATGCGAAATTTTCAAAATGAGACTTTTGGAATCGCGAAGTCCAGTTCCTCGGACACGTAGTGAACGAGAAACGAATACATGTAGACCCAGCCAAGATCGAGGCCATAAAGAACTGGGAAGCACCTAAGATGCCAATTGAGGTGCGACAATTCCTAGGATTGGTCGGATACTACAGGCGATTTATTGAGAAATTCTCAAAAATCGCGTAATCGTTGGCATCTCTCACACATAAGGATAAGAAATTCGAATGGGGAGAGAAACAGGAAGCTGCATTCGACCTATTGAAACATAAACTATGCACTGCACCAATCCTATCTCTACCTGAGGGATGTGAAGATTTTGAAGTCTATTGTGATGCATCAAAGCAAGGACTAGGTTGTGTGTTGATGCGGCGCGAGAAAGTTATTGCCTACGCATCACGACAACTGAAGGTGCACGAGAAGAATTATATGACCCACGATTTGGAGTTAGGAGCCGTGGTGTACGCATTGAAGACCTATCGACATTACCTGTACGGCACGAACTGCACAATATTCACGGATCATAAAAGCCTACAGCACATTTTCGACCAGAAGGAGCTAAACATGAGACAACGCTGATGGGTCGAGCTGATGGGTGATTATGACTGTGCTATCAAGTACCATCCCGGGAAAGCTAATGTAGTAGCCGATGGGCTGAGCCGGAAAGAAACTACCAAACGCGTACGTGCACTACAACTTACCATCCACTCTGAGCTACCTAATCAGATCCGAATCGCACAACAAGAAGCTCTGAAAACGGAAAATCATACTCTCGAAGCCATGCGGGGTATGGATAAGCAGTTGGAGGTAAAGACTGACGGAGCTTACTATCTTATGGATAGAATTTGGATTCCACACTACGGGGGATTGAGGAATGTAGTGATGGACGAAGCACATAAAAGTTGATATTCTGTACATCCAGGATATGATAAGATGTACCATGATCTGAAAACGACATACTAGTGGCCTAACATGAAGTCGGAAATCGCGACTTATGTGAGCAAGTGACTGACTTGTTCCAAAGTGAAAGTCGAATACCAGAAGCCATCAGGGCTATTACAACAACCAGAAATCCCAATATGGAAATGGGATCATATTTCCATGGACTTTATCACCAAACTGCTAAAGACGGCCAGTGGCTGCGATACCATTTGGGTTATCGTGGACCGACTTACGAAATATGCCCATTTCCTACCGATTAAGGAAACTGACAAACTGGATAAACTGACCCGAATCTACTTGAAGGAAGTCGTTTCGAGACATGGAGTCCCAATCTCCATCATATCCGATCAAGACAGCCGATTTACGGCACATTTCTGGAAGTCCTTGCATAAGGCACTTGGGACAAGATTGGATATGAGCACTGCCTATCACCCACAGACAGACGGTCAGAGTGAACGAACCATCCAGACCTTGGAAAACATGCTTCGAGCATGCGTGATAGACTTCGGTAACAGCTCGGAGACTCACCTATCTTTGGTGGAGTTCTCATATAATAACAGCTATCACACCAGCATTGGAGCTGCACCATTTGAAGCACTTTGCGGACGTAAGTGCAGATCACCACTCTGTTGGGCAAAAGTTGGTGAAAGCCAACTAACCGGACCCGAGCTCATGCATGAAACAACAGAAAAGATCGAGCAAATACGTAACAGAATGGCATCAGCTCGGGATCGGCAAAAGAGTTACGCTGACAAAAGGAGCAAACCTTTGGAATTCCAAGTAGGAGATCGTGTACTTCTTAAAGTCTCGCCTTGGAAAGGAGTGATCCTATTCGGGAAGCGGGGGAAGTTGAATCCTCGTTACATTGGACCATTCGAAATCACTAAACATATAGGCTCGTGGCCTACGAGCTACAACTACCACAAGAATTGAATAGCGTGCATAACGTATTCCACGTATCAAACCACAAGAAGTACTTATCAGACGAAACGCTCGCAATTTCTCTAGAGGAAATTCAGATCGATGAACAACTTCACTTCATTGAGGAATCGGTGGAAATTATGGACTGGGAAGTCAAGAAACTAAAACTTAGTCGCATACCGATAGTTAAGGTGCGATGGAACTCACGGCGTGGACCGGAATACACCTGGGAACGAGAGGACCAGATGAAAAAGATATACCCGAACCTATTCACAAACCAGGCTAGTACCACCAACACGAACTGAATTTCGGGACGAAATTCCAACTAACTGGGGGATGATGTGACACCTCGTAAATTCCAGGTCAGCATTTACTTTATTTTAATAATAATGTGTGTTATTATTTCATACATGGCACTAGAATTGTTAACAATTAGCGTGACACGTGGCACAACAGTCCAAACACACAGATAGTTCGAGGAATTATCGTAAAACGCACGCACGTGTCTTGAGTAACGAACGTTGGTGAATTTATCAGACCACAGTCCACTCACACTACACTTAGGTTCTATGAAACCTAAAGTAGGAGAAATGATGTCCATATGCTTCGAAACGATGTCCGTAATCGAGAAATACACGAAGAACGGACCAAATCATGAAAATGGGCCAATTGGACTCATTCAGCGGGCTAGGCGGTACGCCTAGGCCCAGCCCTTCACCCTAGGCGGTACGCGCGAGGCAGGAAAATGCCTCGGATGCCATCCCTCTGGCGCGGTACGCCTGGCTTCGGTGCTCCTCGTCGAGTGATGCGCCTAGGATACACAGAGGCTAAAAACCATTTAAACACTCAACCTATCTCTTTCTAATCATTTCTAACCTACAACTCGAAAGAACACCTAAACCTCGAGCTCACACCTGCATTTCTTCATCTCTCCACCTGAAAAACCTCCATTGAAGCTCTTGGAAGCCATTGATGAAGCTTTGAAAGCTCAAACTTGGAGAAAACAAGAACTTGGAGCTTGGAAGAAGATAGGAGAAGACCATCACCTTCATAAACCTGCTAGAAGGGAGGGTTCCAGGATCAATAGAGCTGGGTAATCATCATCTTGACACATCTTTGAAGCTTTAGAAGGTAGTTCTTGAACCTATGTTGCTTAAAATCACCTCTAAGCTCGCATGCAAGCCTCTAAGGCCACATGCACCCACTAGACATACACATGCACGAATTTTAGCTTGATTAAATCTGTGATTTTATGATTATATGGCTGATTTGATGATTTGAAGACGATCCATGGTGATCTTGATTGAGTTTGTTGAGTAGATGATGAGTTTGTTACAAAATGGGTATTGATGATCACATGCATGTATGATCTAGATAGTTTTACATGATTTTTGATAATAAGATGTTGTTATAAGTAATATTTAGTATGATCTACAAGATCCATGATGATAATCTTTGACAAAAAGCATGTATGTATGAATATTTCTATTTTTAGAAACTTTGTTATTAAGGAATGGTGATTTTTGATGAAATGACTTCATGCATGTGTATAGATCTATAGTTTATGATGATTATTAATACATTTGAAATGTTGAAAGTATGATTTCATGATATTAATATAAATAGAAACTTTTTATCCTAAGTTCGCTATGGAATGAGGAGTTTGATAATGTTATATGTTTAACATGCTTATTTGATGTTAATATAATGATATTAAGTGATTGACGCCTTTGAAAGAATGAAACACGTGAATTTTTTATAAGTTACTATAAATAGTAACTTTATTTTGCAAAATCAATAAATGGTAACATGTTAGTCGTAAAGAATATGATTAAATGCTTAATTGAGTCTAAGATAGTGATATTATGATGAGATTGATAGCTGGCTTAGTAAGGTATGCTTATTTTTGCAACTTACTATATTTAGTAACTTCTGAACGCAAAACATGATAAATCGACTAGGTGCAACAATGAGTTATGTGATAACATGCTCATTTAGGTTAAACATGCATATTAGAATAATCGGAAGGTGATTTCTTGCATGATTTACCTTATTTGGGAACTTTCCTAAAATAGGAACTTACTACAAATAGTAAGTCTCCTCACGGATGTGAATTTGGTATCCGCACACATCACACGACACTAAATCGCACGTTACACGATCACTTGAACCAAAACCGTCACCAACGGGTCGTTAGGTCAAACACGGTCAGCACAACCCACATAACAACATGGAGTTGTTGAACACGAACACGGTCCTGTGAGACCCACATGTGTGTGAACACAAATTTATAACACCTATGTGATATAGGTAACTGCTAGCCGGCGAGCTACACTGTTCTTGTAAGAACGCACTCCTTTAAACTCAGGTGAGTTTACAGCCCCACTTTTACTCTTTAACTGTTTTATTAAACTTTTGGGGTGAGAATACTATACAACTGTTTTAGATGTATGACTGGTATGTTGTAAAACCATTTTCGAGTGTAACTATTATCACATAAAGTCTTCACGTATCCTTTCCGTTAGTTGTGTATCAAACGAGTCGTTATTACGTAGTACTACTGGGTTTGACTAGCCCCACTCAGCACCAATGTTGATTGGAGGTCATAACGAGTGTAATATCGATGTTGATGTTGGGTTCAGTGATGACCCGTGGAGGCAAACGGAAACAGTCGGGTTTCGGTAAGATGAACTGACACACTCCATGGATCGTAGATCCACAAACAACTTAACATACTCAGTATATGTCTGTTTACTATTTTATGTCTGTCTAAACCTGTGAACTCACCACTTTTTAGATGACACTTTTTCGCATGTATTCTCAGGTAACTAATGGATCCCAAGCTAAGGATTCTGACATGCATATCGACTCAAATCCTAGGCTTGATTTGTTATTTCTTAAAACAATTATCTTTTGTACTGTTTGATACCATCTATATTTTCCGCTGCAAACTTTTATTTACTTATGCTATTCTAAACATTTTCAGCTGCGTATTATTGAAACTTATATTATTTTACAAAACTGTGTGTTGTGTAACTCATATAGAGTCGTTCTATATGACCATGAGCTGTGATCCTGGCCACGTCACACCCGCGTGGTCTGACACCGCACGTGGGAATTTGGAGGTGTGACAGATCCATAGCTATTTCAATCTCACTCTCGCCTATAATTGTGGTCAGCACCTGATTGATAAACTTCTTGGTAAGTTGACGAAGCTGGAACAATATCTAGATAGGGTACATCATCATAGTAAAGAATCGCCAGATATAATCGTCTCCTCATATCCTCTCCCCTTTTCCAGAACTCAGGGTAATCATCTTTCTGGTGACATGGACTCCCACAGCACATACATGAGTATTTCACAAAATCCATAGTGAATCTGCGCACACAAACAAAATACCCACGTAAACCTAAACAAACTAAACAAATAAAAATAAGAGTAACTAAAAACAAAGATGAAAATAAAACTCTTTTTGTTTTTTAGGATTTAAAGGAAAACAGTAAAACAAAATCAAACAAAATGATATAACACTAAGCGCACTAGCTCCCCGTCAACGGCGCCATTTTGATGACTTGTCATTGGGATCATGCAAAAACCTAATTAACCTAGGTAGCTAAGGTAAGTCAGGTATTGTATCCACGAGGAACATGTGGTCAGTGTTATATAATTTCGTATAACTAATTAAATGCACTTAAGAAAATAAACTTGAATGTTAGATTTTGATTTTTTGTAAAACAAACTTAAGTAAACTAAAACGTAAGCTAAATTTATGAAAAATGTGATCTCTCCATGTTTCAAGTTAGTAAAACAACTAGGTATGTCTTGATTTGTTAATTGGAAATCACATAGACATGATTCATGCTTAGTTTAGTAAAACAATTATGATTTGAAACCAAGTCAATTACTTTGTTGATAACCAATAACTAGACCGGTGTTGTTGACTCAGTGAATTACTTGTTTCACAAAATGTAGGATTTCTATAATACTTTAAAATTGAACCAATAACATTAAACTTAACAATAGAGGAAAGCAAGTAATGTCATTGAATTCAAAGTTGTAAAATAAACCAAAAATCGTTTATCATTTCACAATCAAGCAATATTGAACTTGTAAATCAATGAAAACAAATCCAATACCAATGTTTAACAAATGAAAAGAAAACCTAGTTATCATTCATCAAATCTAACCATTCACTCGGAGAAGATCACGAAAAGCTTAGCCGGACGTTCCAATGGTTGAATCTTCAAAATTGTTGAATAGTTGCATGATTGGATCTTCAAATCTTTGATTAAGAATGATCTTGGATTGAATCGGATGACTTGAAAGACTCAAAATCGCCCTAGAATAGGGGTTAGAAACAAAACCCTAGAATATGGGTTTAAATATGGTCAAGATAAGCCAAAAATTCAACTTCAACTTTCCCGGCCATCGGCCTGGGCGTATCATACGCCCAAACAGGTACACTACGGTCAGGATTGTCTTCAAATGTTGACATTTGGGTGTACCATACGCTGTCCGTATGATACGCCGGGCTCTCCGTATCATATGCCAACCTTGACTTTACCAACAACTTCGTCTCATCGATAAACATGATTTTCATATATCATGAGCCCCGTAACTCATCTCCTTGCCCTAGATATGCCTCCGCTAAGTTTTGACTTTCCAAGCTTCATTTAGTTGCACTTTTAGCCCCTCGACTTCTCTTCTGCTCACCCAATCGGCTCTCGAACACATCCTTAGCCTCTTAACACCTGAAAATCATAATCACACTCAAAGTAAATGTGTTTCGAACCAAGAACCCATAAAATCACGCAATTAAACCTTAAATAACTCAAACAACCACTACGTGATTAACATGTCTATTTAATTAATTATTTATTAGCCTATAAACATGTGTATTACACGTATTTAATATAAATTGTTTAATAGCAAATAAAAAAATTTTAGAGTTACAAAATAATAATATAAAATAATTAAATTACGTTTTAGATAAGTACTTTAGATAACAAAATAATTATTAAGCCTATAATAACTAAAGAATTAATAAATGACCTTACAGATTTATAACAACTGAAAGTTTAACCAACTGACGTTAAAAATTTTAATTAGATTTTCTAAAAAACTATCTGTTGAAAAATCAATAAGATAATGAATCATTTTTGTAATTTAAGTTAGTGATCTAATTTGAAATTATCTTTAAACTTAAAAGACCAAAGTATAATTTCCTCATCAATTTAAGTACAATTATTTAGTGAATTTCCAAAGATATATGAATTATTTAAAACGAAACGTTAATTTGCTGATTATAGAACTCTTTTTTTTTTTTGAACGGCGATTATAGAACTAACTAACTAGCATCACATGTTACTTCCAAACAGTTTTTCTTGTTAAATGAGACTAAAGTAAGATTCGTTCAATCGTCCTAGGAACGGGTAAAGTGATTTCAATGTTTTGTCCCCTTTTGGTTGTTAAAGTTACACGAGCGCTCAATAATTATTAAAGGTGTCTTATTATTTACACATTTTTTCTTAATTTGACACTCTCAATACTATTCTTTATACAAGATGTATGACCCCCTATGATGTGTAATGTTTTGATAATGATTGTTATTAACTTATTACTTATTACTTATTACATACGATTCATATAAAACTTATGTGTGATCAATCATTAACTTCGAGAACATTCAGACAAATAATGATTGGTCATATACGTATCGTACAGATTTATACATGACGGATAAAATGTGTAAAGTTTGCGGGTTAGGTGCAAAAATAACCGGACTCTTAATGTATGTTAAATGTTCATATAATGTATATGATACAACAGGAATTACGAATGGTACATGCAAAAGGTCATTGTTATAAAAAAAATATGTAATTTTTGTCAAAACATGGCAAAGGCGTTACTAATTTAAGTTTCCTTTTTTTTTTTTACTTAAATTAGAAAGGAAAAGGGAAGATTAAGAAGTCGAAAATTAAAAGGTTTAACAGCAAACCTTTGTGGCTATAGTATTAATTAAACTAAATTTTCATAAAATAAAATTAAAGTGTGTATATAGAAGAATTTATAAAAGATCACGTCTTTGCTAAAGTTTGATTCTCCAAGAAAAGTGACCTGTACATTCAAGCCATGTGTGAGTCTAATTTATTAAGGGTGGTGTTATTCATACATCCCACTGACACACCTCACACCCCTATATGCCCCGTATTGGTTAATACGAGACGCTCAGTGCCAATGATTGAACCCTCTGTGCCAATGATTGGATCCTTAGACGTCCCGTAGTGACCACTAGGAGGCGTATGCTTGACAGGGATGTTAAAATATGTTTTTGGGTATGTAGATAACCCTCCCTTTATTAAACTACAATGCCCTTTATAATTTATAAATTGAGGTACGAGGGTTTCAGCCAAAGGAACTTTTAATTAATTATTTACTTTAAATAATAATCATTGTATCTAGATTTACTTTTTTCAAATAATTAAGATTTTAGTTTTTTTTCCTCCATTTTATTCAATAGTTTTCCTCTCTTTTGTCCAACACAAGTTCCTTCGTTAGGGTTAGTTCAACTTACTTTTTTTTTTAATGGAAGAGGGTCCCGTCGTGTTACCTTCAGTTATTCTGACGATTGGTAGCTAAGATCGATTCCTCGATCCCCGACCGTGAGACCGTATCCCCTAATGCGCGAGAACCCGTGGAATAGGTAAACCCTCGCCCCCCATTGGCTCAAAACCCGAGATTAAGCTCAAGATTCCTTTCCTTATTTTTTATTCATTAAAGTATCACCAGTAAGACTTGAATCCTGTTCTCCAAAAAGAAAGGACCAAACCTTAACCACTAAGCTAATTTTATTAGATGAGGGTTAGTTCAACTAAAAAGTATTCTTATCATATAAGTTTCAGAAGAATTATTGATCATTAAATCATAAGATTAAATTTAATAAGGAAAATTCAAATTTTAGAGGGAAAAGTTGTTAGATGGTAATTTAATCATGACTACTTTCCCCCAATGTTTTCATAACCGGACCGGACGTCGAACCGGTCTCCTTACCGGTCAGAGGTCGGACCGGTCGAACCGGATTTAAGAACCGAATGATTTTATATACATTTTATAAATATATATATATATAAAATCAAAAAAATTAAAAAAAAATAAAAAACCGGTCCAACCACCGGTTTTCCGGTCCAACCACCGGTCGCCGGTTCAACCGGCCGGTTATCACAAAAACGGTTTTGAACATAGAACCGGCCCGCTATGCATACCGAATCCCGGTCCGACCGGCCGGTCCGGTCCGGGTTTAAAAACATTGCTTTCCCCTTAACCTTTTTAAATGTTCACAACTTTTACATATGATTTTATTTTTTTTTTAAAAAAAATCATGAAAAAATTATTTTTTATCTTTAAAATGAGTATAATATTGTTATAAAAATGAAATTTTTTGAGTTTATTATGTCTAATTATCATCGTTGTGTCTTTTTTGAACATTTGTGTATAATTATCTTTTTTGTGTTTTCTTACTGGTATTTTGTCTTTATTACATGTCATTGTGTTTTTTTAAAAATTATTGTGTCATCATTGCTTGACATTATATATTCTGCAACATCATTATGTTTTGAATTGTTCAGGAAACATAAAATACAAAATAGCATGTACAAAAGAAAAAATATGTACAAAAGACAAAAAGACAAAATGAACTAAAAATAAAAAAAATTTATAACATTATACTAATTTTAAAGATAAAAAATAATGTCATAAGTAAAAGTTATGAACGTTTAAAGAAGGTGATGTAACTTAATTAAAAGTTAACAAAATTGGTTATATCTAAAATACCCCAACAATTAATAATCTAATGGATTCTTCTTAGATTTTTAGGATAAAGAGTATTTTAATCTAATCTAACCCTAGTATTTGAACCTGCGACCTTCTAAATATTGAAGCCACAGAATACATCCTAGCTTAACATGAAACCCCTATTTTGTTCATATCAGGATTTGAACCCGTGACCTTCCAAATATTGAAGCCACAGAGTACATCCCTCAATCACTTGAGTTAAGGATCATTGGTGTGTTCGCTATTTAACCATGCTATATATCAATAGAGTGTTCACGAGTCGAACCGAGCCAAGCCAGGGGTCAGCTTGGACTCTGCTCGGCTTGTAAACCGAGCCTGAAATCTTGGCTCGGACATGGCTCGTTTTTAACCGAGCTGGCTCAGCTCGTTTCTGGCTTGGTTTTTACATAAGGAAATTAATGTTTAAATTGTATTCACTTCAACTCGGCTCGGTTCATTTTCTACTCGGTTTTTACATAAGAGAAGGGGCGTAAATATGTGGAACTAAGAATTAAGAATATGAAATAGGAATTAGGAATTAATGAAGCATGTGAGAATTAAGATTCATTTCAAATTTCCGTTCCCTTTTCTTTTATTTTTTATTTTTATTTTTTCATAATTACAAAATAACACCAAAGTATTATATTAGTGAAATAACCCTATAATTTTAAATATTAGTATAACATGCTTTACAAACGAGCCGAGCATACGAGCCGAGCCACCCCTGGCTCGGACTCGGCTCGGTTCGGCTTGGTTGCAAACGAGCTTTATTCGAGCCGAGCTTTTTCCGAACAAGGTAGAAGCCGAATCCAAGCTTCGAGGTTTTTGGACAGCCCTATATATCATGATATTTTACAAGCTGTAATTATAGATTCACTTATTCTTTACTTAACACTCTTTTTCTGTTTTTCATTAATTAACACCCTCACTTTTTATATACCTTTTAATTATTTATTAAACAGTACACAAATAATAAAACCATAATAATATTTATAATTATTATTTAAACATTACTTTGTGTAAATATTATTTACAGCAAAACTTTGTCTTTTATTTTATTTTTAATATTTTAGTTTTACTATTTTCTACTAACATCTTTTAAATGTTAGTGCATCCATATTCTTTTAAACTTATTAACATTTGTCTTGTTTTTAGTTACAAAACACAGTGTTATTCACTAGCTTTTATATGAACATCATTAATATTAAACAAAAATGTAAGTTAAAAATTAACAATCATTCATCAATGTGTATAAAATTTTTATATGGATTTTAGTAATTGAGTTATTTATAAAATTCTTTACATTATATATACATCTTTAAATCTTATATCCAATGAGTTTTGTTACTAGAAAATCAAATCGCATAGTCATACACGAAAACTTTTCTTCTTTTTAAATAATTTTTAAGATTAATCTATTTGACTTACAAAATAGATATATTCAATTTTATAAGACTACTAAAATCGACTACTTAATTAAAAAAAATCTTGTTAACATATGTTTTACTAACTTAATTTATAATTCTTTTAGTAACATTTCTTCTTTCAGTCTTTTACGTAACATACATTTTTAAAATTTGCAAACAAAAAAATAAAAATAACTTTTAACTTATTTAATAAAAACAAACCATCCTACTTTAAAAAATAAGTTGGAAATATATAAATTAATAAATAACAACTAATTATAAAAATAATTTAAAAATGTTGATGTATCATATTAATTTGTATTAAGTGAACCAAACAAGACAATATAGCTAGCTAGTAACAAATTAAATTTAAAAAATTAACATGAATAAAAATTTTGGTGATTTTATTATATGATTTGTTGGCATAAATGACACGCATGTTTAAATATGAAGTTTTTCAGTAAAACAATGTTACCTTTAGATTAATTTATTATTTCATATATACATTTTTTACGGATTCAATTTAAAATTTTTAATTTTAATTCTTTTAATAAAAAGATAAATATTATTTTAAAATTATTTTTATTTATTTTTTTCGAATGATATTGTTTTTGTATTTTATTTAGATCTATGTTTATTTATGTACTAGGTTAATAACCCGTGTATTACACGGGTTAAGTAAACATCACTGATATAATTCATAAATATATGAAATTAGAAATTAGAAAAAAATCATACCACTTCAAAATAAGAACATCAAATTAAACATATAATGTAACAGTTATAAGTAAATCATAAATCTCTAAATATTTCTTTATACACCACATTAAATGTTTTATTCGTAACTTTTTCATCTGCATCTGATATTAGCAATTTAATCTCATCCATATTCTTGACTCTTGATAATGCCACATACAATTGTTTATGGTTGAAGACTGGTTGTCTTAAATACAATCCAACTCTTGGTAGTGATTGTCCTTGGCTCTCTTATTAATAGTCATCACAAAACATACTGAAATTGGAATTTGTCTTCTCTGAAACTTGAATGAAATCTCCTTGTCTGAACGTATCATGTTAATTATTAAAATAAATACGCGAGAACCAATATGTGGCTAAAAATAGAACAATAAATATTTTAATTATAATTTGATTTTCATATATAACTAAGATACAATTTAAATTAAAATAATATTTATTGTTATGCTTACAAATTCGAGTTATCATTTATGATAGACACTTTGGAAGATAAACATTGAGCATATGATCTTTTCGACATATCCTTAAACATTCACATGATAATTAATTAAAGAAATGATGGTGAAATTAAGAAAATAAATAACATGATGATTGTATAGTGTATTATGTATACTATAACTAAAGTATAAAATAAATTAAATTAAATTAAATAATGAATCGTTTATTTTTATATCTTATAATGAGATGTAATTTTTTTTTGAACAGTTAAAGTCTGAACGACAGGTTTAAGCCCAAACGGGCACACATCCAAGGGCAGACCCAGTCATCACCCCTCTACCCACCAGATAAACGGAAACCGGATAAATCCGTAAATCCTCTCCCCTGCTCAGGCTTGAACCTTGACCTCAATTAGGTGCAGCTTCTCCCGTTAATTGCAATACTGTTAGGCTATTGTATTTAGAAAGTTGACATACCATTTTTTAATTTATTAGAATTTTTGGTATGTAATTGTAATATTAAAAAGTATGATATAATATTAAAAATTTTCCATTAGAGTATGATCTGAACATTTGTTCATAAGTTTAAATTCATGTTTTTTAAAAAAAAAGGATTTATAAAATATGCTACCCTTGTTTAAAATACAATATTAAATGATACAATGTCTTAATTGTCTTTGATGACACTATATTTGTCTTAGTTTGAACGAACATAATTGAATTATACAACGTTTATAGTTTTGTTTGTATAATGGTATGTTTATTACCAGATTTATAAGTAATATTATTCTAACTAGGTTTAATCTCACCCGCGCGTTGCAGCGCATTATCACAGTACACTTCCGAGAACAGTATTATATATCATTTGCAAAATCATAAGTTACATAGCAAAATCAAATATCTCATCACAAACTCTATACAATTATATATATACAAACACACACATAAAATTATACAAAATTGAAAAAACAAAATTTAAAAGTTTTAGTGGCCAAAATCAAATAAACAAAACTTTATATTATATAAAAGTTTTAGTGACGAAAATCGAAAAAACAAAACTTTACTATTAAGTTTTAGTGGCCATAATCGAAAAAACAAAACTTTATATTATATAAAAGTTTTAGTGGCCAAAATCAAAAAAAAAACTTTAAAAAGTTTTAGTGGCCAAAATCGAAAAAACAAAACTTTTCTATTAAGTTTTAGTGGCCAAAATCGAAAAAATAAAACTTTATATCATATAAAAGTTTTAGTGGCCAAAATCAAAAAAACAAAAGTTTAAAAAGTTTCAATGGCCAAAATCGAAAAAACAAAACTTTATATTATATAAAAGTTTTAGTGGCAAAAACAGAAAAAACAAAACTTTAAAAGTTTTTGTGGTCAAAATTGAAAAAACAAAACTTTACATTATATAAAAGTTTTAGTGACCAAAATCGAAATAACAAAACTTTACTTTTAGTGGCCAAAATCGAAAAACAAAACCTACGTAACAAAACGTAAAAAAAAAATTTATGTTTTATTACGTAGATTTTACGTAGATTTATAAAATATTTTTTTAAAAATATTTGGTCGGAGCTTTTTTGATTTTTTTTTATAAAAATGTGTCCAATAGCGTGACAAACCTGTAAAAAAAATTCAAAAAAAAACGTTGTTTTTACGTGATTTTTGCATGGTTTTCGTGGTTTTCTCATTGAGATGTGGTTTTCATTTTAACCATACCTATATATAGGGGAAAGATCAAATGAAAAGTATATTTTGCCTAAGAAGGCTAAAAAGGATTTTTAAAATCTCTAAAACCGACCTAAACGAACTCCGGTTGAACTCATTTTGATGGCATTGTAACCGTCTAATTGAACCCTACATTATTAGATTTTAAGTTTTCGTTTTAACAACTAGATTTAGATTTTAGGTTTTTGGGCTTGGTTTTTAGCTTTTAAGTTGTGTCTTTATGTTAAAGATTTGTTTTTAAAGTTTTGATTTAGTATTAGGGTTTATTGTTGATTATTTAAGGTTTGGGTTTTAGGGTTCGACAAGCCGGTTTCAATTATGCAAAAATGAATTTAATCGGGGTTTGTTTGAGTCGGTTTTCGAGTTTTTAAAATCCTTCTTAGCCTTCATAGGCAAAATAAACTTTTTAGAAGAACCTTACCCTATATATATATATTGATAAATATTTTTAAAAAAATAAAAATAAGGGCCCTAATTTTTTGGTGGCCCCAAGCCCTAGCTTGGCCCAACAAGCTATATGGGCCGGCCCTGCCAGATACCTACAGATGTCAACCAGGTGTACTGCATATTAAAATTTAAGATATAACACACAACTTGAAAATTTTCATTAAAACATGATTTACTAGTATACAGCCCAAAAACAAAACGGGGAAGGTCACGGACTCATCACCTTGAGCGAGTGTAGTAAATTCATTTGACTCGTGTTCCCTCAATCAGAATTCAAACAAACTGTTTATATCAAACTTTTTTTTATCTAGGTGGTTTGTAGTTTCCTGTATGAATTTTAGGCGGTTTGGAGATTACTTTTTGGAAATAAGTGATATGTTACCTTAAGTAGCAGATGTGAGGTGACACATGAGATTCGTCATATAATCATGTTCAGCAAACGATGTGGGCCATGGTGCTAATAACATGAATTAATCACTTCCGCTACTTGGTCTGGCGGAACATGATTACGTGGTGTATCCCCCTTTCTCCACCGTGTAATAATATAGCTATGTCATCCCATATCCGCTAATTGAGGCAATGGATCACCTATTTCCAAAAAGTAATCTCCAAACCACCTAAAATCCATGTACGGAAATTAACTACAAACCATCTAAATAAAAAAAAATTATGTTTATATCCCATTACATCAATTAGAGTAACAGTCTGGCAGGATCCACACTGTCCACTACCAATCTTATGACGGCCAGTCAATATTCCATCGTAGTGGACAGTTAAGCGAAGGATTCGTTGTCTGCTACCAATCCATAGGGATTAGTTGATCGTTAGTTGGCGTGTAGAGGTCCGCTAGCTACTAGTTTGGTCATCATTGATTTATTTTGTCAGTCTGCTAGGTATGGCTCACAGTCTGCTATACTTTATGAGGTTCCATCTCTTGGTTCTGTTAGCAACCTATTAGGATTCGGTCCGGAGGTGCGTTACTGTCAGTTGCCTGGATTACCCGTTTGCCACCTTCATTGCAATGTTGTAAATTGGAATCGGTCAAACTCGGATCAACTTGGACCAACTAGGTTAAACTCGGAAATGTCAGACTTTGCTATTTTTAACCGATTTTTTTCATCAATTATTGTTTGATTTTCCTTATATATATTTTATTTCTATTGGCATTCACTTTAATAGTTATATATCTTATGATATTGTATACACATAATTTTATAAAAATTATATTTTTTTTGATAATTTATCATATCCGAGTACTCTCAGAGTATTCCCTGCCTAGACTGAATGCTCGCAACTTCACAGTTGATCGACATAACCGTGTCTAGCAAGTAATCGCCGAGTGTTCAAGTATTGAAAATTCTTAATTTAATTCAAACATTTATGAGGAATTTGTATAAGTGATTAAAAATTGCACAAAAAGTTGCAATAAAGATGTTATTAAAAACTCTGTTTTTAGGTTTATATAATCATTACAAATTATTAGAAACAATAATTATTAGTTACATTCCACTAGCTAAGGTTCCTTTATTTCATCATTATTATGATTCTTTTACACATAGTCGTAACTCAATTTTTCGCAAATGAGGACCGCATCGTGCAAACATTTCTATATATGCTACACAACTTCATTCAAGTATGGGCCTCTTATTTTGCAAAAAAATTCTACATGTGCTATTAATTAAATCTGAATATTAAGGTGTCATGTTGCATACTTTTACGCTCGACAAAATCTTTTTATTTGTTGTAGAAGAATGATTTTAATTTTATGTGTCATGTTCCATACTTTCAACAGTTCTAAGACCTTGAAGGTTATTTATGGGTACAACTCTATATAGCAGGGTAGAAGAACCCTTCAAGGCGGCCAACGAATTGCTTCTTTTAGTTGTTGTTCGGGGATGAAATTTGTTGGCTATATCACCATTAGGTTTGGAGATCGTTGACTCCTGATTCTTAAGAAAAGATATATAGAACTGACTTCTGTTTGGATGCGTGATGAAGTTGAAGATGTTAAAGCTATGTGTGACAGTTGCATACGAGAATTACGTCATTAATGGTGTGAGCACATTTGATCGTTCTAGAAATCCGCGCTAATTTGGCTATTGAAATTACTACATGTTGATAGTACACGAAAAATGATGAACGTGGGCGAAAACCGTGCACAAAACGGAGTCCTGGATTGCCCGGAATTGAAAAACGAAGAAAAAGTTCTAAGTATTGGATCAAATGGGCTCGTCGCGGTACGCGATGGAGGAGTTGAGCTTCCTTCGTGGTACGCGATGCATGAAAAATATCTGAAATTCCCGAAAATCTTCTCGGTACGCGAAGCCCTTTGTGGCTTCTGGTCGCGGTACGCGACGGGTATGACGGTGGAGAAATCTGATCTACTTCATCAGATTTCATGCAGAAAGCTTAATGTTTACATTCTCGAACTCAGACGACCTACCAGCCAAAAACTCGACCAAACTACCATCCAATCTTCATTTTCAAGCCTTCTGAACGCAAGGATCGCACCAGGAATCATCTCTACAAGCCCTGATCGTTGTTTTAACCGCAGATATCTGTCAGATTAGGTAATGATCCGTTTAAACTTTCTGGTTTGATTTTGATTGATTAGATCTTGATTTTGAACGTAATGACATAGTTAGGATTGTTGATTATTGCCTAGATGATGGCTAGGATTGATTATAAACAAAGAACACGAAGTTTTAACGGTTAAATCCTTGTTTTGATCCGTTGTAACGCCCGGTTTGCATGAAACCATACCCATGATTATAATGGTTTAACCCATTTGATTATAACAATGTAGGTGATCAGTTGGATTAATCCTTGAAATGCAAGGTTAAATCCAAGTGTTTCAAACTAATCACAACCATTAACATACTCATTGGAACGATTATCTGATGTTTATGATAACAGTCAGATTAGTATGTTAAACCTGGTTATTACACCTATTCTGATGCTACATTGTGATATCATGATATTTGGGTAATCAATAACAAGGATTGATCATTCCTAAGCCATTAAGACATCTAGAAACTGTTTTAGTATTATAATCAACAACATTAACTATTTGGTTAATCTTAGACTATTCTGATTAATCAAAAGTGTCATCAACCTTGTATTGGGAATCTAATGCAATGTAGGTTTCTACATTATCATACATTGTATGATATAATACTAAATTAACTAATTAAACATTTAATATCGGTTTGTTGACTTACAAAGCAATGTCTTTGACATTGAACGTTCAGAAAGATCTAATCAGTAAACTAGAACATAAATAACTCATTAAACATAACTAAATGCAGAATCACCCTTTATTATCAGTTGGGAGATATTCTGCTACCTTTATATCATCTGGTGAGTTTCGTACAACCCCTTTTCTTTTTACTGTCTTACAAACATCGGGGTAACTCTGCAAACTGTTTTCTGAACATATGATATGCATCACTGATATCTGTGTGATTTCATGTGCCTTTTGTGTGATTTCATGGGATTTTGCCGTTAGTATCTCTATCACAGTATCAAAAAGACCTCATCTCTTGAACTGTATCTAGTGAACCCATGCGGGGCCGAACAGGAATCATTGATAGTACTATTGGCTGACAACCCATTTGCTGGGAGGATTGCATCTCCCCTGGTGTGAATGTTTGGTACCTGTTTCCAAAATAACTTCTTAATGTTTGTGATAGACATTAAGATCATGAGGCACTAAGATATTTACCGACGGGTAGTATCTTCATGAACGTACAACTGTCCGAAAGGAACTAGATACAGGTCCCATGGTTATCCGGAACTGAACTTTTGAGAACATACTTATCATATCATATTGTTTTAAATTGAACTGTCGAACTCACCAGCTTTGTGCTGACGTTTTAAACTCAACATTTTTGCAGGACAACGGTGATGACATGGTGAGGATGCACTTCACTTAGTTGAACTTAAATATATTAGATTATGTAATAAACTTAGTTGTAGACTGCAGTGTGTATGTTAATGACAAACCTTCTAATGTATTTACTTTAAGTTAATCTGTGTGCTTGTAATATCGGATCAAGTAAGTCACCCCTCACCTCAGAGACATCACCACTATGCTTCCGCAACCAGTTCAGTGACATAATACATGAGGTGACGAGAGGTGGGGGTGTGACAGGGTGGTATCAGAGCCACAGGTTATAGAGAATTAGGTTGACTTAGAGACCTAGACTATAACCATAGGCTTGAATAGTAACACAGAGAACACCGAACATTATTAACGAACAACACTTGTTTTGAATGAAGCCAGAATAATCAGGTGGTATAAATTCCAGTTATGAATGGCCAACATAACTGAAATTTGCAACATGTGTGCATTCTAGTTTAATTTAATTCAAGCGAAACATTAATAACTATAAGGACGAATAGTTGTTTTGAGATAGGAAGAAGCATCATATCATGTTCATATTAAATATTGTTATTTAATATTTACATCATGATACTGATTAGAAATTTTTATTGTACATCGATGGCCGATCAAGCCGAACAGTATATTTACCAGAGATTTCCCTATCTGAGGTTGGACGACACCCCGAGTTCTAGTACAGGAGCAGACTCGGATCCTAGTGAGGCTTCATCTGCAGCCTCTCAGGCGACCCCTGCCGGACCGCATACACCACATCCCCCAGACCTGTTACTCCACCACCACCACCATCACCAGTACTACCACCAGCAGCCCCCATACCACGGAGAGTCCCTGCGTGGGACGGATTACGACGGATGCGGGGACAAGCCCGCAAGACCACGGGGCTACCCCCGAGACATCAGATGGCTTCCCGAGATGAGCCACAGACCATACATGAGGTGGGAGAATCCTCTCACCAAGATGAGCTGCGAGCCCAACTGCAGCAGGTCTCTCAAGACCTGCAGGGCCTGAGGCAGGACCTTCACCACCATCAGACTACTCTGGAGGATACCCGCACCACAGTACTTGAGATTCTTACTTCACACCTGACTTTGATGGAGCAGGTGAATCTCATGGGTACTGATGCCCAGGCTTGGAGGGCGACCATAGAGGAGCGTTTGAGTAGGACCTGGAGACGGGCACTGGTTGCTGCATGTTGGCAGCAAGTTGCAGTCTGGAGAGGGAGACTGCAAGACTGGATTTGGATGCTTGGTACACTGAGCACTGAGGCTAGACTCTTATGTTTAGCTATAATATTGGCTACTATAGCTATTATACTAGACTGCTTACCGTATTTCCTACGGTAAGTGTGATTGAGCATCACTCATTTTGGGACTTGTCATTGTACATACCGTAGATGGATATGTTGTTATCTGTATGGATGTTGTAGTAACACTCGTTTGTATCAAACTCTATGATAGTGCTAACAAATGGTTGTTTTGTGTATTTAATTGTGTAATGGGTTATATATGTTGTGTGTGATTGGTGTGTTAATATCAAATTCATGTAATCAACAGCTAGAGACTAAAAACAATTCCAAGTAAGAAAATATCATTGTGAGAATATATCAACTTGAGAACATATCTATTGCCAGGGTGGCAATGTATCATATCAAAGTCCTATGTGGCAATGTAACATCATTGTACTTTAGGTTGTCCGTACATCCGTACATCTATACGATTGTACTGTTACGACCTAAGATTTATCGTTATTAATGATAATGAATTTTTATTGATATTATTGATGATTATCACTGTTGATGGTATACATGATTATAGCACATATTATACGCGTAAACCATGGGAAGTTTAGTTGTAATTCAATTAAACAGAACCAGAGCGTTTATCGCAGTTACTTTATACTGATGATTATGGATTATTGGTTTGAGAATGGCATTGGGTTGAATTGGGATGAAACTGGAAGTTGGTTATGTTTTGGGTTGCTAAACATAGTCAAGGACACATGGTCATGGTTTATCGAAATAGCGGTGGGACGGTGTAGGGGAGGTTGCGATCTACCTCTGCATATGCCCTATACATATTCATATTTCGGTCTATCATGGATGTGTCAGTGACTAGGGTTTAGTGGGTTTTGGTTTGGGTTAATGATACGTAAGTTAATAAAATAATAAAAGAATATGGGAATTATTTACGCGACGTGAGGATACGAACATTATATAAACGAGAATATTAATTTAGAAATATTAACTTAATAATGTATTCGCGTGGGTGACGATTCATACGAATATAATTATTAGGAATAATATTCTGAAAACAATATTCCATAAATAGCAAATCGAATCAAAATACGATACGAGCGTTGGATTCGCAAAGGTGACGATCTTTACGAATACGTACGCGAGTAACGCGTTTCGACGAAATAATTAAATATATTAAACGATATTAATTTAATGAAAAGAAACTTAAAACGTTTATTAGGAATCACAACCTAAAACAAATTCGAATAAATTAAATTATTAAATAATTGATTAACGAAAATTAACGGGATTGTTTTACGAAATAATTTATTTAAAATTATTTTAACTAATACGAAACATATTTATTTAAAAGGGTTTATATTCAAATGTGTTTACGTTAAAAACCGAGCATTTCATTGTTTTATCGCGATAAAAACGAGACCGAGCACGGGGAAGTGATACGCGATATAAGGAAGGATACTTCCTCCTTTCTTCCTCATTTTCTATAACTCCTCTCTCTCTCTACAACACACACACATTCATCTCTCTACCTTCTCTCTAGCCTATTGTCTTCAATTCAAGTCGGATTCGCGAGATCTTTGGCCCGAAACGACCGCGTGAACGAGAGCTACAAGGAGATACCAAGAAACTCTGGTTCCAACCGACGAATCGAGGTAGATCTAAAGCTTTGTTTACGGTTTTGTGTGAATCTCGAGTCCTTAAGTTATTATTGTAGTAATCGATTTAAAACCCTTAAACGAGACCATGGGTAAGTGGAGGATGAGTGGTTAGGACCTGTAACTCGAAGAAAACAAGTGAGAAGACGATGAACAGTAACCAGATACAGATCGGCAGAACCTATGAAGGTAGCCGAACCCTAGTTCTGGCCGAAACCATGGGCTGCGAACCCATGGCATCCCACGAACCCTAGCGAACCATCAAGGTCAGCCGAACCCTATTGTTGGGGCTACGAGCCTATTGTGCTGGGAGGGACCGAACCCTGTTGTGCATGACATGCGATCCTGCATGGGCGGGAAACACATGGTTTGGTCGAACGTTTGGAGTTAAAATGGAAACAACCGAACCTAAGGGTTCGTGGTACTGCAAATAGCAGCGAACCCTGTTAGGGGCGAACCTAGGGTAGAAATGGCGAACCCTAATGCAGCTGAACCCAATGGAGCCGAACCTTGTGAGTTCCTACTGGCCGAACCTTTTGGGCCGAACCTTTCACCATTGTTTAGCCGAACCTAGGGGGTTTCTAGAAAGGTTCGCTGCCCTAGTGAACGACAAACCTAAATACTTTCGACATTAGGGTTTCTAAGAGACTAGAGATAATACAATGGGCATAAACATGTATATGGGATGTATGTACATGGACGTAGTAATGCATGCATGAGAATTTCTATCTACCACCTTTCTAAATAGTATAAGTTTAAATCATGAGTTTATATTGGTTGACCCTTTGATGAGAATAGTTTCAATATAATTTTATTAAAACTTAAGTGGATTCTAAAAACTAAATAATGATGGTGGAAAGTAATTTATCATGCATGTGTACAAGAGTGTACATAGAGTATAAGGTTGATACTTTCAAAAGTTGTAAACTTTTGAATTATTAATTAAAGGCCTTCATATAATGAACAATTTAAGCTAATGGGTTCAAAGTATCATTGTGGGTCGAATATTGATAAACCATAAGTGTCATTACCTAACTTAGAAACAAATAAAACTAAGTCCATGAAGTACTTATGGGTTAAATTGAATCAAGATAAACATCTAACACTAATAAAACGCTTGTACTTATAAACACGATCACATATTAAATTTTCAGATAGTTGAGTTGATCTTGAGTTACATATGCGAGCGCGCATAACACGAGAACACATATTCTAAAGGACTTCAGGTGAGTTCTCATAACCTCCCTTTCTTTTAAACTATTTTGTTTTAAAAACTCGGAGGTGAAACATGTATACCAAATTTAATATTATTTTGATAACTCAAGGTTAATACCTGTTTATCAATATGATATTCATATTTGAAATTATCATTATTATTGGATTATCTCTTACTATCTTATATCCATGTAAACATTGTTATTGACCTCGGTTAATAACAAAAGATTACAAGTATTGTCACAAATTCCGAGAGTCATCGCTCTTAACTTCGGCTAATTGCTTTGACATCGTGTATTGTCACGTGGATGATTTCCACATCTGTGAATCATTGCTTTTGACTTCGGTTAATTACTTTGAATTCATGTATTTTCACGTGGTTAGCGACCACTCCATGTATCATGTTTTTAACTTATGTTAATTACATAATGATCATGTATAGTCACGAACATTATATGAGAATATTGATGCTGAGATTGGTTGATTGGTTTGTGGTTTGATTATCTATTACTGACTATGATTAATTATGATTGATTATGACTAATTGGTTATGTGATTATGTGTTTGTGTATGTGATTGGTTGTTGTGTTTGGGGATTTGGTGGATTATCTCATACAAGTATTTCTATTGTGGATTTCTCAGAAAAATCATAAGTACTTATACGCTTTTTATCTAAACTTTTTATAAAACCATTTTCTAACTTAAACTTTTAAATTCATTTTATAAAACCTTAAGTATAAAACTTATGATGACTCACCAACTACTTTGTAGTTAACACTTGATTTCTTACATGTTTCAGGTGATGGAGACAAGTAGGATGAAGAGGGAGATCTCTTCTATTTTGGACATCATCATATAGGGTCTTGGACTTAGCTAAATAACTAAATATCTAGCGACTAGAATTTAGTTAGATAGCTAAATCACTTTTGTATTTGTTGTAACTATTTCATGATGAACATGATTTTTGTGTAATTATTTTGGTTGATTGATTGATATATGATGATTGGATTTAGATGCCCACGAGCTTTTGAACAATCTACACATCCCTTGTGGCATCCCGACGTTTCCGCCATCGGTCGGGGTGTTACAGATTGGTATCAGAGACTGGGTTATAGGGAATTAGGTTACTAGAAATGGTTGACCTAGTCTATAACCGTAGGATACCCTAGTATGAATTATCTCATACACTAGTTAGTATATTCAGGACTTCATGCTTATGTGTTTATTACATGTTAACTGAACCCCTGTTATACATCTGATATACATATGATGCTTATAAATTTCTTGCTTATGTGTGCCCTAATGATTCGACAAGAACATGCACGTGGTGTATCGTAAAGGAGGTGGAACGTTGGCTAGGGCAGTTGCGACTGACTCTTACATATGCCCTATATATATACCATTTACGGTACATTAGGTGGATGTCAGTATTGAAGAATGTGGGAACTACCCGTTTGGGAAATTATCTGCTTAGGAAATTAACTGCTTAGGAATTTTCTGCTTTAGGAATTATTTGTTTAATTTATAAACTCCAGGCAAGGACACACCCGTGGTATACTACAAAGGTGGTGGGATGTTGGCTAGGGCAGTTGCGGCTGACCCTTACATATGCTCTATATATATACCATTTGTAGTATATTGGGGGTCTGTCAGTGTCAGGAACTTAGGATATTATTAGGATATTACTAGGAATGGTGTAAGGATATGATTGATGGGTTGTTGATGGTATGGTTGTTGAAGGTTGGTTTGGATTGACTCATGGATAATCACACTTGATGAACACTTAAAAATTCACTTATGAAACGCACTGATTGGACACGTAGGGTGCATAGGATCAATGAACGACGCGAACATTTAGTGATTGAATTGTAGACTTGGATGATGATATAAACACTTGGTGATTATATAAACGCATAGTGATGATACTAACACTTAGTGATGGTATGGACACTTGATGAAAATAAATTATAGGGAGGATATGAACACTTAGTGACAATAAGAGCACTCAGTGATGATATGAACCCTTATTGATGATTATGGACATTGAGATTTGTTGTGAAATTTAGTGAACTTAGACATTAGGAGAACTTTAATGTGAGGTGAACTTAGACATTAGGTGAACTTAGAAATAGGCAAACCTACATGTCAGGTGAACTTAGACATTAGACGAACCTAATTGTCCAAGGGAACTAGAGACCACTTCACTCAAAATTATCCTACCTAGGATAAGGTTTGTGAAGTGAGACTATGGTAAGATACAAGATACACCCTAAATGCTAACAAGGGCATAATCGTGGTGCAATGGAACGGTGGTGGGACGGTGTAGGGGAGATTGAGATCTAACTCTGCATATGCCCTATATATAAGCTTGTTGCATTGCATCGGGAGGTTGTCAGTGTTGGTATAGGGTGGAGAATGTATGCAACTTAGGAATAGTTAGCTAATATTAGTTATGACCAACTAGGACACTTAGTATAATATTAGGAAATTTATAAATGTTACGAGTTTAATGACAGAAAGGAGAGAAATATAGTTCCTGTATGTAATCCTAACTGTTTAAATGAACTCATTTGACCATTGTTTGTGTGACTTATGTTGTAAACGGTAGTAACATGTTTCTAATTCCTCAGAAACATGCCGCCGCGCCGTCACAACGAAGATGACTCGAACAGTGGGGATGCTAACAACGGTAATGCCAACTCCGGCATACAAGAGTTAGCCACACTTATTTCTGGATTGGTGAATCAACTGACTCAAGCCAATCAGTCTCTCACTCAGAACAGAGGTGGTGCAAATCCACCAACCTGCACATTCAAACACTTCAACTCCTGTAATCCTCTGAAGTTTACGGGATCTGAGACTGCCACTGGTCTACTGCAGTGGTTTGAGAGCATGGAGAACACCTTCATCAACAGTGACTGCCCCGATAGCTTGAAGGTGCGCTATGCCACCAGTGTTTTCCAAAAGAAAGCACTCACTTGGTGGAATGGGGAGAAGCGAACTAGGGGAGTTGATGCTGCCCTAGCATTGACATGGACAGAGGTCAAAAATTTGATGACCACTGAATTTTGTCCTCGTAGCGAGATGAGGAAGCTTGAGACTGAGTTTTGGGAACTCAAGCAAGACAGCGGGGAGAATGTCATCTACAATACTCGTTTCCACGAGTATAGTCTGCTGGTGCCTCATCTGGTGACACTTTTGGAGAGGGCAATTGAAAAGTATATCGGCGGATTGCCGATACAGATTCAGGACACAGTCTACGGGAGCAATCCCAAAACACTTGAGGCTGCGATCCGATTATCTGCAACTCTCACTGACAATCATGTGAAGAATGGAACACTCACTCGGAAGGGATTCAAGAAGACAGACACCAAAGCAGCTGCAAAAGAGGCTTCAACTGAAGTCAAGACTGAACAAGGCAGCTCATCCAAAAGCAGCAACAGAAAGAGGAAGGCCAGAAACTACATGGTCACTGCTCCTGCTGCAAAGTCTGCGCAACAATCATCTAACAACACAATTGCTAGAAATTATGTTGGGGTCACTCCTCAATGTAATACCTGCCGATATCACCATGCACCCAACTTGCCTTGTCGCGTCTGTAACAACTGTGGCAAGTTTGGTCACTATGCTAACGTTTTTCGGAGTGCACCGCAAGCACAAAGGATGCAACATGCACCGCTTGCACTGCCAGCTCCTCAAGCTCAACCTATTCCAGCTGTACCCGTTCGCCAGGTACCTCAGGCACATGCAAGAGCCTGTTATGAGTGTGGTGAAGTGGGTCACTTCAGGAATCAATGCCCAAAGTTGACCGGGAATAATCAGAGGGTGGCAAGAGGTCGGGCGTTTCAACTGAATACTCCAGCTGCTCAAGCCAATCAGGATGTGGTCAACGGTACATTTCTGATCAACAACTCTTATGCATCTGTCTTATTTGATTCGGGTGCTGATAGGAGTTTCGTATCATATGATTTTGAATGCTTGCTTGGTAGAACACATACATATTTAGATAAACCGTTTAACGTGGAGGTGGCTAACGGAAACACTATTGATATTGACACTGTTATTATCGGATGTACTGTGAACTTAAATGATCACGTTTTCCCGATTGATCTCATACCTATGCATCTTGGTAGCTTTGATGTGATCATAGGCATGGATTGGTTAGCCACCCACAAAGCGGAGATAGTTTGCCATGAGAAATACATCCGTATTCCATTACCTTCGGGTGAAACTTTAAGAGTCTTTAGAGAAACTTCTAGCAAAGGTCTTAAGCTTATGTCATGCACTAAAGCACACAAGTACCTTAGGAAGAAATGTATAGCATTTTTTGCTCATATTGTGGGGAAAAAGGATAAAGGAAAGAGAGTTGAAGATGTTCCTGTGATACGAGATTTTCCAGAAGTATTCCCAGATGATTTGCCGGGTCTTCCACCAGAACATCAAGTAGAGTTTCGAATTGACTTAGTACCTGGTGCGAACCCAGTCGCCAAAGCTCCCTATAGACTTGCGCCTTCGGAGTTGCAAGAATTGGCGAGCCAGTTGCAAGAGCTTACTAATAAAGGATTCATTCGCCCGAGCCATTCGCCATGGGGTGCACCGGTCCTGTTTGTCAAGAAGAAGGACGGGTCATTCCGAATGTGCATTGACTACCGCGAATTGAACAAGCTTACAATCAAGAATCGATATCCACTGCCGCGCATCGATGATCTCTTCGATCAGCTTCAAGGCTCGGCATGGTTTTCAAAGATCGATCTTAGGTCTGGGTATCATCAGCTTCGCGTACATGATGATGATATTCCCAAGACAGCTTTCAGAATGAAATATGGCCATTATGAGTTTTTGGTAATGCCTTTCGGCCTTACCAATGCACCTGCGGTTTTCATGGATCTCATGAACCGTGTTTGCAGGCCATACTTGGATAAATTCGTGATTGTATTCATTGATGATATTTTGATCTACTCAAAGACCAAGGAAGAACACGAGAAACACCTTAAGTTGGTTTTGGAGATCTTAAGAGAAGAGCGACTGTATGCCAAATTCTCTAAATGTGAATTTTGGCATAAGGAAGTTCAATTCTTGGGACACATAGTCAACGAATATGGTGTTCACGTAGATCCTGCAAAGATTGATGCGGTGAAGAATTGGAGTACACCGAAGACACCAACGGAGATTCTATCGTTCCTCGGACTTGCCGGTTACTATCGGCGGTTCATCTCGAATTTCTCCAGGATTGATGTCCCGCTTACTTCTCTGACTCAGAAGAATAAGCCATACGAGTGGGGACCGAAGCAAGAAGAGGCATTTCAGACTTTGAAGCAGAAACTCTGTGATGCTCCTGTCTTGACATTGCCTGATGGAAATGATGATTTTGTGGTTTATTGTGATGCATCCAACCTAGGTCTCGGTTGTGTTCTCATGCAACGGGGAAAGGTTGTGGCATATGCATCAAGACAACTGAAGGTTCACGAGAAGAACTACACCACACACGACTGGGAACTTGGCGCAGTCGTGTTTGCCTTGAAGATATGGAGACACTATCTTTATGGCACTAAGTGTGTAGTGTTCACTGATCATAAAAGCTTACAACATATTCTCAATCAAAAGGAGCTCAATATGAGACAACGAAGATGGGTTGAACTGTTGAATGATTATGACTGTGAAATTCGCTACCATCCTGGTAAAGCGAATGTAGTAGCAGATGCGCTTAGTCGCAAGAGTCAAGTTCAGATCCATAGTGTCCGAGTGCACAATAACCTCCGTGATGATGTTCTCACAGCCCAACAATACTCATTAGCTCAAGATGACTTGAAAAATGAGATGTCTTGCGGGGCTCAAATTTTATTGGAAACTAAGGATGATGGTTTGATGTATTACTTAAATCGGTTGTGGATACTGAACCGGGGTGATCTTAGGATGGTAATTATGAATGAAGCTCATAAATCTCGTTACTCAATCCATCCAGGTTCTGATAAGATGTATCAAGACCTTAGGGGCTTGTACTGGTGTCCTGGAATGAAGAAGGACATTGCTGAATATGTGTCTAAGTGCCTTAACTGTGCTAAGGTCAAGGCAGAACACCAGCGACCTTCTGGATTGTTAATACGACCTGAAATACCGATGTGGAAGTGGGAGAATATCTCCATGGATTTCATTACTAAACTCCCACGAACCGCAAACGGTAAAGATAGCATTTGGGTGATTATTGATAGATTGACCAAGTCGGCTCACTTCTTACTGATACACAAAACATACCCTGTGCGAAAGTTAGCGCGTATCTACATTGATGAGATCATTAGCCGACATGGTATTCCCCTAAGCATAATATCGGATCGTGATGCTCGCTTCACGGCACGATTTTGGGAATCACTTCACGAACCCTTTGGAACAAGATTGGATCTTAGCACTTGTCACACCCCGAGCCGGCGGGGTTGGATCGGAGTCCCCGTCGGGCGGAAGGTTCCCGGGGCGTGATATCGCGGGTGATAATCATGATGATCAGATTGTTTACATAGCATCAACGTTTAAGAACAACTAAAGCACAATCAAATGATATATAGGATTACAAAGTTAAATTACACTAGCAATGTTCTGCAATTTAACTAAGTAAACCTAACCAAAAGAATCAATTGTTTATATCTTGTGTATGTACAAGATATCAAAAGTGATATGTGTCATCAACGAAGGATGTGCTTCTCCAAAAATCTACTATGTCCTCTATCTGGGCAGCCTAGTATGCATATCCGAAAGATTAAGCTTAAACATGTTCTTCACCTGAGAAAGCATGTAAAAAGATCAAGTCAACACAACGGTTGGTGAGTTCATAAAGTTTATAAGTTTAAAATAGTTTCACAAACCTCTTTCGGTAAAACCTTAACCTCATTAACTCCACCTGTAATATCCAAGTCGGTATGCTTATATATAGGGCATATGTAAGGGAACAAGCCCTAGCCAACATCCCACCACATACTAACCCGGATATGACATTGTTGTTAATAATAGTTAAGCCTTTTACCTACCAATCAATTCAATCCTCATCAAAGCTTTTGTTATCTGTTTCAAAGTTTTCATGTTTATTGTATTCATAAGTGTTAGTCTCTCATCATGTTTATCAAGCATCATAGATTCACACACACATAGTTTAGCAATTACTTATCTCCTATAAGCAGACAAAAGCTCTGGAATACCAGAAGTTTAGCAATTACATGTCTCTTATATAGATAATAGCTTAGCATCCATTAGGTTCATGTTTAGCCTTTACATACCTCATATAAGCCGACAAAAGCTCTGGAATACCAGAAGTTTAGCAATTACATGTCCCTTATAACCAGGTAATAGCCCCGTAACGTTACGTTTATGTTTAGCATTTACATACCTCATATAAGCCGACACAAGCTCTGGAATACCAGAAGTTTAGCAATTACGTGTCCCTTATAACCAGGTAATAGCCTAGAATCGATACTTTCATGTTTAGCCTTTACATACCTCATATAAGCCGACAAAAGCTCTGGAATACCAGAAGTTTAGCAATTACATGTCCCTTATAACCAGGTAATAGCTGAGTATCATTATGTTTATGTTTTTACATGTATCTCACCCCATAGGTACAAGCTCTGGAATACCAGAAGTTTAGCAATTACGTAGACTATGGTTAGATACATGTACAATGTTTCATGCGCAAGTAATAGTTTCCAAGCATAAAGTTTCAAGTATTCAGTCATTGATTCATCGTGTATATCATATGTTTATTTCAAGTCTCATATAATAGCATCACGTCTCATGTAATAGCATCAAGTCTCATGTAATTGTATCAAGTCTCATGTAATAGCATCAAGTCTCATGTAATAGCATCAAGTCTCATGTAATAGCATCAAGTCTCATGTAATAGCATCAAGTCTGATGTAATTGTATCATGTCTCATGTAATTGTATCAAGTCTCATGTAATCGTATCAAGTCTCATGGAATAGCATTAAATCTCACAAGGATTCAACAATTGCTTTTAAGCCTCAAGCTTAAAGTATAAGTTTCAACATAAGAATTATGTTTATGTTTAAAGCAATAAGTAACATTTCAACAATTTATGAAAATGTTTAACATGCTTCTCAGTCCCGTAGTAAAACAAATAAATTTGAAAGGGGACAATGAACTCACCTTATGTCCGACGTACTTGACTTAAGTAGAATAAGAATACACGCGCTCTTTGTTTGTTTTCGTTATGATGTTCAAGCTCCTGTATTGATTTCATAATGTTTGTAACTTATAAGTATAAGTTTATAAGGGTTTGTTGTACGTGTAAGTGTTAGTCCTAAAGTTGACTAACACTTACGAATCTTGTTTGTTATCCGGCTCAACTTTTTCTTGATTAAAATGACCCTAGTTGCTCATTAGTCACAAGTGGTTATTTATTGAGAACTTGTAACCTTCATGTAACGTGTCTAATACTTGTTATCGTTCCATGACCAATAAATGTTTATTTCCCAAAAGTATTGGTTATTGGTTTTCATTATTCTCAAAAATCATTCATACGTTTATAAGTTATTTAACCACCATTGAGCCGGATCATCTTTAAGAAATACGTGGGCCTCAAATGTTAGTGGTCCAAGTTTATTGGGCCGGTGAGACTTATCGATTTGGGCCAAAGAATCGAGCTTAATAACGCATCTATGGCCAAGTGGTTTGGGCCGGCAATTCTAATGGTCAAGGAAACAAGTTGGGCCGATTCTATGTCATTGGCCTTATGGATTTCCTTCCTGGGCTGCCTAATTGTAATGGGCCGTATGGATTGCACAAGAATTATGGGCCCAAGGCTAGTGTGGGCCACTGCAGTAAATGGTTGGGCCCATTGAATTGAGCTGGGCCGTAACAAGTGGGCTAAACCGAATGAGGTGCATTAGAGATAATTGGCCCGTGAATAAAGAGAGTTGGGCCCAGTTGTTGATTCATGAAAACTGTTGGGCCGAGAGTATTCAAGATGGGCCGCATAGGTAAACTTGGATTATGAATTTCGTTTGCTACTGTAGCCGATCACAGCTTCCATGCAGCGAACCCTGTTATTGATTAGCATAAGGTTCGCCATCCACAGATGGTTTGTGAGCAGGCACAGGTTCGCCGAGGTCTAGGAGGTTCGTTCACAGGTTTAAGGGTTCGGCTATGGACCCAGTGAACCCTAAGATTCGTTCCAGCAAGTATGGATTCGTAAATATGCGGGGTTCGGGAGATGAACAAGTGTTCGGAAACCTGTAGATGGGTTCACCTACAGAGGGTTCGCCACCATGGTTCGTGGCTGCCCATGGCCATGCTAGGTTCGCATGGGTTCGGCCACAACAGCTCAGGGTTCGCCGGTCGAGGGAGGCTTCGGCATCCTAACAGGTTCGCTCCATGCACAGCTTCACGAACCTGTGCCTAGCCTCATCAAGTCGGGGTAGGTCCATAGGTCGGTTCTGTTGGCAACCCCACGTGTAGACTAGTTCTCGAAGGTGTACCGGTCGTGGGGGTGGGGCTGGATCCGGCGAGGAGAGGTGGGAGTCGAACAAGACACTAGAAAACCCTCTTTTTCGTGATATTCCATGGATCATACCTCGTTTTTGGCTGGGTAAATCGCAAGATCTGTTGTACTTTCGTGTAGAGCTCGTCAAGGGCTTCGCGTGGGTTCAAGAATCATCCAAATCCATGGAGAAATGAAGAATTTATGAAGGTTTGAAGGTGGTTTATGGTGGTTTGGTGGTGGTGGCCGGAATTTTAGAGAGAGAAGGGAGCGTTTGGATGAAAAATGAAATAAACTCTTCCATTTAGGGTTTTTATACCCTAAGTGGTGTTCGGGTCCGTTTCGGTTGCTTGGTTCGCGTTTTCGTCGCGTAACCGGATTTTTACGCGTAAATTTTAATAATTAAATAAAAAGGATTATTTTAAACTTCTTGGATAGTATTTATTTCTAAAAATTTATTTTAAATTCCGTTTAATTTTAATTACTTATCAGATTCTATCATTTTACGCGTTGCGTTTAATTTGATCGTGAATTTATACAATAGTTTCGTTTAATTTCGTTTATGATGAGTTTCAAAATTGTAAAACAGGAAATATTTTATTTCCTTAGAATTATGATCGTTCGCGTCATCATTCGTTTTCGTTTCGTCAGAACGCGTCGCCATCGCGCGTATTCGTTCGAATCGTCATTCGAACGAACACGACGATGGTTTAGCTTTCTGATTCTTGTTTTCTACTGTTAAGTCATTATTTCAGAGCGTTAAACTATCAGAATTATTCATACAGATCGTCACCTATACGAATAACACATCGGTTTAGCATTCTGAAACGACAACCGTTAAGGTTTTGTTTTGTTTAACCTCACATACGTATACATCAAATAGTATCACATCAAGTATTTATGTTTCAACACTGTGTTGTCTGACATGTTTCAGACTGTTAAACCCTAAGGTTTCAGTCAAATTCAGACAATCGTATAATAGTTTCATGTTAATCAAATGCATCAATAGTCTAAACATAGTTTCACGAAATGTGTACCTGAGTTACTGTACATGTTTACTGTTGCGATCATCGTTCCGGCACGCGTCCGACACTGGTGTTACAGTCTCCCCTTGTTAGAGAAATTTCGTCCCGAAATTTAAGTCTCGTTATTCGGTACGACTTCCTCGGCAAAGAGTTGGGGATACTTGTTTCTCATGTGATCTTCACGTTCCCAAGTAAACTCAGGTCCGCGCCTTGAGTTCCAACGAACTTTAACTATAGGAATACGGCTTCGCCTTAGTTTTCTTGACTTTGCAATCCATGATTTCTAACGGTTCTTCAACAAAACGTAAGTTTTCATCCAATTGAATTTCTTCAACCGGTATGATAAGAGTTTCATCAGCTAAGCATTTCTTCAAGTTTGAGACGTGAAACACGTCATGTACACCACTAAGTTCATCAGGTAAGCTTAATCTGTACGCCACAGGACCAATACGTTCGATGATCTCGAACGGTCCCACGTACCGTGGTGTTAGTTTGCCCTTATTTGCGAATCGAACTACACCCTTCCATGGGGAAACCTTCAACATGACACGGTCTCCCACTTGGAATTCTAGCAGCTTGCGCCGTTTATCAGCATAGCTCTTTTGCCTGCTTCGAGTTGCTTGTAGCCTTTGTTGTATCTGAGCAATCTTGTCTGTGGTTTCTTGAATAAGTTCTGGCCCCGTGATACGATTATCTCCTACTTCTGACCAACAGATCGGTGACCGACATTTTCGACCATAAAGGGCCTCGAATGGGGCACAACCAATGCTGCTGTGGTAACTGTTGTTGTAGGAGAACTCGATTAGTGGCAAATGAGAATCCTAATTACCACCAAAGTCTAGAACACAAGTTCTCAACATGTCCTCTAGGGTCTGAATAGTACGTTCGCTTTGACCATCCGTTTGTGGATGATAAGCTGTACTCAAGTTTAATTGCGTCCCCAGAGATTTCTGCAATGACTGCCAGAACCTTGATGTAAATCTGCTATCATGATCCGAGATGATAGACAATGGCACACCATGGCGTACCACTATCTCGTTGATGTAAAGCTTCGCTAGTTTATCCATTGAATAAGTTTCTCGCATCGGCAAGAAATGAGCAGACTTGGTCAATCGGTCAATGATAACCCAAATGGTATCATGTCCACTGGAAGTGCGGGGTAGCTTGGTAACAAAGTCCATAGCTATTTGTTCCCACTTCCAAAGTGGAATTTCAGGTTGTTCTAGTAAACCAGATGGTTTCTGGTGTTCTGCCTTTACTTTAGCACACGTGAGGCATCTACCAACATACTCAGCTATGTCTTTCTTCATACCCGGCCACCAATAAAATGCACGTAAGTCTTGGTACATTTTATCAGCACCGGGATGCACAGAATACTTGGTCTTGTGTGCTTCATCAAAAATAAGTTTCCTTAACTCATCTACTGCAGGAATCCAGATGCGATCCTTGAAATAAACAAGTCCATCAGGTTTTGTTTCCAATTGTTTCTCTACACCGCAATCAAGTTCTTTCTTCAAGTTTTCTCGTTCAATTACTTCTTGTTGTGCTTGCATGATGTTGTCGTGTAAGCTTGTCTGCACAGTCATTCCCATTGCCCTGACGCGCAAGGGTTTGACCCGTTCCTTCTGGCTCAAGGCATCAGCAACAACATTTGCCTTGCCCGGGTGGTACTTGATTACACAATCGTAATCATTCAGAAGCTCAACCCAACGTCGCTGTCGCATGTTGAGTTCCTTCTGATCGAATATGTGTTGCAGGCTTTTGTGGTCTGTAAATATGGTACATTTGGTTCCATATAAGTAATGCCTCCAGATCTTCAGGGCAAACACCACGGCTCTCAATTCCAGATCATGAGTTGTGTAGTTCTTCTCATAAATCTTTAATTGTCTCGAAGCGTAAGCAATGACTTTGTCCCGCTGCATAAGTACACAGCCAAGTCCCTGATGGGATGCATCACAATACACAACAAAGTCATCGCAACCATCTGGGAGAGATAAGATCGGAGCATCACATAAATTTTGCTTCAATGTATGAAAGGATTCTTCTTGCTTTTGATCCCAAATAAACGGTTTGCTCTTCTGTGTCAACTTTGTGAGTGGCAGAGCTATCTTAGAAAAGTTTGAAATAAACCTTCTGTAATAGCCTGCTAAGCCTAGAAAAGAACATATCTCCGTAGGTGTCTTCGGAGTGTCCCAATCTTTTATTGCCTCGATCTTGGCAGGATCAACGTGAATTCCCTCACTGTTAACAACGTGACCTAGAAATTGAACCTCTTTTAACCAAAACTCACACTTAGAGAATTTGGCATAGAGTTTCTCTTCCTTTAACTGTTCCAAGATCATTCTCAGATGTTGCTCAGGTTCTGCTTTGCTTTTAGAATAGATCAAGATGTCATCGATGAAAACAATAACAAATTGATCCAAGTATGGCTTACACACACGGTTCATGAGATCCATGAAAACCGCAGGTGCATTCGTCAAACCAAAAGGCATCACCATGAATTCATAATGCCCGTATCTGGTACGAAACGCCGTCTTTGGTATATCTTCATCTTGTACTCTGAGCTGATGGTATCCAGAACGTAGATCGATCTTTGAAAAGTATTGAGCTCCTTGCAACTGATCAAACAAATCATCAATCCTCGGTAGTGGATACCGATTCTTGATGGTTAGCTTGTTTAACTCTCGGTAGTCTATGCACATACGAAAAGATCCATCCTTCTTTTTCAAGAACAGAACCGGAGCTCCCCAAGGTGAGTAGCTCAGTCGGATGAAACCTTTATCAAGTAGCTCCTGTAGTTGGTTAGATAATTCCTGCATCTTCGAAGGTGCTAACCTGTAAGGAGATTTAGCAACAGGTGTTGCTCCAGGAACCAGATCGATACGAAACTCTACCGGTCGCACAGGAGGCAAACCAGGTAGATCTTCAGGAAACACTTCAGGATATTCCCTCACTATCGGTACGTCTTGTATTGTTTTCTTGTCTCTCTCTTTCTCCACCACGTGAGCCAAGAATGCTATGCACTTCTTTTGCAGACACTTGCGCGCTTTTATGCATGATATGATCTTTACGTTTCGCTTTGCTTGATCCCCACGAACTTCCAATACACAATCATCCGTTACTGGAATCCGAAGTAGTTTCTCGGAACAGATGACTTCAACTCGATTGAGTGAGAGCCAATCCATCCCCACAATGATATCGAAACTACCCAACTCCATCGGCAACAAGTCGATGGTAAATGTATGATCTACGAGTGTAAGTGGGCAGTTCCTATGTATAGTGCTAACTGTAACTTGTTTCTCATTCGCTACTTCGATAATGTAAGGGGAGTCTAGAGTTTCCTCAGTAAGACTAAGTTGTTGTGCAAAATCAGATGAAATAAAACTCTGGTCTGCACCAGTATCAAATAGTATAGATGCATAAGAGTCATGTAAAAGAAATGTACCAGTGACCACGTTAGGGTCTTGGCGTGCAGCATTGGCTCCGATAACAAAAGCTCGTCCCCGAGGTGCTTGTGCTCCAGGTTGCACCTTCTTAGGACAGTTGAGGGAGAAATGACTCGTTTCCCCGCAGGTGTAGCATCCCATGTTGTTGTTGTTGTTGTTGCCTGGATTATGTGGTGGTGGTGGTGGTGGAGGTAGTGCTCTTGCTGCAGTGTTAGTATCCTGGTTTACAGCAACTCGGCATTTGGTAACCCAGTGGCCAAACCGGCCACAATTAGTGCACTTCCTGCATTGAGCACCAGGTGGGTGATGATACTTGCAGTGTGTGCACTGAGGATGTTCTCCTCCATAACCCCTTGTAGCAGGATTGACAGGTGCTGTAGGTGCCTGTCTCAGAGGGGTAACGGCCGCATAGTTCTTTACGACCTTTTGCTTCTTTTTCTGGTGGTACTCGGGTTTCTTTGATGTTATATCCTTGGCTTTTCCAGCTTCATCTTTTAAGACTCCAGACTTTACCATTACCTTGGTAAGCTTAGCAGAGAGGGAAATGGCTGACTCCAAAGTAGCAGGATATGAAGCCAGTACAACGCTTTGTATACATGAAGGTAATCCTGCCACATAACGATCAATTAGTTTCTCCAAGGTTGGTACCATTTCTGGCACCAGGGCTACCAGTTCATGATAGCGGTTGGTAAAAGTCATATGATCAGCTCCCTTCATCTCATGATTCGAGAGCTCAATCTCCAGTTGTTGTAGTTCATGTTTCGGGCAAAACTCATTCCTCAGAAGAAGCTTAAATTCTGCCCAGGGCATCGCCATTGCTTCGTCTCTTCCCTTAGCCCTGATTTGTGCGTTCCACCATGTTAGAGCTCGCTTGCTGAATGAACCAGCTGCATAGCGAACCTTATGGTGTTCTGGACAGCTGCTAATGTCCAGGGTGTTCTCCATTTTCTCTAGCCATTGAATTAATCCAACAGCGCCTTCAACTCCAGTGAAGCTAGGAGGTTTGCATCCTACAAAGGATTTGTAGGAGCAGTCAGACGTATGGCTAGTGTTTCCACTAGCTTCTCCTGTAGTATGATCAGAAGTGTTGCCATGGCCCTGGATCCTGTTTATCATCTCTGGGATGACATCTTTCAACTGGCTGGTCAGTTGAGTACTCAGTAGTGTCGCCAAGGCGATGGTAGCAGGATCTAATATCTGAGCAGTGCTTGAACCTGGTGGTGGAGAGTGTGGAGGAGGAGGAGGTGGCGGTGGTGAATCAGGTGGTGTAGGATTCGAAGAGTGAGGAGCAGAGACTTGCGGAGTAGGTTGTTTTCTCGGCGGCATTCTGATCATAACCAAAACTATTTGGTCAGTGCAGTGATCGAATGCAGAAAACATAATGCATGCTTAAGTCTTAAGTTCTCTACATGAGGGTCCCTAAGTTATAGTCTAGGCCAAACCGTTTATGTGGTGACCTATTATTCTCTATAACCTTGAGCTCTGATACCAATCTGTCACACCCCGAGCCGGCGGGGTTGGATCGGAGTCCCCGTCGGGCGGAAGGTTCCCGGGGCGTGATATCGTGGGTGATAATCATGATGATCAGATTGTTTACATAGCATCAACGTTTAAGAATAACTAAAGCACAATCAAATGATATATAGGATTACAAAGTTAAATTACAATAGCAATGTTCTGCAATTTAACTAAGTAAACCTAACCAAAAGAATCAATTGTTTATATCTTGTGTATGTACAAGATATCAAAAGTGATATGTGTCATCAACAAAGGATGTGCTTCTCCAAAAATCTACTAGGTCCTCTATCTGGGCAGCCTAGTATGCATATCCGAAAGATTAAGCTTAAACATGTTCTTCACCTGAGAAAGCATGTAAAAATATCAAGTCAACACAACGGTTGGTGAGTTCATAAAGTTTATAAGTTTAAAATAGTTTCACAAACCTCTTTCGGTAAAACCTTAACCTCATTAACTCCACCTGTAATATCCAAGTCGGTATGCTTATATATAGGGCATATGTAAGGGAACAAGCCCTAGCCAACATCCCACTACATACTAACCCGGATATGACATTGTTGTTAATAATAGTTAAGCCTTTTACCTACCAATCAATTCAATCCTCATCAAAGCTTTTGTTATCTGTTTCAAAGTTTTCATGTTTATTGTATTCATAAGTGTTAGTCTCTCATCATGTTTATCAAGCATCATAGATTCACACACACATAGTTTAGCAATTACTTATCTCCTATAAGCAGACAAAAGCTCTGGAATACCAGAAGTTTAGCAATTACATGTCTCTTATATAGATAATAGCTTAGCATCCATTAGGTTCATGTTTAGCCTTTACATACCTCATATAAGCCGACAAAAGCTCTGGAATACCAGAAGTTTAGCAATTACATGTCCCTTATAACCAGGTAATAGCCCCGTAACGTTACGTTTATGTTTAGCATTTACATACCTCATATAAGCCGACACAAGCTCTGGAATACCAGAAGTTTAGCAATTACGTGTCCCTTATAACCAGGTAATAGCCTAGAATCGATACTTTCATGTTTAGCCTTTACATACCTCATATAAGCCGACAAAAGCTCTGGAATACCAGAAGTTTAGCAATTACATGTCCCTTATAACCAGGTAATAGCTGAGTATCATTATGTTTATGTTTTTACATGTATCTCACCCCATAGGTACAAGCTCTGGAATACCAGAAGTTTAGCAATTACGTAGACTATGGTTAGATACATGTACAATGTTTCATGCGCAAGTAATAGTTTCCAAGCATAAAGTTTCAAGTATTCAGTCATTGATTCATCGTGTATATCATATGTTTATTTCAAGTCTCATATAATAGCATCACGTCTCATGTAATAGCATCAAGTCTCATGTAATTGTATCAAGTCTCATGTAATAGCATCAAGTCTCATGTAATAGCATCAAGTCTCATGTAATAGCATCAAGTCTCATGTAATAGCATCAAGTCTCATGTAATTGTATCAAGTCTCATGTAATTGTATCAAGTCTCATGTAATCGTATCAAGTCTCATGGAATAGCATTAAATCTCACAAGGATTCAACAATTGCTTTTAAGCCTCAAGCTTAAAGTATAAGTTTCAACATAAGAATTATGTTTATGTTTAAAGCAATAAGTAACATTTCAACAATTTATGAAAATGTTTAACATGCTTCTCAGTCCCGTAGTAAAACAAATAAATTTGAAAAGGGACAATGAACTCACCTTATGTCCGACGTACTTGACTTAAGTAGAATAAGAATACACGCGCTCTTTGTTTGTTTTCGTTATGATGTTCAAGCTCCTGTATTGATTTCATAATGTTTGTAACTTATAAGTATAAGTTTATAAGGGTTTGTTGTACGTGTAAGTGTTAGTCCTAAAGTTGACTAACACTTACGAATCTTGTTTGTTATCCGGCTCAACTTTTTCTTGATTAAAATGACCCTAGTTGCTCATTAGTCACAAGTGGTTATTTATTGAGAACTTGTAACCTTCATGTAACGTGTCTAATACTTGTTATCGTTCCATGACCAATAAATGTTTATTTCCCAAAAGTATTGGGCCGATTCTATGTCATTGGCTTTATGGATTTCCTTCCTGGGCTGCCTAATTGTAATGGGCCGTATGGATTGCACAAGAATTATGGGCCCAAGGCTAGTGTGGGCCACTGCAGTAAATGGTTGGGCCCGTTGAATTGAGCTAGGCCGTAACAAGTGGGCTAAACCGAATGAGGTGCATTAGAGATAATTGGCCCGTGAATAAAGAGAGTTGGGCCCAGTTGTTGATTCACGAAAACTGTTGGGCCGAGAGTATTCAAGATGGGCCGCATAGGTAAACTTGGATTATGAATTTCGTTTGCTACTGTAGCCGATCACAGCTTCCATGCAGCGAACCTTGTTATTGATTAGCATAAGGTTCGCCATCCACAGATGGTTTGTGAGCAGGCACAGGTTCGCCGAGGTCCAGGAGGTTCGTTCACAGGTTTAAGGGTTCGGCTATGGACCCAGCGAACCCTAAGATTCGTTCCAGCAAGTATGGATTCGTAAATATGCGGGGTTCGGGAGATGAACAAGGGTTCGGCAACCTGTAGATGGGTTCACCTACAGAGGGTTCGCCACCATGGTTCGTGGCTGCCCATGGCCATGCTAGGTTCGCATGGGTTCGGCCACAACAGCTCAGGGTTCGCCGGTCGAGGGAGGCTTCGGCATCCTAACAGGTTCGCTCCATGCATAGCCCCGCAAACCTGTGCCTAGCCTCATCAAGTCGGGGTAGGTCCATTGGTCGGTTCTATTGGCAACACCACGTGTAGACTAGTTCTCGAAGGTGTACCGGTCGTGGGGGTGGGGCTGGATCCGGCGAGGAGAGGTGGGAGTCGAACAAGACACTAGAAAACCCTCTTTTTCGTGATATTCCATGGATCATACCTCGTTTTTGGCTGGGTAAATCGCAAGATCTGTTGTACTTTCGTGTAGAGCTCGTCAAGGGCTTCGCGTGGGTTCAAGAATCATCCAAATCCATGGAGAAATGAAGAATTTATGAGGGTTTGAAGGTGGTTTATGGTGGTTTGGTGGTGGTAGCCGGAATTTTAGAGAGAGAAGGGAGTGTTTGGATGAAAAATGAAATAAACTCTTCCATTTAGGGTTTTTATACCCTAAGTGGTGTTCGGGTCCGTTTCGGTTGCTCGGTTCGCGTTTTCGTCGCGTAACCGGATTTTTACGCGTAAATTTTAATAATTAAATAAAAAGGATTATTTTAAACTTCTTGGATAGTATTTATTTCTAAAAATTTATTTTAAATTCTGTTTAATTTTAATTATTTATCAGATTCTATCATTTTACGCGTTGCGTTTAATTTGATCGTGAATTAATACAATAGTTTCGTTTAATTTCGTTTATGATGAGTTTCAAAATTGTAAAACAGGAAATATTTTATTTCCTTAGAATTATGATCGTTCGCGTCATCATTCGTTTTCGTTTCGTCAGAACGCGTCGCCATCGCGCGTATTCGTTCGAATCGTCATTCGAACGAACACGACGATGGTTTAGCTTTCTGATTCTTGTTTTCTACTGTTAAGTCATTATTTCAGAGCGTTAAACTATCAGAATTATTCATACAGATCGTCACCTATACGAATAACACATCGGTTTAGCATTCTGAAACGACAACCGTTAAGGTTTTGTTTTGTTTAACCTCACATACGTATACACCAAATAGTATCACATCAAGTATTTATGTTTCAACACTGTGTTGTCTGACATGTTTCAGACTGTTAAACCCTAAGGTTTCAGTCAAATTCAGACAATCGTATAATAGTTTCATGTTAATCAAATGCATCAATAGTCTAAACATAGTTTCACGAAATGTGTACCTGAGTTACTGTACATGTTTACTGTTGCGATCTCCATTCCGGCACGTGTCCGACACTGGTGTTACAGCACTGCTTATCAATCTCAAATGGATGGTCAGAGGGAGCGAACGATTCAGACATTGGAAGACATGTTGAGAGCTTGTGTCATCAACTTTGGTGGCAATTGGGATAGCCATTTACCATTGGTTGAGTTCTCATATAACAACAGTTATCACGCGAGCATTGGTATGGCACCGTTTGAAGCTCTTTATGGCAGGAAATGTCGGTCACCTATTTGTTGGACCGAAGTCGGCGATTCGCAGATTACTGGTCCAGAGATTATTCAGGAAACGACTGACAAGATCCGCCAGATCCGTGACAATCTGTTAGCTGCACGCAGTCGACAGAAGAGCTACGCGGATAAACGAAGAAAACCTTTAGAGTTTGAAGTGGGAGATATGGTATTGCTTAAAGTGTCGCCTTGGAAAGGCGTTGTGCGATTCGGAAAGAAAGGGAAGCTTGCTCCACGATATGTTGGCCCTTTTAAGATCCTTGAACGGATCAGGAAGGTTGCCTATAAATTAGAACTTCCTACTGAACTTAGTAACGTGCACCCAACGTTTCACGTGTCCAATCTAAGAAGGTGCTTAGCCGATCAGGATCTTCAGGTTCCACTTGATGACATTCGCATCGATGATACCATGCACTTTGTTGAAAAACCAGTGGAGATAATGGATCGTGAGGTTAAACAGCTCAAACGCAGTAGAATTCCAATTGTCAAAGTACGTTGGGAATCGAAGCATGGTCCAGAATTCACTTGTGAGCGGGAAGATCAGATGAAGCTTAAGTACCCATATTTATTTACTACGGTCACTCCAAGTTGAATTTCGGGACGAAATTCCTTTAACTAGGGGAGACTGTAACATCACTGTACTTTAGGTTGTCCGTACATCCGTACGATTGTACTGTTACGACCTAAGATTTATCGTTATTAATGATAATGAATTTTTATTGATATTATTGATGATTATCACTGTTGATGGTATACATGATTATAGCACATATTATACGCGTAAACCATGGGAAGTTTAGTTGTAATTCAATTAAACAGAACCAGAGCGTTTATCGCAGTTACATTATACTGATGATTATGGATTATTGGTTTGAGAATGGCATTGGGTTGAATTGGGATGAAACTGGAAGTTGGTTATGTTTTGGGTTGCTAAACATAGTCAAGGACACATGGTCATGGTTTATCGAAATAACGATGGGATGGTGTAGGGGAGGTTGCGATCTACCTCTGCATATGCCCTATACATATGCATATTTTGGTCTATCATGGATGTGTCAGTGACTAGGGTTTAGTGGGTTTTGGTTTGGGTTAATGATACGTAAGTTAATAAAATAATAAAAGAATATGGGAATTATTTACGCGACGTGAGGATACGAACATTATATAAACGAGAATATTAATTCAGAAATATTAACTTAATAATGTATTCGCGTGAGTGACGATTCACACGAATATAATTATTAGGAATAATATTCTGTAAACAATATTCCATAAATAGCAAATCGAATCGAAATACGATACGAGCGTTGGATTCGCAAAGGTGACGATCTTTACGAATACGTACGCGAGTAACGCGTTTCGACGAAATAATTAAATATATTAAACGATATTAATTTAATGAAAAGAAACTTAAAACATTTATTAGGAATCACAACCTAAAAAGAATTCAAATAAATTAAATTATTAAATAATTGATTAACGAAAATTAACGGGATTGTTTTACGAAATAATTTATTTAAAATTATTTTAACTAATACGAAACATATTTATTTAAAAGGGTTTATATTCAAATGTGTTTACGTTAAAAACCGAGCATTTCATTGTTTTATCGCGATAAAAACGAGACCGAGCACGGGGAAGTGATACGCGATATAAGGAAGGATACTTCCTCCTTTCTTCCTCATTTTCTATAACTCCTCTCTCTCTCTACAACACACACACACATTCATCTCTCTACCTTCTCTCTAGCCTATTGTCTTCAATTCAAGTCGGATTCGCGAGATCTTTGGCCCGAAACGACCGCGTGAACGAGAGCTACAAGGAGATACCAAGAAACTCTGGTTCCAACCGACGAATCGAGGTAGATCTAAAGCTTTGTTTACGGTTTTGTGTGAATCTCGAGTCCTTAAGTTATTATTGTAGTAATCGATTTAAAACCCTTAAACGAGACCATGGGTAAGTGGAGGATGAGTGGTTAGGACCTGTAACTCGAAGAAAACAAGTGAGAAGACGATGAACAGTAACCAGATACAGATCGGCCGAACCTATGAAGGTAGCCGAACCCTAGTTCTGGCCGAAACCATGGGCTGCGAACCCATGGCATCCCACGAACCCTAGCGAACCATCAAGGTCAGCCGAACCCTATTGTTGGGGCTACGAGCCTATTGTGCTGGGAGGGACCGAACCCTGTTGTGCATGACATGCGATCCTGCATGGGCGGGAAACACATGGTTTGGTCGAACGTTTGGAGTTAAAATGGAAACAACCGAACCTAAGGGTTCGTGGTACTGCAAATAGCAGCGAACCCTGTTAGGGGCGAACCTAGGGTAGAAATGGCGAACCCTAATGCAGTTGAACCCAATGGAGCCGAACCTTGTGAGTTCCTACTGGCCGAACCTTTTCAATGGTGGGCCGAACCTTTCACCATTGTTTAGCCGAACTTAGGGGGGTTTCTAGAAAGGTTCGCTGCCCTAGTGAACGACAAACCTAAATACTTTCGACATTAGGGTTTCTAAGAGACTAGAGATAATACAATGGGCATAAACATGTATATGGGATGTATGTACATGGACGTAGTAATGCATGCATGAGAATTTCTATCTACCACCTTTCTAAATAGTATAAGTTTAAATCATGAGTTTATATTGGTTGACCCTTTGATGAGAATAGTTTCAATATAATTTTATTAAAACTTAAGTGGATTCTAAAAACTAAATAATGATGGTGGAAAGTAATTTATCATGCATGTGTACAAGAGTGTACATAGAGTATAAGGTTGATACTTTCAAAAGTTGTAAACTTTTGAATTATTAATTAAAGGCCTTCATATAATGAACAATTTAAGCTAATGGGTTCAAAGTATCATTGTGGGTCGAATATTGATAAACCATAAGTGTCATTACCTAACTTAGAAACAAATAAAACTAAGTCCATGAAGTACTTATGGGTTAAATTGAATCAAGATAAACATCTAACACTAATAAAACGCTTGTACTTATAAACACGATCACATATTAAATTTTCAGATAGTTGAGTTGATCTTGAGTTACATACGCGAGCGCGCATAACACGAGAACACATATTCTAAAGGACTTCAGGTGAGTTCTCATAACCTCCCTTTCTTTTAAACTATTTTGTTTTAAAAACTCGGAGGTGAAACATGTATACCAAATTTAATATTATTTTGATAACTCAAGGTTAATACCTGTTTATCAATATGATATTCATATTTGAAATTATCATTATTATTGGATTATCTCTTACTATCTTATATCCATGTAAACATTGTTATTGACCTCGGTTAATAACAAAAGATTACAAGTATTGTCACAAATTACAAGAGTCATCGCTCTTAACTTCGGCTAATTGCTTTGACATCGTGTATTGTCACGTGGATGATTTCCACATCTGTGAATCATTGCTTTTGACTTCGGTTAATTACTTTGAATTCATGTATTTTCACGTGGTTAGCGACCACTCCATGTATCATGTTTTTAACTTATGTTAATTACATAATGATCATGTATAGTCACGAACATTATATGAGAATATTGATGCTGAGATTGGTTGATTGGTTTGTGGTTTGATTATCTATTACTGACTATGATTAATTATGATTAATTATGACTAATTGGTTATGTGATTATGAGTTTGTGTATGTGATTGGTTGTTGTGTTTGGGGATTTGGTGGATTATCTCATACAGGTATTTCTATTGTGGATTTCTCAGAAAAATCATAAGTACTTATACGCTTTTTATCTAAACTTTTTATAAAACCATTTTCTAACTTAAACTTTTAAATTCATTTTATAAAACCTTTTAAGTATAAAACTTATGATGACTCACCAACTACTTTGTAGTTAACACTTGATTTCTTACATGTTTCAGGTGATGGAGACAAGTAGGATGAAGAGGGAGATCTCTTCTATTTTGGACATCATCATATAGGGTCTTGGACTTAGCTAAATAACTAAATATCTGGCGACTAGAATTTAGTTACATAGCTAAATCTCTTTTGTATTTGTTGTAACTATTTCATGATGAACATGATTTTTGTGTAATTATTTTGGTTGATTGATTGATATATGATGATTGGATTTAGATGCCCATGAGCTTTTGAACAATCTACACATCCCTCGTGGCATCCCGACGTTTCGGCCATCGGTCGGGGTGTTACAGGCAACATTTCAATTGTCTGTGTGACAACATTTCAAAGTCCTGTGTGGCATCATATCAAAGTCCTGTGTGGCAACATTTCAATTGTCTGTGTGACAACATTTCAAAGTCCTGTGTGGCATCATATCAAAGTCCTGTGTGGCAACATTTCAATTGTCTGTGTGACAACATTTCAAAGTCCTGTGTGACATCATATCAAAGTCCTGTGTGGCAACATTTCAATTGTCTGTGTGACAACATTTCAAAGTCCTGTGTGGCATCATATCAAAGTCCTGTATGGCAACATTTCAATTGTCTGTGTGACAACATTTCAAAGTCCTGTGTGGCATCATATCAAAGTCCTGTGTGGCAACATTTCAAAGTCCTGTGTAATATTTTGACATTTTGTTGAATTATCAGGACTGAGTATAACTACGAATATCCGTATGATCTGTGTGTATCGAGAACATGTCTGGACTAAATTCATGTAGTTATACTGTATTCTTTATAATCACATTTCAATATAAATTTTCAGTGTAACTGAATATGATTGAATTTATGTGATAGAACGGGTTATATCTTTAATGTTCTTAAACTGACCTGAGTTTGTCTGCTTGTGAGCAGATTAATGGCTCCTAAATGAGGTCGACCAGCTAAGAGAGCTACTCAGAACATTACAAACCCTGAACAGAATCAAATTCCACCTTTGAATGTTGAATCAAATCCGGATCCGCGTGTAAATCCGGAAGCAAACATGGTTTCACATGGGAACTTGGAAACAAATACTGCTCCACCAGTGAACCCTGGAGCAAGCACTGTTCCACCTGCTGGTACAAGTGGATCTGAAAAAATGAAGCTATGATAGCATGAATTGTGCGTGAACAAGTATCTGCTTGTGGTGTTCTGACACAACACCAACCACATATCACCGCAGGTTCTGGTGGGGACCACGATCATGTTGAACATAATGCTACTGGTGGTCACTTCGAAACTCATACTACCACCGGTACAACAAACACAAAAACAACTGTTCCTGATCCACCACAGCAAGGGTGTACATATAAGTACTTTGCTTCTTGCAACCCTATTATTTCTACAGGCAAGGAAGGAGCGGCTGGTCTTTTATGGTGGATCGAGGAGATGGAAACCAAACTCAAAATCAGCCAGGTGTCTTATGCTGCCTGTTCTCTGAAAGACTCAGCTTTGACCTGGTGGAATACCCAGGCCAAGACTTTGGGTTCAGCCACAGTTGACTCGATGGGCTGGAATGATTTCAAAACTCTGATTAGATCAGAGTACTGCCCAATCACTGAAATTCAAAAACTCTAGGAGGAATTCTGAAATCACTCTATGATCGGTGCTGATTGTCTGGCTTACACCGATCGGTTTCACAAACTTACTTGTTTACTTCCCGATATGTTTCCTACGGAAGCAGCTTTAATCGAGAAGTACATTAAGGGTTTGATTCCCCAGATTCGGGGAATGGTTACTGCAGCTGAATCTACAACTCTGAAACATACAATTCTTTTGACCACTAAGCTTACCAATGAGGCGGTAAGGAGTGGTACTCTGTCTTTGAAACCTCAGACAGCTCACAGTCGTAGTGATGTCGGTACCTCTAATGTTTCTAAAGGTACTAAACGAAAGTGGTTTGGCAAAACCAAGGCGAAAACTCCGGCTGAGATCACCCAGAGCAAGCCAACTGTGAAAAACTATTGTAATCCCTAGGATTTTCGATTTTCATTCAAGCTTCGTAATCGTATCAAATTCGAAATAAATAAAAGTTGGGATACTCTTTGAACATTTAACTTATGAATTTGTAGTTAATTAAATGTTTGTTAATAAAGCAATATTAATATAATCAAAGTCTTGATAAATTCATTTTATAAAGAAATTATAATTTTTATAAGTCGTCGTAGGTTATAAAATAAAAACATTTTATTAGTAAATAACCTATTTTAGAGTTATAAGAGTATATACATAAAATAACATGTATATACATAATAATAATTATAACAAAATACATAATCTAAGCTTTTATAAAATTTTATTTTTATAAAAGAATTATCATTTTAAAACCTAAAAGTCATAATGGGTTATAATAAAATAAAATCATTTTTTTAACCTATTCTTAAATTTATAAAGTATATACATAATATATAATAATAAAATTAATAATAATAATTAAGACATTATAATTATAAAAAGGTTTTTATAAATTATTTTATGTTTTATACAAATTATTTATAAAGTCTAAATATTGAAAATAAATAAAAGATTTTAAAAATTTTAAAACATAAAAAAGGTTGTTAATTAGAGGGGTAAGAAATGGCAAGTTATAAAACTAGTTTGTGAGTAGAAAAAGTTTATTTTTAAAGCTGAAACAAATGGGAAACCAGGAGGACCAATGATGTAATAAAGCCAAAATACCCATCTTCCTTACCCAGTTAGCTAACCGGATACCCCCATGACCCAAACGCGACCCGGTTTTTGAATCCCCTAATCCCGCTCGTTTACAATCAATTCCAGCTCACTAATCGTATATTTGGAAGGGATATGAACGCGTTTACGACCCCCAATCGTCAATTAACTCAATTGATTCGGAAATCTCATTCCTAAATTAACCCGATCAAACCAAAAATAAGGACTCATTCGGACGCCTATAAAACCCAAATCAAATCATATAATTCTCATCCTTTATCGAATTCGAACAAGTCTGTGCAAGGAAATCAAGCGCCTAACAACAGTTCATAGCGATCCAAGCACAAGCTTCGGCCGAACCTTCAAGCTAGTCGAACTCTATCCAAACGAACACTTCACCAGGTGATTCTTGTACCCATCTACTCGAAATCAAGTGAGGATTAAAAGCCCTAACCTTTTAATCACTCACAACCCCCGATTCTAACGAATTCGAACGAAGAACAAATTAGGGTTCATATGATTCTGAATTCGATTTAGAGAACTTGTATAACAATGTATCCGAACCAATCCTTACAAAACATCACCCCCCAGCCTAGCGGTTAGGACCGCCGGCTGAGGGGGAAGGGGTCTCGGGTTCGAGCCTTCAGCCCAGGCCCATAACCGTTTTTTTTTGTTGTTTTTCATCCATTCTAAAACTCATTTTTTTTATAAATTATGAATAAATGATGAAAAATCATTTTTATAAATTCTGTTAAATAAAATAAAAGTAAATAAATTCTAGATTACATGATCATCAAATTTTATTTGTTAAAACTAACTTAATGATTAATTCAAAAGAATTTTTTATACACTTTTAAACAATCTGTTTAATCTAAAAATCAAAATAATTTTCAAATAGAATTTAATTATTTTTATAAATTCCTTTTTATAAGAATTATTGCATTTAATTTAAAAAGTCAAAATAAAAGATTTTTATCAAAATTTGTTTCTGTTCAAAATAATTTATTTATTTATTTATATACAATTTATTTATTTATTTATTTATTTATTTATTTTTTCTACATAAAATAAAATAAAATAAAATAAAATATGTTTCTTTAATTTAATTTGTTATCAATCAAGAATAATTATTTTAATTCATATAATTCAAATATGTATTTTAAGGTTATAAACTTTTGAAAAGTTAACTAAAGTTTATAAAACTTAAAAATTCAAACATGCAAGTTTTGAAATACGAATGGATGGAAATCAATTCATGTAACCTACTTAGAAATTCAATTTTAAAATAATAAATAAAGAGGAATATTTAATATTCTATTTTTATTTATTATAAGAATATTATTAAATATTCTTAAACAATTAGTCTAGTCATACAAATAATATTGATTAAATAAAAAGAATATCTTTGATATTCTATTTTATTTAAGTCAATATTAAGTCTAGTTTATTCATACAAATAATATTAATAAATAAAAAGAATACATTTGATATTCTATTTTATTAATTAATATTATAAGATTAGTTATTCTAAGTATCCATTCAAAACATAGTTTCATTCAAACTAGGACTTCCATTAGGATTGCCATAGTTTCTAGGATTCTTGAACTTGAACTATAGGATTGCTAAGACTTGAATTACTCAAATTATAGGTGAGTAGATAGCCTTACTTCCTCGTCGTTTAAATCAAGAATTTGGAACTAGTCTAGCATCCTAACAGGTGAGTTTCTTCACACTCCCTTTTACTTCTTGTTTTTGGGATGTTACACATGTCATATTCAAACTATTATTCATTCTATTATTCAATTCAAACTTATGATGCAAGCCTTAGACTTATTTAGTTTTATGTGTTAGATGCTAAGTTTATACAATGTGTTGATTCTATGTGTGTTGCCAGTCAAGCAAATTAGTATCTAGTAGCCTAGGATGGTTAGATACTATCTTCGCAAAGGCTTTTGGCCCTTGTGTGAAAAAGGTGAAAAGTACATTAGCAAACTAGTTGAATTACAAATGATAATTCTTGTATTATTATACTTGAATTATTATGTAAGGATACTTGTTTGGACACAAGCATTTGTTATTCATATATTCATTCAATTATTCAAACTTGTATTATGCTATGCCTTTGATACATATTCTAATTAAGTTTTAGTTTGCATCTTTTTATACTTAGTATTCAAAATTAGTGTGTAAACTCACCAACTATGCAAATAGTTGACAAAATTTATTTTACATGTGTGACAGGTTAAGGAAGAGAAGATTCAAGACATAAGATAGGTCTAGAGACCTAGTTTAATTTAATCAAATGTTTAAGACTTTATTTATTGTTATGTTTTGATTTGAATTGAATTTGGATTATTGTAATGACTTTGAATGATTGATTTATTGAATGAATGAATGTTTGAATTAAATACAATTGTTTAATTATTGAAACTTACACATAGCACCATGAGTAATGAACAATCTAACTCGCGCCCCAACGTATTCCGCCGTTGGTTGGGGTGTGACAGATTGGTATCAGAGACATGGTTATAGGGAATTAGGTTATTAGAAATGGTGACTTAGACTATAACTAGGATTACCCAAATATGAGTTATCTCATATTACAATTGTTGTTTATTACTTGCTTATGTGCTATGTGTTATATATATTCATTATGTGCTTTATTATAATTGTTACCATAGAGGAAAGCCTTAGTTTAATACCATAGAGGAAAGCCATAGTTAATTAAATGCCTTGCTTACACTTAGCTAAGAATTCCTTAGTTTAAGATGGCTTTATATCATGGAGGTTACTTAGCTTAAGCAATTGCCATAGAATTTTCTTTTAAGTGAACTCTATTCTAATCTCACGTGTGGGCGAGTGAACGTTAGTTGATAAGTTATGAACTCATTAGGCTTGATGCCTAATATTCCTTAGAGAATTTAAGCTTAGGAAATTCCAATATTGATTTTTAAAATCCCGTTAGAATTAGGTTTGTGAGGTGGATATGTAGTAACTGGAAGGGTGTAGTACCGGTAGTTGGAATTCCTGTCTAGGAAAGCTATTCGTATAAATCCCCGAGGTACTGTGGGACCAGTCTAGCTTTCCTGGGGACTTCTAATGAGAGTATGATCACTTATAGGCCAAAGCATATCATACCAAACATCTTGCAAACCAAATTAATTCTAATATGTCACAAGGTATTTTGAATACCATTCCTTATGTTTTAAATAAATTCAATTGATTTGATTATGTGTTTTATTATTCAATGACATATTATCTATGATTAGTAATAATTACTTATCTAAGATAATACAAATGTCACAAATGCTATCTATTCAATCTATCTATTCCTAATCGATTCTTATTCTTATCTAGATGGCTCGTAGGGAACGTGCAGCTGAACGTCGCATTGCTTCTATTATTGCTCGCCAAATGGGAACCATACTACCTAATATGGTTGCACAACTCCAACAACTCAATATCAACCCAGTCAACCCAAACCCCGAACAAGCCAATCAACCTAAGTGCTCCTTTAAGCACTTCAACTCATGCAACCCACCCAAGTACAATGGGTCGGATGGAGCGACTGGACTGCTCCAGTGGTTTGAGGGTATGGAGAGTACCTTCTTGAATAGTGACTGCCCGGCCAAATTGAAGGTTCGTTATGCTACGGGGACTCTACAAAAACGAGCCCTTACCTGGTGGAACAATGAAAAACGAACCATTGGGGAAAACACTGCTGATGAACTCACTTGGGACCAGCTCAAAGATCGTATGACCCTAGAGTTTTGCCCTCGTAATGAGGTGAAGAAGCTTGAGTTTGAGTTCTGGGATCTCAAACAAGATAGTGGTGAGAATCTTGCTTATAACAATCGTTTTCATGAGCTCAGTCTTTTATGCCCTCATATGGTGACCCCTTTGCAAAGAGGTATCGAAAAGTACATTGGTGGCCTGCCAATGGTGATTCAAGATTCTGTACTAAGTAGCAACCCTAAAACCCTTGCTGATGCCATCCGTCTGGCTGCTACTTTGACAGACAACCATGTCAAAGATGGGACTCTAACTCGAAAAGGGTCCAAGAAGGAGAAGGACCAATCAAAAGGTCCAAAAGAAGCACCAAAGGAAGAGGCCAAAGCTGGGTCATCTTCCTCCTCCAAAAAGAACCGCAAGAGAAAGGCAAGTCATATGAACTTTGTTGTGACCCATGCCACTCCTCTTCAACAGTTTGGACCTGTCAACACCAATGCACAAGCCAACAAGAAAGCCTACACTGGCCCTTTTCCGAAGTGTGCAAATTGTAGTTTTCATCACCCTGCCACGAACCCCTGTCGTTTCTGTACGAACTGCAACCGCTATGGTCACTTTGCTATCAATTGTAGGGTGCCAAAGGGTCAAGTCAACCCCAATAATGTGCAAGTCATCACTGCTCCAAGGCAAAATGGAGTTAGAGCATGTTATACTTGTGGGGATCCAAACCACATGGCCAACACTTGCCCTCGAAGGGTCCATGCTTTGATGGCCCCAAACAATCAAGGGAATCAAGTGGCTAAGGGTCGTGTCTTCAACGTCAATGCCAACCAAGCTCAAAACAACAATGACGTGGTGAACGGTACGTTTCTTGTAAATGGAATTTATTCATCTATATTGTTTGACACGGGGGCCGATAGAAGTTTTGTTTCTTTAGAATTTGAACCCCTACTTGCTATGCCTAGAATTAAGTTGAATGAACCTTTTAGTGTTGAAGTGGCCAATGGAAAGACCATTAAGCTTGACTCTTTTATACCTAATTGTATTTTGAACCTTAATTCTCATGATTTCTCTATCGACCTTATACCAATGCAATTGGGAAGTTTTGACCTCATAGTTGGCATGGACTGGTTGTCAAAACATCATGCTGAAATCGTTTGCTATGAGAAGTATATTCGAATCCCAATCAAAGAAGGTCAAGAGCTTCGAGTATATGGAGAGAAAGCCTCAAAAGGTCTTCGACTCATGTCATGCATACAAGCTCAAAAGTATTTGCGCAAGAATTACGTGGCCTTCTTGGCTCATGTAGTGGAAACCAAGGTAGAAGAAAAGAAGTTAGAAGATATTCCTATAGTTCGTGAATTCCCCGAGGTCTTTCCCGAAGACATCAATGGTCTACCTCCAAATCGACAAGTCGAATTCCGTATCGATCTCGTTCCTGGAGCGATGCCGGTCGCGAAAGCTCCTTATCGACTCGCTCCTACCGAATTACAAGAACTTGCCAGTCAATTGCAAGAACTTTCCGACAAAGGATTCATTCGTCCTAGTTCATCTCCTTGGGGTGCACCGGTCTTGTTTGTAAAGAAGAAAGACGGTTCTTTTCGTATGTGCATCGATTATCGTGAACTTAACAAACTTACGATTAAAAATCGATACCCATTACCGAGGATCGACGATCTTTTTGATCAATTACAAGGCGCAAAGTGTTTCTCTAAAATCGATCTTCGTTCGGGTTATCATCAACTTCGAGTTTTTGAAGAAGATGTGCCGAAGACAGCCTTTCGTACAAGATACGGGCATTACGAGTTTTTGGTTATGCCTTTTGGTTTGACAAACGCACCTGCGGTTTTCATGGACTTGATGAATCGCGTTTGTAAACCGTATCTTGACAAGTTCGTAATCGTATTCATCGACGACATTCTGATTTATTCAAAGTCAAAATCCGAACATCAGAACCATCTTCGTTTAATCCTTGAACTCCTGAAAAAGGAGCAACTTTATGCCAAGTTCTCAAAATGTGAATTTTGGCTTAAAGAGGTTCAGTTTTTAGGACACATTGTGAATGAGGATGGAATCCATGTTGATCCTGCAAAGATTGAGACGGTGAAGAGTTGGAAGACTCCAACGACACCAACCGAGATCCGGTCATTTCTTGGTCTAGCAGGTCAAATCTTAAACTCTTAGAAATTCTTTTAAGGTTCATTTCATTTCTATCATCTAATCAAACGATCTTGTAACTGACAGGTTATTACCGTCGGTTCATTTCTAATTTCTCCAAGATTGCATTACCGCTCACTGCCTTGACCCACAAAGGCAAACCATATAAGTGGGAAGATGCTCAGGAGAATGCCTTTCAAACTCTTAAACAAAAGCTATGCAATGCCCCTATTCTTACGTTACCCGATGGAACCGACGACTTCGTTGTTTATTGTGATGCCTCGAACCAAGGTCTTGGATGCGTGCTTATGCAACGTGGGAAAGTTATTGCATACGCTTCCAGGCAATTAAAGATCCATGAGAAGAATTATACGACCCATGATCTTGAACTTGGTGCGGTGGTCTTTGCATTAAAAATTTGGAGGCACTACCTTTATGGTACCAAGTGTGTTGTGTTTACCGACCACAAAAGCCTTCAACACATTCTGAATCAAAAAGAGCTTAACATGAGGCAAAGGCGTTGGGTAGAATTGCTTAACGACTACGATTGCGAAATACGTTACCATCCCGGTAAGGCAAACGTAGTAGCCGATGCTTTGAGTCGAAAAGCTCATGGCAAGCCAATCATCCTACAAAGTATTCAAAGTTCATCCGATCTTCAAAACCGTGTCTTTAAAGCTCAACAGGAAACGGTCTCGGAAGGCAAGTTAGCTGAAGAAATGCCAATGAATGTTGAACTTCAACTCGAGTCTAAAACGAATGGTTTATTGCATTTTCAAAACCGTTTGTGGATTCCAAATCAAAATCAGTTACGAGAACTCATTCTAAACGAAGCTCACAAGTCTCGATATTCTATTCATCCTGGCGCCGACAAAATGTATAAAGACCTTCGGGTTCAGTATTGGTGGCCGGGAATGAAGAACGATGTTATCCTTTACGTTTCTAAATGCCTTACTTGTTCAAAGGTGAAAGCCGAACATCAACGACCGTCGGGATTACTTGAACAGCCTGAAATACCCGTTTGGAAATGGGAAGGTATTGCTATGGATTTCATAACTAAACTCCCACGAACTGCTCGGGGTTATGACAGCATTTGGGTGATTGTTGACCGTTTGACAAAGGCTGCTCACTTTTTACCGATTCGAGAAACCAATCGAGTGGAAGAACTAGCTCGTATCTACATCAATGAAATTGTGTGTAGACATGGTGTTCCACTTAACATCATTTCTGACCGAGATGGTCGATTCATTGCTCATTTTTGGAAGTCTTTACAATCAGCTCTTGGTACTCAATTGAATCTTAGCACCGCTTACCATCCTCAAACCGATGGGCAGTCCGAAAGGACCATTCAAACACTTGAAGATATGTTGCGATGTTGTGTGATTGACTTTGGTGGTAATTGGGATAACTACTTACCGTTAATTGAGTTCTCGTACAACAATAGCTACCATTCGAGCATTGACATGGCACCTTTCGAGGCGCTCTATGGACGCAAATGTCGATCACCGGTTTGTTGGAATGAGTTAGGTGAAGCTCAAATCACTGGACCGGAATTGGTTCAAGAAACAACAAACAAAATCATACGAATTCGTGAGAATCTGACGACTGCTCGTAGTAGGCAAAAGAGTTACGCTGACAAACGGCGAAAGCCGTTGGAATTTCAAGTCAACGATATGGTCCTTTTAAAGGTGTCCCCTTGGAAAGGTGTTGTTCGTTTTGGCAAGAAAGGGAAGCTAGCTCCTCGATACGTGGGTCCTTTTAAAGTCTTGGAAAGGATTGGTAAAGTGGCTTACCGACTCGAGTTGCCTCATGAACTGTCGAATGTGCATCCAACTTTTCATGTCTCTAATCTAAAGAAATGCCTAGCCGACGAAAATCTCCACATACCTCTTGATGAAGTCCGCATCGACGAGTCAATGCACTTTATTGAGAAACCGATGAAGATAGTTGATCGGGAAGTCAAAAAGCTCAAAAACAAGCGCATTCCAATCGTCTTGGTTAAATGGGATTCTAAACGAGGCCCAGAACTTACTTGGGAACGTGAAGATCAAATGAAGACCAAGTACCCGCAATTATTCAATTCAAATTCTTAGTCATTTCGGGACGAAATTCCCTAAAGTAGGGGAGACTGTAATCCCTAGGATTTTCGATTTTCATTCAAGCTTTGTAATCGTATCAAATTCGAAATAAATAAAAGTTGGGATACTCTTTGAACATTTAACTTATGAATTTGTAGTTAATTAAATGTTTGTTAATAAAGCAATATTAATATAATCAAAGTCTTGATAAATTCATTTTATAAAGAAATTATAATTTTTATAAGTCGTCGTAGGTTATAAAATAAAAACATTTTATTAGTAAATAACCTATTTTAGAGTTATAAGAGTATATACATAAAATAACATGTATATACATAATAATAATTATAACAAAATACATAATCTAAGCTTTTATAAAATTTTATTTTTATAAAAGAATTATCATTTTAAAACCTAAAAGTCATAATGGGTTATAATAAAATAAAATCATTTTTTTAACCTATTCTTAAATTTATAAAGTATATACATAATATATAATAATAAAATTAATAATAATAATTAAGACATTATAATTATAAAAAGGTTTTTATAAATTATTTTATGTTTTATACAAATTATTTATAAAGTCTAAATATTGAAAATAAATAAAAGATTTTAAAAATTTTAAAACATAAAAAAGGTTGTTAATTAGAGGGGTAAGAAATGGCAAGTTATAAAACTAGTTTGTGAGTAGAAAAAGTTTATTTTTAAAGCTGAAACAAATGGGAAACCAGGAGGACCAATGATGTAATAAAGCCAAAATACCCATCTTCCTTACCCAGTTAGCTAACCGGATACCCCCATGACCCAAACGCGACCCGGTTTTTGAATCCCCTAATCCCGCTCGTTTACAATCAATTCCAGCTCACTAATCGTATATTTGGAAGGGATATGAACGCGTTTACGACCCCCAATCGTCAATTAACTCAATTGATTCGGAAATCTCATTCCTAAATTAACCCGATCAAACCAAAAATAAGGACTCATTCGGACGCCTATAAAACCCAAATCAAATCATATAATTCTCATCCTTTATCGAATTCGAACAAGTCTGTGCAAGGAAATCAAGCGCCTAACAACAGTTCATAGCGATCCAAGCACAAGCTTCGGCCGAACCTTCAAGCTAGTCGAACTCTATCCAAACGAACACTTCACCAGGTGATTCTTGTACCCATCTACTCGAAATCAAGTGAGGATTAAAAGCCCTAACCTTTTAATCACTCACAACCCCCGATTCTAACGAATTCGAACGAAGAACAAATTAGGGTTCATATGATTTTGAATTCGATTTAGAGAACTTGTATAACAATGTATCCAAACCAATCCTTACAAAACATCACCCCCCAGCCTAGCGGTTAGGACCGCCGGCTGAGGAGGAAGGGGTCTCGGGTTCGAGCCTTCAGCCCAGGCCCAGAACCGTTTTTTTTTTGTTGTTTTTCATCCATTCTAAAACTCATTTTTTTTATAAATTATGAATAAATGATGAAAAATCATTTTTATAAATTCTGTTAAATAAAATAAAAGTAAATAAATTCTAGATTACATGATCATCAAATTTTATTTGTTAAAACTAACTTAATGATTAATTCAAAAGAATTTTTTATACACTTTTAAACAATCTGTTTAATCTAAAAATCAAAATAATTTTCAAATAGAATTTAATTATTTTTATAAATTCCTTTTTATAAGAATTATTGCATTTAATTTAAAAAGTCAAAATGAAAGATTTTTATCAAAATTTGTTTCTATTCAAAATAATTTATTTATTTATTTATATACAATTTATTTATTTATTTATTTATTTATTTATTTCAACATAAAATAAAATAAAATAAAATATGTTTCTTTAATTTAATTTGTTATCAATCAAGAATAATTATTTTAATTCATATAATTCAAATATGTATTTTAAGGTTATAAACTTTTGAAAAGTTAACTAAAGTTTATAAAACTTAAAAATTCAAACATGCAAGTTTTGAAATACGAATGGATGGAAATCAATTCATGTAACCTACTTAGAAATTCAATTTTAAAATAATAAATAAAGAGGAATATTTAATATTCTATTTTTATTTATTATAAGAATATTATTAAATATTCTTAAACAATTAGTCTAGTCATACAAATAATATTGATTAAATAAAAAGAATATCTTTGATATTCTATTTTATTTAAGTCAATATTAAGTCTAGTTTATTCATACAAATAATATTAATAAATAAAAAGAATACATTTGATATTCTATTTTATTAATTAATATTATAAGATTAGTTATTCTAAGTATCCATTCAAAACATAGTTTCATTCAAACTAGGACTTCCATTAGGATTGCCATAGTTTCTAGGATTCTTGAACTTGAACTATAGGATTGCTAAGACTTGAATTACTCAAATTATAGGTGAGTAGATAGCCTTACTTCCTCGTCGTTTAAATCAAGAATTTGGAACTAGTCTAGCATCCTAACAGGTGAGTTTCTTCACACTCCCTTTTACTTCTTGTTTTTGGGATGTTACACATGTCATATTCAAACTATTATTCATTCTATTATTCAATTCAAACTTATGATGCAAGCCTTAGACTTATTTAGTTTTATGTGTTAGATGCTAAGTTTATACAATGTGTTGATTCTATGTGTGTTGCCAGTCAAGCAAATTAGTATCTAGTAGCCTAGGATGGTTAGATACTATCTTCGCAAAGGCTTTGGCCCTTGTGTGAAAAAGGTGAAAAGTACATTAGCAAACTAGTTGAATTACAAATGATAATTCTTGTATTATTATACTTGAATTATTATGTAAGGATACTTGTTTGGACACAAGCATTTGTTATTCATATATTCATTCAATTATTCAAACTTGTATTATGCTATGCCTTTGATACATATTCTAATTAAGTTTTAGTTTGCATCTTTTTATACTTAGTATTCAAAATTAGTGTGTAAACTCACCAACTATGCAAATAGTTGACAAAATTTATTTTACATGTGTGACAGGTTAAGGAAGAGAAGATTCAAGACATAAGATAGGTCTAGAGACCTAGTTTAATTTAATCAAATGTTTAAGACTTTATTTATTGTTATGTTTTGATTTGAATTGAATTTGGATTATTGTAATGACTTTGAATGATTGATTTATTGAATGAATGAATGTTTGAATTAAATACAATTGTTTAATTATTGAAACTTACACATAGCACCATGAGTAATGAACAATCTAACTCGCGCCCCAACGTATTCCGCCGTTGGTTGGGGTGTGACAGATTGGTATCAGAGACATGGTTATAGGGAATTAGGTTATTAGAAATGGTGACTTAGACTATAACTAGGATTACCCAAATATGAGTTATCTCATATTACAATTGTTGTTTATTACTTGCTTATGTGCTATGTGTTATATATATTCATTATGTGCTTTATTATAATTGTTACCATAGAGGAAAGCCTTAGTTTAATACCATAGAGGAAAGCCATAGTTAATTAAATGCCTTGCTTACACTTAGCTAAGAATTCCTTAGTTTAAGATGGCTTTATATCATGGAGGTTACTTAGCTTAAGCAATTGCCATAGAATTTTCTTTTAAGTGAACTCTATTCTAATCTCACGTGTGGGCGAGTGAACGTTAGTTGATAAGTTATGAACTCATTAGGCTTGATGCCTAATATTCCTTAGAGAATTTAAGCTTAGGAAATTCCAATATTGATTTTTAAAATCCCGTTAGAATTAGGTTTGTGAGGTGGATATGTAGTAACTGGAAGGGTGTAGTACCGGTAGTTGGAATTCCTGTCTAGGAAAGCTATTCGTATAAATCCCCGAGGTACTGTGGGACCAGTCTAGCTTTCCTGGGGACTTCTAATGAGAGTATGATCACTTATAGGCCAAAGCATATCATACCAAACATCTTGCAAACCAAATTAATTCTAATATGTCACAAGGTATTTTGAATACCATTCCTTATGTTTTAAATAAATTCAATTGATTTGATTATGTGTTTTATTATTCAATGACATATTATCTATGATTAGTAATAATTACTTATCTAAGATAATACAAATGTCACAAATGCTATCTATTCAATCTATCTATTCCTAATCGATTCTTATTCTTATCTAGATGGCTCGTAGGGAACGTGCAGCTGAACGTCGCATTGCTTCTATTATTGCTCGCCAAATGGGAACCATACTACCTAATATGGTTGCACAACTCCAACAACTCAATATCAACCCAGTCAACCCAAACCCCGAACAAGCCAATCAACCTAAGTGCTCCTTTAAGCACTTCAACTCATGCAACCCACCCAAGTACAATGGGTCGGATGGAGCGACTGGACTGCTCCAGTGGTTTGAGGGTATGGAGAGTACCTTCTTGAATAGTGACTGCCCGGCCAAATTGAAGGTTCGTTATGCTACGGGGACTCTACAAAAACGAGCCCTTACCTGGTGGAACAATGAAAAACGAACCATTGGGGAAAACACTGCTGATGAACTCACTTGGGACCAGCTCAAAGATCGTATGACCCTAGAGTTTTGCCCTCGTAATGAGGTGAAGAAGCTTGAGTTTGAGTTCTGGGATCTCAAACAAGATAGTGGTGAGAATCTTGCTTATAACAATCGTTTTCATGAGCTCAGTCTTTTATGCCCTCATATGGTGACCCCTTTGCAAAGAGGTATCGAAAAGTACATTGGTGGCCTGCCAATGGTGATTCAAGATTCTGTACTAAGTAGCAACCCTAAAACCCTTGCTGATGCCATCCGTCTGGCTGCTACTTTGACAGACAACCATGTCAAAGATGGGACTCTAACTCGAAAAGGGTCCAAGAAGGAGAAGGACCAATCAAAAGGTCCAAAAGAAGCACCAAAGGAAGAGGCCAAAGCTGGGTCATCTTCCTCCTCCAAAAAGAACCGCAAGAGAAAGGCAAGTCATATGAACTTTGTTGTGACCCATGCCACTCCTCTTCAACAGTTTGGACCTGTCAACACCAATGCACAAGCCAACAAGAAAGCCTACACTGGCCCTTTTCCGAAGTGTGCAAATTGTAGTTTTCATCACCCTGCCACGAACCCCTGTCGTTTCTGTACGAACTGCAACCGCTATGGTCACTTTGCTATCAATTGTAGGGTGCCAAAGGGTCAAGTCAACCCCAATAATGTGCAAGTCATCACTGCTCCAAGGCAAAATGGAGTTAGAGCATGTTATACTTGTGGGGATCCAAACCACATGGCCAACACTTGCCCTCGAAGGGTCCATGCTTTGATGGCCCCAAACAATCAAGGGAATCAAGTGGCTAAGGGTCGTGTCTTCAACGTCAATGCCAACCAAGCTCAAAACAACAATGACGTGGTGAACGGTACGTTTCTTGTAAATGGAATTTATTCATCTATATTGTTTGACACGGGGGCCGATAGAAGTTTTGTTTCTTTAGAATTTGAACCCCTACTTGCTATGCCTAGAATTAAGTTGAATGAACCTTTTAGTGTTGAAGTGGCCAATGGAAAGACCATTAAGCTTGACTCTTTTATACCTAATTGTATTTTGAACCTTAATTCTCATGATTTCTCTATCGACCTTATACCAATGCAATTGGGAAGTTTTGACCTCATAGTTGGCATGGACTGGTTGTCAAAACATCATGCTGAAATCGTTTGCTATGAGAAGTATATTCGAATCCCAATCAAAGAAGGTCAAGAGCTTCGAGTATATGGAGAGAAAGCCTCAAAAGGTCTTCGACTCATGTCATGCATACAAGCTCAAAAGTATTTGCGCAAGAATTACGTGGCCTTCTTGGCTCATGTAGTGGAAACCAAGGTAGAAGAAAAGAAGTTAGAAGATATTCCTATAGTTCGTGAATTCCCCGAGGTCTTTCCCGAAGACATCAATGGTCTACCTCCAAATCGACAAGTCGAATTCCGTATCGATCTCGTTCCTGGAGCGATGCCGGTCGCGAAAGCTCCTTATCGACTCGCTCCTACCGAATTACAAGAACTTGCCAGTCAATTGCAAGAACTTTCCGACAAAGGATTCATTCGTCCTAGTTCATCTCCTTGGGGTGCACCGGTCTTGTTTGTAAAGAAGAAAGACGGTTCTTTTCGTATGTGCATCGATTATCGTGAACTTAACAAACTTACGATTAAAAATCGATACCCATTACCGAGGATCGACGATCTTTTTGATCAATTACAAGGCGCAAAGTGTTTCTCTAAAATCGATCTTCGTTCGGGTTATCATCAACTTCGAGTTTTTGAAGAAGATGTGCCGAAGACAGCCTTTCGTACAAGATACGGGCATTACGAGTTTTTGGTTATGCCTTTTGGTTTGACAAACGCACCTGCGGTTTTCATGGACTTGATGAATCGCGTTTGTAAACCGTATCTTGACAAGTTCGTAATCGTATTCATCGACGACATTCTGATTTATTCAAAGTCAAAATCCGAACATCAGAACCATCTTCGTTTAATCCTTGAACTCCTGAAAAAGGAGCAACTTTATGCCAAGTTCTCAAAATGTGAATTTTGGCTTAAAGAGGTTCAGTTTTTAGGACACATTGTGAATGAGGATGGAATCCATGTTGATCCTGCAAAGATTGAGACGGTGAAGAGTTGGAAGACTCCAACGACACCAACCGAGATCCGGTCATTTCTTGGTCTAGCAGGTCAAATCTTAAACTCTTAGAAATTCTTTTAAGGTTCATTTCATTTCTATCATCTAATCAAACGATCTTGTAACTGACAGGTTATTACCGTCGGTTCATTTCTAATTTCTCCAAGATTGCATTACCGCTCACTGCCTTGACCCACAAAGGCAAACCATATAAGTGGGAAGATGCTCAGGAGAATGCCTTTCAAACTCTTAAACAAAAGCTATGCAATGCCCCTATTCTTACGTTACCCGATGGAACCGACGACTTCGTTGTTTATTGTGATGCCTCGAACCAAGGTCTTGGATGCGTGCTTATGCAACGTGGGAAAGTTATTGCATACGCTTCCAGGCAATTAAAGATCCATGAGAAGAATTATACGACCCATGATCTTGAACTTGGTGCGGTGGTCTTTGCATTAAAAATTTGGAGGCACTACCTTTATGGTACCAAGTGTGTTGTGTTTACCGACCACAAAAGCCTTCAACACATTCTGAATCAAAAAGAGCTTAACATGAGGCAAAGGCGTTGGGTAGAATTGCTTAACGACTACGATTGCGAAATACGTTACCATCCCGGTAAGGCAAACGTAGTAGCCGATGCTTTGAGTCGAAAAGCTCATGGCAAGCCAATCATCCTACAAAGTATTCAAAGTTCATCCGATCTTCAAAACCGTGTCTTTAAAGCTCAACAGGAAACGGTCTCGGAAGGCAAGTTAGCTGAAGAAATGCCAATGAATGTTGAACTTCAACTCGAGTCTAAAACGAATGGTTTATTGCATTTTCAAAACCGTTTGTGGATTCCAAATCAAAATCAGTTACGAGAACTCATTCTAAACGAAGCTCACAAGTCTCGATATTCTATTCATCCTGGCGCCGACAAAATGTATAAAGACCTTCGGGTTCAGTATTGGTGGCCGGGAATGAAGAACGATGTTATCCTTTACGTTTCTAAATGCCTTACTTGTTCAAAGGTGAAAGCCGAACATCAACGACCGTCGGGATTACTTGAACAGCCTGAAATACCGTTTGGAAATGGGAAGGTATTGCTATGGATTTCATAACTAAACTCCCACGAACTGCTCGGGGTTATGACAGCATTTGGGTGATTGTTGACCGTTTGACAAAGGCTGCTCACTTTTTACCGATTCGAGAAACCAATCGAGTGGAAGAACTAGCTCGTATCTACATCAATGAAATTGTGTGTAGACATGGTGTTCCACTTAACATCATTTCTGACCGAGATGATCGATTCATTGCTCATTTTTGGAAGTCTTTACAATCAGCTTTTGGTACTCAATTGAATCTTAGCACCGCTTACCATCCTCAAACCGATGGGCAGTCCGAAAGGACCATTCAAACACTTGAAGATATGTTGCGATGTTGTGTGATTGACTTTGGTGGTAATTGGGATAACTACTTACCGTTAATTGAGTTCTCGTACAACAATAGCTACCATTCGAGCATTGACATGGCACCTTTCGAGGCGCTCTATGGACGCAAATGTCGATCACCGGTTTGTTGGAATGAGTTAGGTGAAGCTCAAATCACTGGACCGGAATTGGTTCAAGAAACAACAAACAAAATCATACGAATTCGTGAGAATCTGACGACTGCTCGTAGTAGGCAAAAGAGTTACGCTGACAAACGGCGAAAGCCGGTTGAATTTCAAGTCAACGATATGGTCCTTTTAAAGGTGTCCCCTTGGAAAGGTGTTGTTCGTTTTGGCAAGAAAGGGAAGCTAGCTCCTCGATACGTGGGTCCTTTTAAAGTCTTGGAAAGGATTGGTAAAATGGCTTACCGACTCGAGTTGCCTCATGAACTGTCGAATGTGCATCCAACTTTTCATGTCTCTAATCTAAAGAAATGCCTAGCCGACGAAAATCTCCACATACCTCTTGATGAAGTCCGCATCGACGAGTCAATGCACTTTATTGAGAAACCGATGAAGATAGTTGATCGGGAAGTCAAAAAGCTCAAAAACAAGAGCATTCCAATCGTCTTGGTTAAATGGGATTCTAAACGAGGCCCAAAACTTACTTGGGAACGTGAAGATCAAATGAAGACCAAGTACCCGCAATTATTCAATTCAAATTCTTAGTCATTTCGGGACGAAATTCCCTAAAGTAGGGGAGACTGTAATCCCTAGGATTTTCGATTTTCATTCAAGCTTTGTAATCGTATCAAATTCGAAATAAATAAAAGTCGGGATACTCTTTGAACATTTAACTTATGAATTTGTAGTTAATTAAATGTTTGTTAATAAAGCAATATTAATATAATCAAAGTCTTGATAAATTCATTTTATAAAGAAATTATAATTTTTATAAGTCGTCGTAGGTTATAAAATAAAAACATTTTATTAGTAAATAACCTATTTTAGAGTTATAAGAGTATATACATAAAATAACATGTATATACATAATAATAATTATAACAAAATACATAATCTAAGCTTTTATAAAATTTTATTTTTATAAAAGAATTATCATTTTAAAACCTAAAAGTCATAATGGGTTATAATAAAATAAAATCATTTTTTTTAACCTATTCTTAAATTTATAAAGTATATACATAATATATAATAATAAAATTAATAATAATAATTAAGACATTATAATTATAAAAAGGTTTTTATAAATTATTTTATGTTTTATACAAATTATTTATAAAGTCTAAATATTGAAAATAAATAAAAGATTTTATAAATTTTAAAACATAAAAAAGGTTGTTAATTAGAGGGGTAAGAAATGGCAAGTTATAAAACTAGTTTGTAAGTAGAAAAAGTTTATTTTTAAAGCTGAAACAAATGGGAAACCAGGAGGACCAATGATGTAATAAAGCCAAAATACCCATCTTCCTTACCCAGTTAGCTAACCGGATACCCCCATGACCCAAACGCGACCCGGTTTTTGAATCCCCTAATCCCGCTCGTTTACAATCAATTTCAGCTCACTAATCGTATATTTGGAAGGGATATGAACGCGTTTACGACCCCCAATCGTCAATTAACTCAATTGATTCGGAAATCTCATTCCTAAATTAACCCGATCAAACCAAAAATAAGGACTCATTCGGACGCCTATAAAACCCAAATCAAATCATATAATTCTCATCCTTTATCGAATTCGAACAAGTCTGTGCAAGGAAATCAAGCGCCTAACAACAGTTCATAGCGATCCAAGCACAAGCTTCGGCCGAACCTTCAAGCTAGTCGAACTCTATCCAAACGAACACTTCACCAGGTGATTCTTGTACCCATCTACTCGAAATCAAGTGAGGATTAAAAGCCCTAATCTTTTAATCACTCACAACCCCCGATTCTAACGAATTCGAACGAAGAACAAATTAGGGTTCATATGATTCTGAATTCGATTTAGAGAACTTGTATAAAAATGTATCCAAACCAATCCTTACAAAACATCATCCCCCAGCCTAGCGGTTAGGACCGCCGGCTGAGGGGGAAGGGGTCTCGGATTCGAGCCTTCAGCCCAGGCCTAGAACCGTTTTTTTTTGTTGTTTTTCATCCATTCTAAAACTCATTTTTTTTTTATAAATTATGAATAAATGATGAAAAATCATTTTTTTAAATTCTGTTAAATAAAATAAAAGTAAATAAATTCTAGATTACATGATCATCAAATTTTATTTGTTAAAACTAACTTAATGATTAATTCAAAAGAATTTTTTATACACTTTTAAACAATCTGTTTAATCTAAAAATCAAAATAATTTTCAAATGGAATTTAATTATTTTTATAAATTCCTTTTTATAAGAATTATTGCATTTAATTTAAAAAGTCAAAATAAAAGATTTTTATCAATATTTGTTTCTGTTCAAAATAATTTATTTATTTATTTATATACAATTTATTTATTTATTTATTTATTTATTTTTTTCTACATAAAAAAAATAAAATAAAATAAAATATGTTTCTTTAATTTAATTTGTTATCAATCTAGAATAATTATTTTAAATCATATAATTCAAATATGTATTTTAAGGTTATAAACTTTTGAAAAGTTAACTAAAGTTTATAAAACTTAAAAATTCAAACATGCAAGTTTTGAAATACGAATGGATGGAAATCAATTCATGTAACCTACTTAGAAATTCAATTTTAAAATAATAAATAAAGAGGAATATTTAATATTCTATTTTTATTTATTATAAGAATATTATTAAATATTCTTAAACAATTAGTCTAGTCATACAAATAATATTGATTAAATAAAAAGAATATCTTTGATATTCTATTTTATTTAAGTCAATATTAAGTCTAGTTTATTCATACAAATAATATTAATAAATAAAAAGAATACATTTGATATTCTATTTTATTAATTAATATTATAAGATTAGTTATTCTAAGTATCCATTCAAAACATAGTTTCATTCAAACTAGGACTTCCATTAGGATTGCCATAGTTTCTAGGATTCTTGAACTTGAACTATAGGATTGCTAAGACTTGAATTACTCAAATTATAGGTGAGTAGATAGCCTTACTTCCTCGTCGTTTAAATCAAGAATTTGGAACTAGTCTAGCATCCTAACAGGTGTGTTTCTTCACACTCCCTTTTACTTCTTGTTTTTGGGATGTTACACATGTCATATTCAAACTATTATTCATTCTATTATTCAATTCAAACTTATGATGCAAGCCTTAGACTTATTTAGTTTTATGTGTTAGATGCTAAGTTTATACAATGTGTTGATTCTATGTGTGTTGCCAGTCAAGCAAATTAGTATCTAGTAGCCTAGGATGGTTAGATACTATCTTCGCAAAGGCTTTTGGCCCTTGTGTGAAAAAGGTGAAAAGTACATTAGCAAACTAGTTGAATTACAAATGATAATTCTTGTATTATTATACTTGAATTATTATGTAAGGATACTTGTTTGGACACAAGCATTTGTTATTCATATATTCATTCAATTATTCAAACTTGTATTATGCTATGCCTTTGATACATATTCTAATTAAGTTTTAGTTTGCATCTTTTTATACTTAGTATTCAAAATTAGTGTGTAAACTCACCAACTATGCAAATAGTTGACAAAATTTATTTTACATGTGTGACAGGTTAAGGAAGAGAAGATTCAAGACATAAGATAGGTCTAGAGACCTAGTTTAATTTAATCAAATGTTTAAGACTTTATTTATTGTTATGTTTTGATTTGAATTGAATTTGGATTATTGTAATGACTTTGAATGATTGATTTATTGAATGAATGAATGTTTGAATTAAATACAATTGTTTAATTATTGAAACTTACACATAGCACCATGAGTAATGAACAATCTAACTCGCGCCCCAACGTATTACGCCGTTGGTTGGGGTGTGACAACTATGGTGCTGCTATTCCTGAGAGGAAAAATTATACTGGGCAGGCACCCAAATGCAATAAATGTCCATTTCATCACACGGGACCGTGTCCTGTTTGTGCCAACTGTAATCGAGTTGGACATTTCACCAAATATTGCAATTTTCCTGCTCAACCACAAAATCAAGCACCACGACAAACCACTCAAACCAACCGGTCATGCTACAAATGTGGAAGCCCTGACCATCTCATGCGAAACTGTCCAAACAATAACACCAATCCGGGAACTGAAGCTAGAGGGAGAGCTTTTCAGATTGGTGCAACCGAGGCGAGACATGATGCAAATATTGTTACTGGTATGTTTCTACTTAATAATCTTTACGCATCAGTTCTCTTTGATACAGGAGCAGATAAGAGTTTTATCTCTCCTGAATTTGGATCATTAATTTCATTGCCTACGGTAGATCTAGAAACTCCGTATGTTATTGAACTTGCTAATGGCAAGTTGATCAAAACTAACAGTATTATTCAAGGATGTTCCTTGAATTTGAATGATCATCTTTTCAATATCAATTTAATTCCTATTGAGCTTGGGAGCGTTGATGTCGTTGTTGGCATGGACTGGCTTTCTAATAACCAAGCGGAAGTTGTGTGTCAAAACAAGATGATCCGTATTCCATTACCTAACGATAATACACTGATAGTTCAAGGAGAACGAGCCGGTAGAAAACTTGGTATCATATCTTGTATGCGAGCTCAGAAATTCTTAAGGAAAGGATGTTATGCTTTCCTAGCACATGTAACTGAGCACAACTCTTCACCCAAACGAATCACAGATATTCCAGTAGTCAAAGATTTTCTTGAAGTATTTCCTGAGGACATCTCAGGATTACCCCCAGTGAGACAAGTTGAATTTCGGATTGACTTGATTCCAGGTGCAGCACCTGTTGCTAAAGCCCCGTATCGGCTTGCACCATCAGAAATGCAAGAACTTTCAGGTTAAATGTAAGAACTGTTAGACAAAGGTTTTATCAGACCTAGTTTCTCACCCTGGGGAGCACCAATTCTACTTGTGAAAAAGAAGGATGGTTCATTCAGAATGTGTATTGACTATCGGGAACTCAATAAACTGACAATCAAGAATCGTTATCCACTACCTCGTATCGATGATCTGTTTGATCAATTGCAAGGTGCTACTTACTTCTCAAAAATCGATTTAAGATCTGGATATCATCAGTGCGTATTCATGATGATGACGTTCCTAAAACTGCTTTCCGAACCCAATACGGACATTACGAATTTCTAGTAATGCCGTTTGGTTTAACAAATGCACCAGCAGTTTTCATGGATCTGATGAATCGAGTATGTAGACCTTATCTGGATAAATTTGTTATTGTGTTTATTGATGATATTCTCATTTATTCTCGGAACCAACAAGAACATGCTCAACACTTGAAATTAATTCTAGAACTTTTGGCACATGAAAAATTATATGCCAAATTCTCCAAGTGTGAATTTTGGTTACGAGAAGTTCAATTTCTCGGGTATGTTGTAAATGAGAACGGTATTCAAGTGGATCCCAGTAAGATACAAGCGGTGAAACAATGGGAAACACCAAGAACCCCGACTGAAATACGTCAATTCTTAGGATTGGCAGGTTATTATCGCCGGTTTATCAAGAACTTTTCAAAGATAGCCTTGCCACTCACCACATTGACCCAAAAGAATCAACCTTTTTATATGGAATTCTCAACAGGAGGAGGCGTTCCAACTGTTGAAACACAAACTCTGCAACGCACCTATCTTGGCATTACCGGAAGGTATTGATAATTTCACAGTATACTGTGATGCTTCTCGTCAAGGTCTTGGGTGTGTCCTAATGCAGAAGGATAAGGTAATTGCTTATGCTTCTCGACAACTCAAAGTACATGAGAAGAACTATACCACACACGATCTAGAACTTGGTGCAGTGGTGTTTGCACTCAAGATTTGGAGACATTATCTGTACGGAACTAAGTGTATTATATACACTGATCACAAAAGCCTCCAACACATTTTAGATCAGGAAATGTTGAATATGCGACATAGGCGATGGGTTGAACTTCTAAACGACTATGACTGTGAAATTCGTTATCACCCAGGTAAAGCGAATGTCGTAGCCGATGCCTTGAGTCGCAAGGAACGAGTCAAACCTTTACGTGTGAAAGCGCTAGGTATGACTATTCAAACCAGTCTAATTCCTCAGATTAAGGAAGCTCAGCAACAAGCTTTATGTCGCACCCCGAGAAATCCCGTCCCTTCCGGGGCGCGAGCGACGTCAGATTGTCAGGATCGCAGTCTCCGGTCACACAACATGCGAGACCTATATGTCTGATTTCGTACGTACATCCAGTAATTTGGATAAAACAGTTTAGTAATATCAGAGTTGCGGAAATAAAGTATAAGTTGACAAAATGGTTTACTCATACATAGTTTGCGGAAGCGTTAAATTAAAACACTTTTCAAAACATCACAAGTTAAATGTTGCGGAAGCGATTAAAGGTGATTAACATTACACAACATATCAAATGATAATCAATGTTTAATAAACTAAGACACGTAAACGGATGCATGCGACTCCGGCCTAGCATCCTATTCCTGGTGCGCGTGCCTTAGTTACCTGAGAAAACATGCGAGTAAAAGGTCAACACAATGGTTGGTGAGAGCACAGGTTTGTAATCAGCAGTAAACATCAAAATGTTTAAAGTAAATGTTGAGCAGGTCTATTTTTTTCAATACAATGCAATATCAATTGATAGCTAGTCAATATGTGTTATATCATATGCGGGTTCGCAACCGAAGCTAACATGCTGCCTCCCGCCATATCCATCCAAGATATGGCAAATGTTGTTTGGTCAATTATGCACTGTTCCGACCTCCAGTCGAGGTGGCCATACGGCTCGCAACAGTGGGGCTTGTCAGGCCCAAATAGTACTATTCAGAATTACCACGCTAAGCGCCACGCGCTACTAACGGTTCGAGGTGTGTTTAATGAGGACTTATCAGTTTTGTGGATGAATGCCACACATATGCATATACGATATTAGCATGTACAAAAATAACCAAAAGTGTGTAAGTTGTACAAAAATAGTTGTAAGCAATGTTTTCTCCCCTAAAGGTAGAAAATGTAAAAAGGGGCCGTGAACTCACCTGTTAGTAGTTCCGGTATGTGTGAGTGTTCGTGTCTGCGAAAGCTAGCAGTCTGCTAGTAAGCACCTATAACCATATAGGTGTGAGTATGTGTTCTGTGTTGTGTTGTATCCCATACAACTCCAAGTGTCGGCGTGCTCAACCGAGTGCGTGTGTTAACTAGTGAGACTCGACGAATCGTTGGTGACACGATTGTTGTGTCTATGTGCCTTGATGCGCATAAGACACCAAAATGCATCCTATGACTCTAATCACATAAGTTGCTATTTTTAGAAAGTTTCCAATTTAGGAAAGTGTGGTTATGAAATCCCATTTCATAAAACTAATAACTTCCAATATGCTTAGAAATCATTTTTAAACATATTTCAAGAATCAAAGTTTATCAAATCTTCCAAAAACATCAAAAGCCCTCTTTTGATTTTATAAAGTTTCCATTTTTAGCAAGTTTCTACAAAACCAAGTTTTTGACAAAATCAAATATCCCAATGTGTTTCTAAACACTTCAATACACATTTAATAACATCTAGACATGTCTAACATGTCTAGATCATCACAAATCCAAGACTTGCAACATAAAAGTTTCCTTTTATGGCAAGTGCACCAAAACATCATCAAACTCAAATCTAACATTCTAATATTATCAAACCAGTAATTCTATAACATCTATTCAACAAATCACCAACAAAATCGTGCACAATGGTCACATGGAGTTGCATGTGGGTTTTCACCCATTGCATGTGCGATCTAACTATAGATAAACACAAGAGACTACCTTAGGAGCTTAAATTCGTGGTGTGACAGGTTCTGGAAGCTCGAATGAAGGCTGGTGTGGATCGTCTTGCTTGTTGGTGGCCTCCAAGAACTCCCTTTGGTGCTCCAATGGCTTCCAATCACCAACAATGGCTTCTAATGGTGTTAGCAGAGGTTTAAGCTTGCTTTCAGGTGGGTTTTGGTCGCAACAGTGAGTGGGAACTCGGAGAAAATGGGAAGGAGTTCGACTGAAATGAAGTGGGTTGGTTTATATTGAAATTTTGATCTGCATGGCCTTCGCGTACCGCGGAGGCCGATCAAAAATCATCATCGCGTACCGCGATGTAATTCTGGAGTCTCGACTCCCGGTTTGCTTCGCGTACCGCGAAGCTTTTCGCCGAAGGGGGTATCGCGTACCGCGACGGGCCTACTTCATTGTTTTTCGATTTCGTTGATACGGTTTCGCTCGTACTCGATTCCTAACGTTTATCTAAAGCATCTAATGCTCGTTTAAGCGCGTAAATACAAATAGCACATAAGTTTGATTGATCACCAACGTTCGTGAGTCTCGTGTGTGTGTTTCGATAATTCCTTGAATTATCTTTGATAGTTTGTTTCGTGTCTAATGAAGTGTTTGCACGCTTGATTAATCCTAATCAACGTGTGATGCGCGATTCGATAATTCCACGAACTATCGTTTCGCAGTGGTTTGTGTTCAACTCATCTAATTAAACACAATTAAATGAAATACAACAAGTATGAATGTGAAATGTAAAGAATATAAGAGTTGCAATTTACCTGAAATTGCCGGGTGTCACACTTTACAAGCAACGAACTATTCTGCTGAGGGACTGAGGGGATTAGACAAGAAACTCGATACCAAAAATGATGGACTGTTGTATTTCAAAAACCGAATGTGGATTCCTTGCTTCGGTAACTCTAGAACAATTATCTTGGATGAGGCGCACAAATCCAGGTATTCTATTCATCCAGTTTGCCTCGTTTACCGAAACGAATGACACCTTTCCATGGTGAGACTTTCAGAAGGACTTTATCTCCTACCTGAAATTCCAAAGGCTTTCGGCGTTTGTCGGCATAGCTCTTTTGACGATCTCGAGCTGCTGCCATGCGGTTTCTTATTTGCACGATTTTCTCCGTTGTTTCGTGTACAAGTTCCGGGCCAGTGAGCTGACTATCGCCCACTTCTGCCCAACAGATGGGTGATCGGCATTTCCTGCCATAGAGTGCCTCAAAAGGCGCTGCCTTTATGCTTGTATGATAGCTGTTGTTGTAAGAAAACTCCACTAACGGTAGGTGAGTTTCCCAGCTGTTACCGAAGTCCACTACGCACGCTCGTAGCATATCTTCTAGGGTTTGTATCGTGCGTTCGCTCTGGCCATCAGTTTGTGGGTGATACGCTGTACTCATATCCAACCGCGTGCCAAGCGACTTTTGTAGTGATTTCCAGAAGTTAGAAGTGAATCTGGCGTCTCGATCCGAAATAATGGAGATCGGCATTCCATGTCGCGAGACCACTTCCTTGACATAGATTCTGGCCAGTTTTTCCATCTTGTCATTTTCCTTGATCGCAAGGAAATGTGCTGATTTAGTCAGTCGGTCCACAATTACCCAGATAGTGTCACATCCACTTGGGGTACGGGGTAATTTGGTGATGAAATCCATGGAGATTTGTTCCCATTTCCACATGGGGATCTCGGGTTGTGTGAGTAATCCAGATGGTTTCTGGTACTCGACCTTGACTTTGGCACAAGTCAAGCATTTGCCTACGTAGGTAGCGATGTCGGCTTTCATATGTGGCCACCAATAAAGTATCTTCAGATCATGATACATCTTATCAGATCCAGGGTGAATGGAATATCGGGATTTGTGAGCCTCGTCCATCACAAGGTCTCGTAAGTCCCCATAATGTGGAACCCAGACGCGTTCCATGAAATATTGTAAGCCATCGGCTTTTTCTCTGAGTTGTTGCTCCATTCCCCTCAGCGATTCTGTCGCTAGATTTTCAGGTTTAAGTGCCTCCACCTGGGCAATACGTATCTGCTCAGGGAGGTTAGTATGGATGGTAAGCTGTAAAGCTCGTACCCTCTTGGGTTTCGATGTGTTTTTCCGGCTTAGGGCATCGGCCACTACATTGGCCTTCCCTGGGTGATACTTGATAGCACACTCATAGTCATTTAGGAGTTCGAGCCAGCGACGTTGTCGCATGTTCAGTTCCTTCTGCTCGAATATATGTTGGAGACTCTTGTGATCGGTGTATATCGTACACTTTGTACCATACAGGTAGTGTCTCCAGATTTTGAGTGCAAATACCACGGCTCCAAGTTCCAAGTCGTGGGTGGTGTAGTTCTTCTCGTGGACTTTCAGTTGTCGAGAAGCATATGCGATTACCTTCTCCCGCTGCATTAGCACACAGCCGAGTCCTTGTATCGAGGCATCGCAATATACTACGAAGTCATCCGTTCCATCAGGAAGTGATAAGATAGGTGCACTACAGAGCTTCTGCTTGAGAAGTTGGAATGCAGCTTCTTGTTTGTCAGTCCAGAGATACTTCTTGTCCTTATGAGTTAAGGCTGTAAGGGGTTGGGCTATCTTCGAAAATCCTTCGATAAATCGTCGATAATAGCCGGCCAATCCTAGGAATTGTCGCACCTCAGTTGGGGTCTTTGGTGCTTCCCAGTTCTTGATTGCCTCTATCTTAGACTTATCCACATGAATCCCTTGTTTATTAACAACATGTCCCAAGAATTGGACTTCTCGAATCCAGAAGTCGCATTTTGAGAGTTTAGCGTACAGCTTCTCTTTCCGTAGCAGTTCAAGAGCCAATTGAAGATGCTCTTTGTGTTCCTCTTGGGTTTTGGAGTAGATGAGAATATCATCTATAAAGACAATGATAAATTTGTCGAGGGAGGGTTTGCATACTCTATTCATGAGATCCATGAATACTGCGGGTGCGTTTGTCAGCCCAAACGGCATAACCAAAAACTCATAATGGCCATACCGAGTGCGAAAAGCAGTCTTGGGTATATCTTCCTCCTGAATCCTCAACTGATGGTACCCAGATCGCAGATCGATCTTAGAGTAGTAACTTGACCCTTGTAATTGATCGAACAGATCATCGATCCGAGGTAAGGGGTAACGATTCTTGATTGTTACTTTGTTTAGTTCACGGTAGTCAATGCACATACGAAATGTGCCATCCTTCTTCTTTACGAATAAGACCGGAGCTCCCCAGGGTGAGAAGCTTGGTCTAATAAAACCCTTGTCCAGCAACTCTTGCAGTTGATTGGACAGTTCCTGCATCTCCGAAGGTGCAAGTCGATATGGTGCTCGTGCGATAGGTGCTGCTCCCGGCACAAGGTCTATGCGGAACTCCACTTGTCGAGGTGGTGGAAGTCCTGGTAGATCCTCAGGAAATACGTCGGGATAGTCGCATACGACTGGGATGTCTTCTTTTCTCTTTTCCTCTTCAGCCTTGTCGGTGATAAGTGCCAGAATGGCTGTGTATCCCTTTCGTAAGCATTTGTGAGCTTTCATGCACGAGATGATGTTCAGAGGTGTGTCACTCCTTTCGCCCTTAATGTCTAGAGTTTCCCCGCTAGGGAGAGGTAGGCGCACAACCTTGTCGTGGCAGATGATTTCAACTTGGTTTTCAGACAGCCAATCCATGCCCACTACGACATCAAAACTGCCTAGTGTAACCGGCATGAGGTCAATCTTAAATTTATGGCCTGCTAGCTCTAAAGTGCATTCTTTCAGAATGTTTTTAGTCATAATCAATTTACCATCAGCTAGCTCTACTGTATATTCAACATCTAAGGGTGTTGGGGTAATGGCAAGTATCTCACTAAATTTCTTAGATATAAAGCTTTTCTCGGCTCCAGTATCAAACAACACAGATGCATAATTATCGTTTAAGAGATACGTACCAGTTGCAAGGTTGGGATCTTTTCTGGCCTCCTTGGCCCCAATCACGAAGGCTCGTCCCCTCGTGCCATCGTTCCCATTGTTGTTGTTTTGCTGGTTGTTGTTGTTGTTTTTCAGGTGTGGGCAGTCCTTCTTGAAATGCCCTGGTTTGCCACATTCGAAGCAACCCTTTGGTGCTTCAAGTTGTTGTTGTTGTTGTGGTTGTGGGGTCTTTGCAAGCAGTTCACCCCTGCAGTCTTTGGCTGCATGTCCCCCTTTTCCGCAGCGCTGGCATTGGAAACGGCCACATTGACCCTGTGCATGATGGAAGTTGCACTTGTGGCATTTGGGATGTTTTCCAGCATAGCTTCCTTGGTTCTGGGTGGTTGGGATGGGTGGGGCATAAGCTTGGGTTGCTCCAAACTTACGTTGCTGTGGTGGTGGTTGGAGAGTGGTTGGTTTGTTCAGGGTGTCATCCCATTTCCGTTTGCCCTTGTCGTTGGTTGTGTCACAGTACCACGTGGTGGTAAGAGTCCTTGTGCAACCGCCGAGTCAGTGAGTTTGTGGGTAAGTCGCACGGCTTGTTGCATGGTAATGGGGTCAGCAGAGAGTACCATTCCCTGGATTTGAGGTGGCAATCCATCGATATATTTCTCTATATGTTTGAAGGGTGGGGTTGCCATCTCCGGGCACAGGTTTGCCAGCTCATAAGACCTGGCAGTGTAGGCCTCAACCTCAGAACCTATCATTTTGTGGTTCCAGAACTCCGTCTCAAGTTTCTGCACCTCACCACGAGGGCAATATTCGCGGTTCAACATTTGTTTAAAATTATCCCAAGGCAGTGCGTTGGCTGCATCAAGCCCTAGGTTCTGAACATTGGCGTTCCACCAAGTGAGGGCAGCTCCCTCGAACGTCCCTGCAGCGAACTTGACCCTGTCCTCGTTCCTGCAGTTGCTCATGGCGAAGGCTGATTCCGCCTTCTCAATCCAGCGTAATAGCCCAACAGCTCCCTCAGTGCCGCTGAACGAATGGGGTTTGCAATCCAGGAACATCTTGAACGTACAGAGAGGAGGGTTAGGATTTGTTCCTGAAATATGCAAAGAGTAGAGTTGGGTTAGGCATCGGGTAGACGTGTTGGATTGGAAGCAAGTGTTTGTAGTGCAAGGTGAATATGAACAGATTCATCACCTTGGTTCAGTGGGTTTTCATTTCGGGCAGCTTCCCGTGCAGCAAGTACCTCCTCAACTCGCTCGTTGATGAGCGCGTTCAGTTCAGCTGCGGTAAGGTTGATGTTTCCTCGTCCGCCTGCATTCCTGCGTCCTCCACGTCTTCCAGCCATGATCTTCATAGCGAGAATACGTGTTAGTGTTTGTCTAATGACTAATGTAGTGTGTGCGGTAAGTACTGTAAAGAACGAGTAGAGCTATCGGCTCTTCCCCGTCATGGGTAGTCACGTGCAGTGACCAACGTAATGCATAAAAGATGTAACGTGTGTGCAAGTACTACAATACTAAGCACTATGTGTTGTGTGGAGACTAGTGGTTATAGACTAAATTCACTAAATGCAAACCTAATTCGCAATAACCGGAGTCTCTGATACCAATCTGTCGCACCCCGAGAAATCCCGTCCCTTCCGGGGCGCGAGCGACGGCAGATTGTCAGGATCGCAGTCTCCGGTCACACAACATGCGAGACCTATATGTCTGATTTCGTACGTACATCCAGTAATTTGGATAAAACAGTTTAGTAATATCAGAGTTGCGGAAATAAAGTATAAGTTGACAAAATGGTTTACTCATACATAGTTTGCGGAAGCGTTAAATTAAAACACTTTTCAAAACATCACAAGTTAAATGTTGCGGAAGCGATTAAAGGTGATTAACATTACACAACATATCAAATGATAATCAATGTTTAATAAACTAAGACACGTAAACGGATGCATGCGACTCCGGCCTAGCATCCTATTCCTGGTGCGCGTGCCTTAGTTACCTGAGAAAACATGCGAGTAAAAGGTCAACACAATGGTTGGTGAGAGCACAGGTTTGTAATCAGCAGTAAACATCAAAATGTTTAAAGTAAATGTTGAGCAGGTCTATTTTTTTCAATACAATGCAATATCAATTGATAGCTAGTCAATATGTGTTATATCATATGCGGGTTCGCAACCGAAGCTAACATGCTGCCTCCCGCCATATCCATCCAAGATATGGCAAATGTTGTTTGGTCAATTATGCACTGTTCCGACCTCCAGTCGGGGTGGCCATACGGCTCGCAACAGTGGGGCTTGTCAGGCCCAAATAGTACTATTCAGAATTACCACGCTAAGCGCCACGCGCTACTAACGGTTCGAGGTGTGTTTAATGAGGACTTATCAGTTTTGTGGATGAATGCCACACATATGCATATACGATATTAGCATGTACAAAAATAACCAAAAGTGTGTAAGTTGTACAAAAATAATTGTAAGCAATGTCTTCTCCCCCAAAGGTAGAAAATGTAAAAAGGGGCCGTGAACTCACCTGTTAGTAGTTCCGGTATGTGTGAGTGTTCGTGTCTGCGAAAGCTAGCAGTCTGCTAGTAAGCACCTATAACCATATAGGTGTGAGTATGTGTTCTGTGTTGTGTTGTATCCCATACAACTCCAAGTGTCGGCGTGCTCAACCGAGTGCGTGTGTTAACTAGTGAGACTCGACGAATCGTTGGTGACACGATTGTTGTGTCTATGTGCCTTGATGCGCATAAGACACCAAAATGCATCCTATGACTCTAATCACATAAGTTGCTATTTTTAGAAAGTTTCCAATTTAGGAAAGTGTGGTTATGAAATCCCATTTCATAAAACTAATAACTTCCAATATGCTTAGAAATCATTTTTAAACATATTTCAAGAATCAAAGTTTATCAAATCTTCCAAAAACATCAAAAGCCCTCTTTTGATTTTATAAAGTTTCCATTTTTAGCAAGTTTCTACAAAACCAAGTTTTTGACAAAATCAAATATCCCAATGTGTTTCTAAACACTTCAATACACATTTAATAACATCTAGACATGTCTAACATGTCTAGATCATCACAAATCCAAGACTTGCAACATAAAAGTTTCCTTTTATGGCAAGTGCACCAAAACATCATCAAACTCAAATCTAACATTCTAATATTATCAAACCAGTAATTCTATAACATCTATTCAACAAATCACCAACAAAATCGTGCACAATGGTCACATGGAGTTGCATGTGGGTTTTCACCCATTGCATGTGCGATCTAACTATAGATAAACACAAGAGACTACCTTAGGAGCTTAAATTCGTGGTGTGACAGGTTCTGGAAGCTCGAATGAAGGCTGGTGTGGATCGTCTTGCTTGTTGGTGGCCTCCAAGAACTCCCTTTGGTGCTCCAATGGCTTCCAATCACCAACAATGGCTTCTAATGGTGTTAGCAGAGGTTTAAGCTTGCTTTCAGGTGGGTTTTGGTCGCAACAGTGAGTGGGAACTCGGAGAAAATGGGAAGGAGTTCGACTGAAATGAAGTGGGTTGGTTTATATTGAAATTTTGATCTGCATGGCCTTCGCGTACCGCGGAGGCCGATCAAAAATCATCATCGCGTACCGCGATGTAATTCGGGAGTCTCGACTCCCGGTTTGCTTCGCGTACCGCGAAGCTTTTCGCCGAAGGGGGTATCGCGTACCGTGACGGGCCTACTTCATTGTTTTTCGATTTCGTTGATACGGTTTCGCTCGTACTCGATTCCTAACGTTTATCTAAAGCATCTAATGCTCGTTTAAGCGCGTAAATACAAATAGCACATAAGTTTGATTGATCACCAACGTTCGTGAGTCTCGTGTGTGTGTTTCGATAATTCCTTGAATTATCTTTGATAGTTTGTTTCGTGTCTAATGAAGTGTTTGCACGCTTGATTAATCCTAATCAACGTGTGATGCGCGATTCGATAATTCCACGAACTATCGTTTCGCAGTGGTTTGTGTTCAACTCATCTAATTAAACACAATTAAATGAAATACAACAAGTATGAATGTGAAATGTAAAGAATATAAGAGTTGCAATTTACCTGAAATTGCCGGGTGTCACACTTTACAAGCAACGAACTATTCTGCTGAGGGACTGAGGGGATTAGACAAGAAACTCGATACCAAAAATGATGGACTGTTGTATTTCAAAAACCGAATGTGGATTCCTTGCTTCGGTAACTCTAGAACAATTATCTTGGATGAGGCGCACAAATCCAGGTATTCTATTCATCCAGGTGCTGATAAGATGTATAAAGATCTTAAAGACTTTTACTGGTGGCCTGGAATGAAGAAACAAATAGCTGAATACGTGGATCGATGTCTAACATGTCTTAAAGTTAAGGCCGAACATCAACGACCTTCTGGGTTATTGCAACAACCTGAGATTCCCATGTGGAAATGGGATTAGATCTCTATGGATTTCATCACAAAATTACCCAGAACATCACGTAGTCATGACTCTATATGGGTTATCATTGATCACCTTACGAAATCTGCGCATTTCTTACCCATCCGAGAGGATTATTCTATGGATCGACTCGCTAAACTCTATGTTAATGAGATTGTATCTCGACACGGAGTACCCATCTCTATTATCTCTGACAGAGATAGTCGATTTATGTCACGATTTTGGCAAACTCTTCAGAATGCTCTGGGCACACAAATCAATATGAGCACAGCCTATCATCCTCAAACCGACGGGCAGACTGAACGAACAAATCAAACTCTTGAAGACATACTCAGAAGCTATGTGATTGATTTCGGAGGTAGCTGGGATATTCATCTTCCACTTGTTGAATTTTCATACAATAACAGCTACCATACCAGTAATCAATGCGCTCCATTTGAAGCACTTTATGGACGCAAGTGTAGATCACCTATCTGTTGGTCAGAGGTAGGTGAAAGTCAAATCAAAGGCCCAGAATTCATTCAGGAAACAACTGATAAGATCGCACTCATTCAGGAACGAATTAAAGCTGCTCGCGATCGTCAAAAGAGTTATGCTGATAATCGTCGTAGACCGTTAGAATTCCAAGTAGGTGATCGGGTTATGTTGAAAGTATCACCTTGGAAGGGCATTTTCAGATTTGGGAAGAGAGGTAAACTTTCACCAAGATTTGTAGGGCCATTCAAAATTCTTGAAAGAATTGGATCAGTAGCCTACAGACTTGAGTTACCTCTTGAACTCAGTAATATTCACGATGTTTTTCATGTATCCAATCTGAAAAAGTGTCTAACTGATGAATCATTAATCGTACCTCTAGAAGAGATTCATATTGATGAAAAACTTCAGTTCAGTGAAGAACCAGTAGAGGTAATGGATCGAGAAATGAAAGTGCTGAAACGTAGCCGCATACCAATCGTTAAAATGCGATGGAACTCGCAACGTGGACCTGAATATACTTGGGAACGTGAAGATCAAATGAAATCAAAATACCCACATCTATTCTCATAAACGATTGTCATACAGTAAGTCTTCACTAAATTTCGGGACGAAATTTCTCTAACAGGAGGAGACTGTGACAGTTGCATACGAGAATTACGTCATTAATGGTGTGAGCACATTTGATCGTTCTAGAAATCCGCGCTAATTTGGCTATTGAAATTACTACAGGTTGATAGTACACGAAAAATGATGAACATGGGCGAAAACCGTGCACAAAACGGAGTCCTGGCTTGCCAGGAATTGAAAAACGAAGAAAAAGTTCAAAGTATTGGATCAAATGGGCTCGTCACGGTACGCGATGGAGGAGTTGAGCTTCCTTCGCGGTACGCAATGCATGAAAAATATCTGAAATTCCCGAAAATCTTAGCGGTACGCGAAGCCCTTTGTGGCTTCTGGTCGCGGTACCCGACGGGTATGGCGGTGGAGAAATCTGATCTACTTCATCAGATTTCATGCAGAAAGCTTAATGTTTACATTCTCGAACTCAGACGACCTACCAGCCAAAAACTCGACCAAACTACCATCCAATCTTCATTTTCAAGCCTTCTGAACGCAAGGATCGCACCAGGAATCATCTCTACGAATCCTGATCGTTGTTTTGAAGTCAGAAATCCGTCAGATTAGGTAATGATCCGTTTAAACTTTCTGGTTTGATTTTGATTGATTAGATCTTGATTTTAAACGTAATGACATAGTTAGGATTGTTGATTATTGCCTAGATGATGGCTAGAATTGATTATAAACAAAGAACACGAAGTTTTAACGGTTAAATCCTTGTTTTGATCCGTTGTAAGGCCCGGTTTGCATGAAACCATACCCATGATTATAATGGTTTAACCTATTTGATTATAACAATGTAGGTGATTAGTTGGATTAATCCTTGAAATGCAAGGTTAAATCCAAGTGTTTCAAACTAATCACAACCATTAACATACTCATTGGAACGATTATCTGATGTTTATGATAACAGTCAGATTAGTATGTTAAACCTGGTTATTACACCTATTCTGATGCTACATTGTGATATTTCATGATATTTGGGTAATCAATAACAAGGATTGATCATTCCTAAGCCATTAAGACATCTAGAAACTGTTTTAGTATTATAATCAACAACATTAACTATTTGGTTAATCTTAGACTATTCTGATTAATCAAAAGTGTCATCAACCTTGTATTGGGAATCTAATGCAATGTAGGATTCTACATTATCATACATTGTATAATATAATACTAAATTAACTAATTAAACATTTAATATCGGTTTGATGACTTACAAAGCAATGTCTTTGACATTGAACGTTCAGAAAGATCTAATCAATAAACTAGAACATAAATAACTCATTACTAAATGCATAATCACCCTTTATTATCAGTTGGGAGATATTCTGCTACCTTTATATCATCAGGTGAGTTTCGTACAACCCCTTTTCTTTTTACTGTCTTACAAACATCGGGGTAACTCTGCAAACTATTTTCTGAACATATGATATGCATCATTGATATCTGTGTGATTTCATGTGCCTTTTGTGTGATTTCATGGGATTTTGCCGTTAGTATCTCTATCACAGTATCAAAAAGTCCTCATCTCTTGAACTGTATCTAGTGAACCCATGTGGGGCCGAACAGAAATCATTGATAGTACTATTGGCTGACAACCCATTTGCTGGGAGGATTGCATCTCCCCTGGTGTGAATGTTTGGTACCTGTTTCCAAAACAACTTCTTAATGTTTGTGATAGACATTAAGATCATGAGGCACTAAGATATTTACCGACGGGTAGTATCTTCATGAACGTACAACTGTCCGAAAGGAACTAGATACGGGTCCCATGGTTATCCGGAACTGAACTTTTGAGAACATACTTATCATATCATATTGTTTTAAATTGAACTGTCGAACTCACCAGCTTTGTGCTGACGTTTTAAACTCAACATTTTTGCAGGACAACGGTGACGACATAGTGAGGATGCACTTCACTTAGTTGAACTTAAATGTATTAGATTATGTAATAAACTTAGTTGTAGACTGCAGTGTGTATGTTAATGACGAACCTTCTAATGTATTTACTTTAAGTTAATCTGTGTGCTTGTAATATCGGATCAAGTAAGTCACCCCTCATCTCAGAGACATCACCACTATGCTTCCGCAACCAGTTCAGTGACATAATACATGAGGTGACGAGAGGTGGGGGTGTGACACTATGCACGTCTATGGTCAGTTGGAAAGGGGTTCCAGCGCTGGCAAGACAAGAGGAGTAGTAACCTTAGGTCTGATTCTTCGGCCTTTTATTATTAAGCACTATTTTTTTTATTTTCATGGTGAAAATTCTTGACTGGTAACGCTCACTCCCCATCGAAACATCATGCCAGAAAACAATTTATCCTCATTACCAACTTTTTTTCTCATGAAGATAAAAGAACTCCTCTACCGACTACCATAGAGGTTAATTAATTATGAACAAATGTAATAGTTGTATTCCAAACCCCATTACCTTTCCCATCACAATAGCATCTCTAGAATGACAAGAACAAACAAACATGCATAATAAAGTCTCGTTAATTATTAGAACGACAATGAATAGAATTAATGACTCAAACCCTACAAGCATTAGGATCATTGGCATACCACATTTGAAGAGGAGCAAGGTTAAAAGCAGATCCAGACTAGCAAATCCCCAAACCCCCCATATTCTTTAATTTATACCACCCTTCTATTTCACCCAAGGTATGGGCTAGATCTCTCATCTCCACCAGAAAGAATCTAGACATCGTAGCCTTCAACGATTTTGGTCTTGAACCAAATTGGTTCTAATGTAGTTACCTAACCCGTGCATTTTTGTCTGGCTTAGCCTCAAATATCTTTTTCATTTCCACGGTATTAGAAGCGTAGACGTGTAATATATACTGCAAAAATCAGCCTAATACAACTTTTATGTTAAAAAAACTGTATTAGCTGAAGTTGCATTAGATTTAATGCAATTTTTTTGTTATATAATGCAACTTTTTTTCATAATGCAACATTTTTAAATGTAAGTTTTTAAAAAAAGTTACATTATATGAGAAATGCAACCTTTTGTGACAAAAAAAAAAAGTTGCATTACGCTATAACGAAACCTGATCCTAATACAAAAGTTTATAGAAGTATTGTCAAAACTCTACTTGATACTGGGTCAAGTCATTTTTCTCCAACTAAGTCAACATAATAGGAACCAGTCAATCTCGACCAACTTAGAGGAACACGGTCCAACTCAGCCAAGTCGAATTTTCGCTATTTTTAACCGATTTTTTCTGTTTTTCGTTACTTTTCGTTGCTTTTCACTAATTATTTTTTGATTTTCACTTTTTTACATGAAAATACCTTGAAAGATGAGAATTAAAAGAATATCATGTCTTTGATACGATACGAAAATTAACAATTTTTGAAAACTTTATTACTCAAACATGCACCTTTTTTATTTGTATTGATATTCATTTTAAGTATTATAAATACTAGGCAACTTATGATAGTAGACATATATACACTTTTCTAAAAGAATATTTTCTTAATAATTACCACATTCGAGCACTTCCTGAGCAGACCGAGTACTCTCTGACTAGAACGAGTATTTGCAACTCTTGAGTCGACCGATTTAATACATATAATTACTTCTTCAACCTTGATTTATAATAAATATGGTGCCACAGAACTACAGAAGTTGAATTCGTACCAATTGACCTTCCTCATTAATCCCACTAATCAGTTCTCTTCTTTTTTTTTTTTTTTGATAATCAAATGAAACAATTTTGAATTTTCAGCCCTCAAATGCCCACTTGATTTTTGCTTCGAAATAATATCATCAACTTAATTTGTCTCTATGGTGTAGTATTCCACATGTTCTACTTTATAAGTGAGATATTATTACACAGGGAAAGTTTATGTATGGTAATTACTTTATTAAATTCCCTTATATTTTGGTTGATTTGAGTTACTTTTTTTTTAAACGGCGAAGGTCTCAATCGTGTAAACCACTATTTCCAGGTCATGTCACCAAGGTCTAGTTACCTGGACCTCCCATGAGCCACCACAACCACCCTAGGAGAAAACCCCACTGGGAAAACCCCCTGACCCCCCTCCGACCCCTTCTTCACTGCGGTAGGAATTTGAACTCAATACCTCTCATTTGGAAGAATCTCGGGTACAAATTAATGAATGCCGTTCAAAAAAACCTTATGAGTATAATTAAAGCTAATAAAAAATTAACTATTCAGACCAGATAATAACATATTTAAAAAAAGATAAATCAATATGACCTATTATTATATTTTATCATATCTTTTTTTTTGAACGGCAATTTGGATCACTGACGGGTCATAGACCCACCCGATCATATCCACACCCAATAGGAGGAAACCCACCATAGGTGAGATAAAACCCCTAGCCCAGCATGAAACCACTATTTTGTTCATGACAGGACTTGAACCCGTGACCTTCCCAATATTTTATCTAACAAGAAACGTGAAAAACTAAACGTCATTAAATATGAGTATACCTTTAGTGTGTATATATTTTATATACTCTCAATTTTATTGAATATATAAAGGTTTGGTTGATTTTGTTTTAATTGTTTGATGTTTCTCGTAAGACGCATTCGATGACCTGGCATATTATATACAGAAATAAAATGCTTTCATAATAATTTCAATCAAAAATACAAACCAAAAAATTAAAAGAGATTTTTATCTATATCTTCTTATTAAGAACTTTAAATTTATTACATATTTACTTAACTCTTAAAATTAGTAACATATTTATTTTTAAAAAAAAGATATGTAATTAACTTTTTTATTTAAAAAGAGAAATGTAGTATTAAAAAGGGAATATATGTAATTGATTTTTTACTTAAATAAATATGTTATAAATGATATCAGCAAAAGAAAATATGTAAATGACTCAAAATTAAAAGTGAGATGGGATATAATGAAAAATTCATTTGTGGTTAAAGTAATCAATGCTAAAAAATAAATTATCTTGCAAAAAAAATAAATACTAAATTGCATACATTATCTTGTAACAGACTTATTACTTCTTTGCATAAAACCGTGCATAATGGGTGAGCCGCTCTCCCAGTGGTGTGGCATCTTTTGGCAAGGCTAGGCGAAAACACAACCCCCCAACCCGACCGCTTCCATTTTTCGCCTAAAGCAGCCAGTGCTCCCCGCTTCCTTCCCTCGTTCTTGTTTGGCCATTGAACGCACTTACTGTAATGTTTGCAAACTTTATTTTTTTAGTATGGAAGATTTTTCAGTGGGCTGATCATTGTGGGCTTTAAACGATTTCAATAGGATAATGATGTGACAAAAAATTTTAGAACATACGAGAAAATCAGACGTGTTTCACGGCAGGAGGTGCATGCAATAATTTTTTATGAAATAACGATTGCTCTGTTCAGTCATGGCTTAAACGTTGTAACATAAAAGAGGACCTAGTATCAAAACTACAAGCCTTTTAAAAGAGTTGTATTTAACAAAGCATACAATAAACAATATAAAATGTTTCAAACCTCACTATTAATATTTCAAACCAAGCATACAATAAACAATATAAAATGTTACACAGTTGTATTTAACAAAGAAATATGTTTGTTGGCAAGCACCTATCTTTACGATTGAGTGATTTAGAATACATATATTTGAGTTTTGAAAATGAATTAAATATAATATAACTTTGACCATGTTCAAAGACATTTATATATATACACACACATACAGGGATGAAAGTTTTCATAACCCATCAAAAATAGATAATGCGTTAACCATCATCCAATATGATGACGGGAGTAGGTACATCCCTTTAGCCGAACTAAAAGTATACCACAGCTGACATTTAGCTTGGATAACAAACGGCCCGGACAAATCTTATCCGAGATACCAACATCACTGAGATGATGTAAGATGCCTAACCAGGCTGACCTGGCCAACCTTAGTAGGGCTTGCCCAGTCATGACATGGCTAACCGTAGCAGGGATACCACCAGGTGAGGTGAAGTCTATTTTCCCTCTATAAATAGAGGGGAATACTTCACATTTAGGACACCTCGTTTGCAAGTGGAAAACACACACTTAACATCCTATCTCTCTCTATATATATCTATCTAGACAACAAGTTTATGTATGATCTCTTTATCCTTGCTTATCTCTAGCAAGACTTGAAGATCATGGCAGGTTTAATTTTGTGTTCCTTCTCCTACGACGAATACATTTCTTACTATACTCTCTCATTATTAATTTTGGTAAGCATCAAACACATGTTTTCTTAATAGACTCTCATGGGTCTCATTCTTAATCCTTATATGCTTCTTTACATTGTTCTATGTTATACATATCACTATTTTGTATTGATTACTGACTTGAGCGTCAGAGTGTCATCGGGGATAACCCCTTGGGCCCTCTAACGTAGGTTTTCTATGTTGTTGCAGCTAGGATCCGCGTTGGGGATAACAAGGCACGAGTTACATCACTATTTTGTATTGATTACTGACCTGAGCGTCGGAGTGTCCACGGGGATAACCCCATTGGGCCTTCTAACGTAGGTTTTCTATGTTGTTGCAGCTAGGATCCGCGCTCGGGATAACAAGGCACAAGTTAGCCCAACACAAACCCGACCTGGATTCGGATACGTCAACACAACATTTAATTTAAAATGTAAATGTATAGGATTATGTCATGTGTTATTTTCTATTTTTAATAAGAGGGAGCATTTAAGACATTTTGTAACCAGTTAAAAAGCTAGTTTTAATATAGTGGTAATAAGTGTCATCATGTAATATATTTTAATAAATCTAATTTTTTATATAAAGGTTAACCCCTTTTTTTAAACATTCATAACCTTTTTATATTGTACTATTTTTTTAAACAAAATTGCACTATTATACTCATCTCATTTTTCTCTTTAATTTCGTTATAGTCTCAACTAGTTTTTTAAAATTTTTTAGATATCATGTATTTACATCATTGTAACGAACTTAAATATAACAAATTAATTTTAATTTTTTTTCTATCAATGGTAAGTTATAGTGATGTAATTTACGGTGATGTATACATTATTTACAGAAATTTATTTTCTCTTTAATTCCGTTTTTATCTTGACTACTTTTTAATTTAATACAAAATGAAATAATATACAATGATATAATTTATGGAGATGTAACACATTATTTATATTAATGTAATTTTCTCTTTAATTTCGTTATAATCTCGACTATTTTTTAATTTCTCATATGATAATAACTAACATAAAAATAACACGTTATTTTGATTTTTTTCTACCAATGCTAAATTATAATGATGTAATATAACACATTATTTTGATTTTTTTCTAACAATGATAATTATAGTGACGTAATATACAGTGATGTAATTTACGGTGATGCAATTTTACCATTGTTAGAAAAAAAAAATCAAACTAATTTATTATATTTAGGTTCGTTACAATGAGGGGTGAGCAAAAAGAGTTGACAAATCGAACCAGAACCGAATTACCCAAAAAAAAACCGAAACTGAATTATTGATTTGATTTCGGTTTTTCATATTCTAAAAATTGAACTGAACCGATTTTTAATCTTGTTTAAAAGTTAATATACATAATTGGTGTTTGATCAATTAATTTATGAATTATACATTGTTATACATGTTTGTATTTACAACATTGGGTGTGAGAGAGAACATAAAAAAACAATGAAAATAAAAATAAATAAAAATAAAACAAAAACCAAACTAAAACGGAAAAAAACCGAAAACCGAATGATTCATAATAAAAAAAAACCAACTACGTTGATTATGATTTCCTTTTTTGCCAAAATTTGAACCTAACCAAGTGCAACCATAGTTACAATGATGTAAATACAGAACATTTAAAAAAAAAAAAAAATATTCGAGACTATAACGGATTTAAAAAGAAAAATAAGACTAGTATAATGGTGCAATTGTTTTTTAAAAAAATAATATAATATAAAAAAGTTATTAATGTTTAAAGAAATAGAGGGTAAACTTTACGTAAAAAATTAGGTATATTAAAATATATTGGATTGTAACACTTGTCACCACCATATTAATTACAACTTTTTAAGTGGTTACAAAATGTTAAAATACCCTCCCATATTAAAAATAGGTTAATACCTCGTGTATTGCACGGGTTAAATAAAGAGATATATAAGATATAAATACTAATGAAATTTATACATTATAGCATGATTTTTAATAATTTAATTAGAATTTAGTATAAGTTAATACTTTAATTAATAAAATAATTATATTATTTCTTAAATCCCTAATTTTTTCAAAGTTTATTTTCTTCAAACATTTCATTTTTTAAAATTTATAATAATTTTTTTTGATAAAAAAAAGTGTGTATTTTAACATTAATATATTTTTGTTGTATAAAAAATCTTTTTTAATTCAAAAATGTATAAAAGATATAATTAATATAAGATGTAATTAATAGGAGAGAGACGAAAAAATAAAGTTGAGGTGCTCTAGGAACATGCCATGTATCCTAGAAACGTTTATTTATTAGTATAGATAGATTAGTAAACATTGATTTCTTTACACTTGTGTATACATCGTATAATAAAACTTGTACATTTCTAGTTCTACACATGTGTAGTTTTTCCATCAAATTGTTTTTTTCTCAGATCAGTTTTGTGTATACTACTTTTTGTAAGATATATGTGTTTTAAGTTGTGGTTATTGTGTGTATTTTTTTAATCCTGCACATGTGTAGTTTACGAATTTTATAATTGTTTATTTGAATTTGAATCTGTTACACATGTATATTCTTTTTGAATATTAGTGAAAATTAATTACACATCTTTAGTATTTTCCTATATTTTTTAACATTAGTGAAAAATTGATATGTTTACACATGTTTAGATTTTAAAGTTTATAAATTTTTGAGTCAAGTGTATTTGTGTATTAAACTTGTTAATTTTAAGATTGGTTAAACATATTTAATTTTTTGTAGTAGTGAAAATGTATTTTGTATAAAAAGTACACATTTCTGTTGTGTTTTTTGTTCTTAAATATAGAGGTTTTTTAGTTTGTTTAAAAACTACACATTTTTTTATGTTTTTTGTTATTAAAAATTGGTTTTGATAATTTAAAAAAAAAAACTACACATGTGTAATGTCTGGCTGTGTGTATATTTTTAATCACTACACATGTGTAGTTTAAAAATTTTGTAATTGTTTCTTTGAATTTGAATATGTCATACATATGTGTTATTTTGTAATATTAGTGAAAATTAATTACATATGTGTATTATATTGTTAATTTCAAATATACATAGAAGAGATATAGAGAAATACACGGAGAGAGACGAAAGAGGAGATAGAAAAAGAAAAGTATCTTTTACCCCTTATAAGGGTAAAAGATGTATTTTCATCTTAAAATCCTAATAATATATTCAACTTTAATTGTGGACCACTGAGTTTTTTTGTTTAATTAATTATATATAAAATAAGTTTGACCTAATGGTCTACGTAAGGTTTAAGGGTTTTCTTTTTAAGTTTGAATTTTCAAAGTATTATATATATATGTGTGTGTGTGTGTACATATATAGGGATTTTATCTTTAAAAAACCAAAATTTAAAAAGAAAACCCTTAAACCCTTAAACATGTATTTCACATTAAACCGTATTATTTAATTCTAATCTTAATTTTTTTTATTCAATTTAATGTGTACTATATATTTATTTTCAAGATTCAAACCTCATATAGGGTTTAAAGGTTTTTTTTTTTAAGATTGAATTTCACATTATACAATCCTTATATATATAATCTATTATCTTACCTGAAAAGACAAAAAAATATTTTTAAACACTAAACTTTTAGGTTTTAACTTTAACATTTAACTACAAGGTTTAGGTTTTAATGCTTGATTTTTAACTTTAGGTTTTATCTTTATGTTTTAAGGTTTGGTTTTATATTATGGTTTATGGTTTGGGGTATAACGTTTGGGATATAGGGTTCGACAAGACGGTTCCAACATAAAATTGAGTTTGTTCGTAGTTTGTTTTTGTCGGTTTTAAAGTTTTAAAATGAGAAACAAGTTATAAATAACTAAAAATAACACTTATAACCACATGATTTATACAACATAAAAAGATTTTTAAAAAAGCTACTTTTATACCAATTAAAGTTGTGACTGAAAATGATTCTTTTAGCTTTACGGTTATCCTCTTAACTTCCTTATGGGAGGTCATGAGTTTAAATACAAGCCAAAACATATATTGATGCAAGGTCATGACATTTATCAGTTATTGGATTACTCTTGGGTAAGCTTGGATGCATGGGTTATAACGTCAAATAAGATGGAACGGTTGAAATCTTATATTGGTGTCTGCGTCCAAGCCGTTAAAAAAAATAAAAAATTGAACATCCTATATATGTGTGTGTGTATCACCGTGTTCACACAATGGTTTTTGGCCTATTTAAATCATTAGACACCCGCTTATCTTTTAGCATATCTTTAAACACTATCAAGTCAAGAACCATGTCTAGAGCCACCGTCATCTACCTCATACTAGCCATCGCCCTCTTCTGTATGTCGTCCTCAGAGGCCCGGCTGGTTCCTGCTCATGAGCCAGAGACCACAGTCACCTCCACACAGGAGGTAAGGGGTTATTAACCCTCCCGGCCACTTTTAGTTGATTTGCAATTTTGCATATATTATTATTGATCAATTTCCAATTCTAAAAGTTAATTTTTTATTTCTTGTGCGTAGGAATATAATTGTGAAGGTGTCGGGAAAGAAGAGTGCTTTGTAAGAAGGACTCTTGTCGCTCATCTCGACTATATTTACACCAATGACGACAAAAAACCTTGAAAAAATGATCGGTAGTGTGTGTTTGAGTATCTCACACTATATATGTATATATATATATACACACACACAGTTTCACCATCATTTGTGTGGTGTTTAATTTACATGATACCCTTGATATCAGGGCATATATAGTTGTGTGTACATGAAAATGAAATCAAAATTTATGTATCAAAGAGTATTTGATCGAGTTATAAGAAATCAAGATGCCGGTCGTCGATCGATGAGGCGATGGTCATAAAAGTATGTTGAATTTGTTTATATTTTTATGTATTATTATTATTATATTTGTTAGAATATATATACTGTGATTAATCTTTAATTATTTAAGTTGAATTATTTATTAAAAAAGTGCAATATATAATTTGATTGATTAACTTTCCTTTAAAATTTGCATTATCGTACTCCTATATATAATTAACTAGGTTAGCATCCCATGTATTACACGAGATGATTAAAAAAATATTATTGACTAATAGTTACTAATAAAAATTTAAATTATATAAGAAGATTTTTTCATATAAAATATGATTCAATATAATTTCATAGATTAGAAAATAAAATAATTATATTATTTTTTAAACATTAATTTTTTCAAAGTTTGTTTTTTTAAATATTTAATTTTGCAAAACTAATTTTAAAAATTATATATTTCATAATAATTTTTTTTATTAAAAAAGTGTGTGTTTTTAATATTAAAATATTTTTATTATTTTGAAAAGGTCTTATTTTAATTTTAAAATATGTTCAAAGTATATGTAATATTTAATATATAATATATTTATAGGAGAGGGAGACGGAAAAAAAATCAAGGTGCTATAGGAATGTGTCAAGTGTCCCTAGAAACATTTATTTGTCAGTTAAGTAAGAAGTAAGATAAGATGTTTTAGGCGGGAAAAGAAATGCAAGGTGCTCTAGAGATGCGCCATGTGTCCCTAGAAAAACCTTGATTTACTAGAGAAGTAAGATATATAACTTTTTAAAATATCTGTTTTCAAACGTCATGACGTATTATAAAACTTACAGAAAATAAAAAATAAAATAAAATAAAATAAAATAAAATAAAATAAAATAAAGTATATCAAAAGCCTATTCTTTTGCATTGTGGCGAGTGATGGCGTTAGGTCACGCCTCAAAGTAATAATGATCAATCCACCCACAGCAAAAACTCTGTTTTTCAATCACTCGTCGATTCTATTTAATTAATAAATTATAAAATTACAATCTTATAAATAAAGATTATTGTTTAAAACAGCATATCAAATAATAATATTTTAAGTTATAATATATTGTATTTTTGAAAATAAATAATTACATCCAAAACACACGGTTGATGAAATTATTGCCTGTCTCTAGATGATGTTTTCTTCATTTTATTAAAAGATATTTTATCATCAAACGAAGAACCAAACACTTCATTTTTGCCGTATGCTTAAAATTACATTTTACTGGTCTCACCATGTAACTATTTTTCAATTATTTAAGTTGGGTACAAAAAACAGGGCATTTGCGACCATCTCCCCTGCAAATTGGTCGCAAGTACACGATTTGGGTCATCTCATTTTGCGACCGCTTCTCCGACTGCTGTTATATGTATGTGATTGAATTTAGCAATACTTTTTGCAGTCGGAAATATTGTGGCAGTATTCTGGCTGGATGTTTTGAAACCGGTTTGCGACCAGATGTTTTGCGTCTATCGGCCGGATGTTTTGCGACTTATTGAAACTGCTGGTTTTGCAACTGATTTGAGACTAGAAATATTTCCAGACCTGCTACGAAATTTTTAAAAAATTGCTTCGTTTTTTTTTAATGTTTAATTTTGTTTTACTGATCTATTAAAATCTCCAGCATTATATAAACATTTAAGTCAAATCAAAATCCCATAAATAAGTATATATATTTCAACATAAAAAAATTCTACAAATTTATAAAAGTTATATATATATATATATATATATATATATATATATATATATAGGGGATGGTTCCATTGTTAACCGTCCCTTTTAACGTTAATCCGTTAACCTTATCAAAAAATGCCCGAATCATTGAAAAAAAAATTCATGGCTTTTATTATACATAAATAGGAGGGTTTTCTTTTTGTGTTTTTGCTAATTCATCACCGTTTAGAATTTAAATTAAGTGTAAGTAAGTGAAAGTTTGTCTTACACTGCTTACATCAGATAGTGTAACTCAAACTTACAATTGTTTTAAATTCTAAACGCCTAAACGGTGATGAATTACCAAAAACACAAAAAAGAAACCCTCTCTATTTATGTATAATAAAGGCCATGAAAAAAATCAAAGATTCAGGCATTTTTTGCCAAGGTTAACGGGTTAACGCTATAAGGGAGGGTTAACATTTGATCTTCTCTCTATATATATAAGGATCAATTGGTAACACATGGTAATTGAAATATAACTTATTAACCCAATTTGATTGTTTGTCTAATTTAATGAATTTGAAATTTGTGGTCCATATTAAATCCGAGAAAAATGAGTGATTGAGATTTTTTAAGTGTATTTTGGAGATTTGTTAGGTGTACTTGATTTGATTTTTAAAATAAAAGTTTACCCCCCAATTTTTTAAACCTTCATAACTTTTATATACATTATTATTTAAAAAAAATTACACCATTAAATTTGTCACATTTTTATCTTTAATTCAAGTATAGTTTTGTCAAATTTTTTTAAAGTTTTCGAAACTACACTGATGTAACGAGCTGGATTTTTTCAAAGTGTTTGTAATTACACTGATGTAACGAGCTGCATTTTTTCAAAGTGTTCCTAATTACACTGATGTAACGAGCTGAATTTTTTCAAAGTGTGCATAATTACACTGATGTAACGAATCGTTACAGTGATGTAACGAGCTGTAACTTATTATTTATTTTACATTACAATTATCTAATTTTTATCTTATTTGATATAAATTTATTTAATTAACTAAATTTTATAATAAAAAATAAGTTTGTAATATATATTTAAGATGAGAGAAAAAAATTTTGATGAAAAATTTTTGAAAAAAGAGAGAAATTATTGTACTTATGTTTTTTACGTTAGTGTAATTACGAAGGCCCGAAACAATTGGCATGGGTATAATGAAATTAATGAGAAAAATATGACAAGTTTAATGGTGTAATTTTTATTAAAAAATAACATAGTATAAAAAAATTATAAGTGTATAAAAATCAAGTGGGAAACTTTAATTTAAAAATAGGAAAATAGATTGTTTTTTAAGAGTGTGACACTTGTCACTCTTATATTAAATCTGATTTTTGTAATTAACACAAAAGACTATAATGCCCTTTTATATTAAAAATTAAATAGTGACACATGTCACCATTAGATTAAATTTATAAAATTTTAACCATTTGATTTGAGTTATAGAGTTTTCTCAATAAGGCCACTCGGAGTGGGGTAATGGGAAGAACCGGGGAGGCTTTCACCAATCCGGGAAAGGATGGGAACACCGCCCCCCGGAAATGGGGTGGGGGAAATCGGGGTGTGCTCACCGAATGAGGCCGAAAGTGGGGAATGAAAAAAGGACCGTTGGAGGGAAAAAATATGCGGGGAAAAGGGGGAAAAGTGATGTGGGGAAAAGTGAGACGACACCAGACAAAATGGGGAGAAGTGGAGAAAGCTGATGTGGCGCTGATGTGGCAACGGGGAAAAGTGGGGAAACGTGGTACGACTCCGAGTGGCCTAAGAGTGAGTTATTATATGATATCTTCCCTATATATATATACAGGGGAAGGTTCCGTTAACTCACTGTAATTGTGGTAACCCAATGAACTTTGACAAAAAATGCCCGAATCTTTGAGTTTTTTTCATGGTCTTTATTATACATATTTAGGGAAGGGTTTCTTTTTTGTGTTTTAGCTAATTCGCAATGCAAATCGAATTTGCCTCGGTGTAAATTTGAGTTGCATTTCGCAACATTTAGAAAAGTGCAAAAATTTTACACCGATGCAAATTCAATTTGCATTGCGAATTAGCCAAAACACAAAAAAAACCCCCTAAATATGTATAATAAAGACCATGAAAAAAACCAAAGATTCGGGCATTTTTTGTCAAAGTTCACTGGGTTACCGTAATTAGACAGGGTTCTTATTTGAACCAAATCATATATACACATATATATATATATATATATATATATATATATATATATATATATATAAATCAATCTAAGAGTATTATGCCTTCTTTGGGATTTGGTTGCTAGACTTTTCTATCTCTCAAGTCTTATTCGTGGGTGGTAAAGTGTTTGGCTTGTAAGTTGTAAGGAGCAGATTAAACTTTATTATAAATTATGATCTTTCATGGCCAATGTTTTCAGAACCAAACTGAACGTTCTGGACGTTTTACTAGTTGCTGGTTGTACCGGTTGAACCGGATTCAAGAACCGGATGACATAATATATATATATATATATATATAAATATATTTCCAAAAAATATTTGTAGAATTATAAACACATTTAAACAAACATAATAGAGGACCGGGAACCAGCTCAACCGCCCGGTTCCCTTGAGGACAGTTCATATGTGGTTTTTGAGCCGATCGACCCTTGGTTCCCTATCCGGTTCGCTACTAACAACAGTGTTCATGACTCTTTTGTTGTTGGGTGTTCCAGAGCTAAGTCAAATTACATGCAAACTTCAAATCAAAACCCATTCCAGTTTCGCAGATCTCCCAAAGACTATATGTTATTTATGTCTCTTATTTTTTTCCTACTATGACCCATTTTATGTCACTTTAACGTCAGATCATTATTTTTAATGAGATAATCACAAAATAGTCACTTTAACCCGTTAAAATGACATTAGCCAACAATTTTCAATTTTTTTACGATTTTCGGTCGATCGGAAAGCGTCATTTGGCTAAAATCATAGAAAATTACACGTCAGTGAGGCCACGCTGGAGATATTCAAATTACACGTCAGCAATATATTATGTGTAAATATCGTTGAGTGACATTTATTTAACTTTAAATATTTTTTAAATTAATAAATTTAGAGTTTAAAAAAATGTTATATAAAAAATATATTGGAACAAAAGTTGCTTTTAACAAATATTCATAAGAATAAATTTATAACAAATTTTTTTTTAAAAAATAAATTACATACAAATGTTTTTAAATATTCATAACAAAAATTATTTTAAAAAGTCAAATGTTTGTAATAAATCGTTTGAATATTTTAATTTGAGAGAAACATTTTTAAATGTTTAAAAGAATTGTTTCTAAAATTTTATGAACAAACGTTTATAAATATTAAATTGGATACAAACGTTTTTAAATAATTTTAAGAATTGTTTTGGTTTTAATTACAAACGTTTATAGATATTAAATTAGCTACAAATAATTTTATTTTAAGTTTTTTTTTTCTAATTTTACTTACAAATGTTTATAGATATTAAATTAGATACAAATATTTTTAAATATTTTAAAGAATTTTTTTAAAAATTTAACAAAATATTTTTTATAAATATTAAATTATATACAAACGTTTTAAATATTTTTAAGAACTGTTTTAAAATTTTTAATTACAAACATTTATATATATTAAATTAGATACAAAAGTTTTAAGATATTTTTAAGGATTGTTTTAAAAATTTTAAGAACAAACGTTTATAAATATTAAAAACATTGTCTAGAATTTATATATATATATATATATATATATATATAAGAATTAGTTTATGAAAAAATGTTTTTGAACTATTATTACAAATTTTATAAGTATATTCTTTTGTTTCTAATTATATTTAGAAGTATTTTTATTTTTTATTAATAATTACGTTTTGAATAAAAACAAAAAGTAATATGTTTTTATAAGTACATTCTTTTCTTTCAAATTATATTTATAATTATTTACTTTTGTATTAATAATTAAGTTTTGAATAAAACAAAAAAAATAATACATTTTTATTTACGTGTTTTATTAGTACATTCTTCTGTTTCAAATTATATTTATAATTGTTTTTACAAAAATGTCATTTTTATTATTTATTAATTTGGTTCAAGATGAGGCGATATTATTTGTTGAAGTGGAGATATTACCACATAATATATCGCTAGCGTAACGATATATAACATCAAAAATACATTTGACTCATTGAATATATATCTGACTCAATATTTAATATCGTTGATGTCAGCGGACACAAAAATTCATATTTTTTTTATTAAATCCATTTCACAGATATATTATGTGATAATATTATTGATCGGGCAATACTATGACGGTCAAAAGTTATTTTCGTTATTTTTGTGGGTCAGTGGTTATTTTAGGAAAATCTGATGGTCAAATGGCTCTATTTGTGGGTTTCATGTATTTTTTACGTATTATTAAAATGTATATAGAAAGAGAAATAAAAGAGAGAAATGTATATAGAGACATTCCACATCGGTATTTTTTTTGAGTTGGTTGGCTGAGTTGTCAAAAAATATATAGATATATTTTCTCCAACCCAGCTTCGTAACTTAAGTGCATGTTTGAGAGTTAATTTGACACTAACATATTAACTTATTAAAAAAAAATGTTTGACAATATCAAAAGGACTTTTTTGTTTTTACCTTTTCGAGTAAGGTTAAAATGTTATTTTGAAAAGCTATAATTTGTAGTTTTTATAATGATTTTTAAACTTTTTGATATAATAGGCTAAAAGGTAATCCCAACACTTTTTTGAAAAGCTAATCCAAACAGCTTTTTGACTTTTTGACTATTCATATATTAAAAATTAATCTAAACAGTTTTTTAAACTTCATTTTTAAAACTTATAAGTTAATAAGTGCTTTTAACAACAACAAAAAAAGTTATTTTAAACTTAAATAAGTAATCTCAAATATGCCCTAAGTCTTCCTCCTAGTCACAACATCATTTTCTTTAATTAATTTTACCTATAATTTAATGTTTCTTTAATAACTTATATAATTTAACTCTTTTTAAAAATATTATCGCTCAATCTTTTTTATTTATTTATTTTTCGTGAACATCCCGGCATAAATTTTATTAAAAATGGAATTATTTTCAAAAAAAGTTATTTTAGTAAAAAGACTTAACGGTTTATAATTGTAATGTTTTTTTTTAATTTTTCAGAAAATTTCTAAGTATTATTTTTGATATAATTAATTTTTTAATATTTAAAAAAACCATATATCATATTTATATATTAAATATATTAATAAAATTTGAGTTGGGTTGTGTTGTGAATTTGTTTAGAAAATTAAGTTAGGTGTTGTATGGGTAAAAAAGAGATAAATTATTCTTTTAATAAAAATTGGTTGAGTTGGGTCACACTAACGTGTGTATTTGAGAGAGGCATGATGCATGATCTAAAATCAATTGTTTTGTGGATTGTAATTAAAAAAGTGAAATTATATATATTCTTTTCTTTTATAATTTTCAATCTTTATCTAAGAAAATATGTGTGTCATTTTTAGGATTAAATAAGAGAATATATGTAATTTATTTTTTGAATCATATGTGTATATAATTTTTAAAGTTTATAATACAATATATTCAATTGTCCCTTAGTTAAAAAGTGTATGTGTATGCAGTAATATGAGTTCTACACGTGTCATTTGTTTTTTATATTCAAGTTTCTCTTTTTTTTTAATATTTATAACTTTATCCTGTGTCATTATTTTATTAAAAAAATATAGAAGAAAACAAGCATTTTTTATTTTTAATATGAGCATAATATTAATATATATAACAAATTTTAAAAAAATTAAAAATAGCTTTTTCGTATAAATACTATTTTTTAAAATATAAGTAAAATAAAATATATAATAAAAATATAATAGCAAAAAATGCATAACAATAATGTATTTGAGAGAGAAATTATTTTTTTAGGTTAGGTGTTGTATGGGTAAAAAAGAGATAACTTATTTTTTTAATAAAAATTGGTTGAGTTGGGTCACACTAACGTGATTTGAGAGAGGCATGATGCATGATCTAAAATCAATTGTGTTGTGGATTGTAATTAAAAAAGTGAAATTATATATATTCTTTTCTTTTATAATTTTCATTCTTTATCTAAGAAAATATATGTGTCATTTTTAGGATTAAGTAAGAGAATATATGTAATTTATTTTTTAAATCATGTGTGTATATAATTTTTATAGTTTATAATACAATATATTCAATTGTCCCTTAGTTAAAAAGTGTATGTATGTGACACATCGCAATTTCCAGGTCAGCATTACTTTTATTCTAATAATAATGAATATTATTATTTCATACGTGGCACTAGAATAATTAGTATTTAGTGTGACACGTGGCACGATAGACTAGACATACCGATAATTCGAAGAATTATCGCACAACATTCACACGTGTCTTGAATGACGAACGTTGGTGAACGGATCAAACCACAGTATACTTTCACTGCACATTAGGTTCCGGAGAACCTAAGTTAGTAGAACAATGCTCAATGCTCATATGTCGAGAAACGATGACCGTAGCCGAGAAATTCGCGAAAATCGGTTCAACACAATGAAATTGGGCTTATTGGGCTCAACCGAGACCCATCGCGGTACGCGATGGGCACCCAAATGGGCCTTCGAGGCACGCGAAGCCCAGGCGGGAGAATTTGAATTCTCCGAAATCCATCGCGGTACGCGACGACCGATCATCTTCCACCATCACGCTACGCGGCGTGTTTCGGGAACCGAATAATTATTTTAATCGTCGCGCTACGCGACGATGCTTTTTGTCAGATGTCGCGGTACGCGACGCAGCCCAATACGCAGAGTCTTTATTTAACCAAGACTTAATCATTTCTGTCGACTCCTACCTATTCTCTCGAACTCCAGGCGATCAACCTTCGTCCTCATCACCTGCAAAACACTTTCTAACCCTTGGGAAGCCATTTGCAACACTTGGGAAGCTCTATTGAAGCCTTTTGAAGCTTGGAGGGAGCTAGAAGAGGTCACCCACCATTTGCACGACTTGGAGCTACTGTGAAGACCATTTCAGACCCTCTTGAAGCCACTCCTTTCTGTTCCAGAATCATCCAAGCACCCAAGAAGCTCAAGAAGGTAGTTTATGCACCCATTTTACACTTTTAACACAACCACACCCACATGCAAGCCATTTTGGCCACATGCAACACTAGATCCATCACAACCACGAAATTTTGTGATTATAAATCTGTTATTGGTCATGTAAATCACTGATTTGAGTATTGGATTTGATTTATTTATGATATATGTTGTTATTTGAGGCTTTTTGACCTTGATGGTGATTTGTAACCCCATGCATGTACTATCTAGGTAGATTCACATGATTTTTGTTGATAATATGATTATAGATATGATATTGGATATGATCTAAGAGGTTTAGAGGGGTTATTGTTGTCAAGAATCGTTAAAATAGGATAGTTACTAAAAATAGTAACTTTATTAACTCATTTTATGTAAAAATGATGATATGACCACATGCATATGTTTAGATCCATGATTTATGAGTAAAATGATAATATAAAACCAATGTGATGGTTATTTGGTGCATTGATATTGTTGGAAATCATTGAAGGTATGATTTTATGAATATTTCTAAAAAAATAGTAACTTTTTAGTTACACATTTCTTAAAAAGGATGAGATTCATGTTGTAATGTGTTGAACATGCTTCTTTGATGTTAAGATGATGATATTATGTGATTTAAATTCTTGAATGAATTAAATATGAGCATTTGCCGTAAGTTACTATAAATAGTAACTTTATCTTGCTAAATATACAAACGGAAGGGTGTTAATCATAACGGTTGTGATTAAACGCCTATTTAAAACTAAGATAATGATAATATGATGAAATTGGTATCTAGACTTTGAGACATATGCTTACTGTAGTAACTTTCTAAATATAGCAACTTCTACGCGCAAAACATGCTTAATCGGCTATGTGTAACTATGTGCTATGTGATAACATGCTCATTTATGATAAATATGTATGTTAGAATAATCGGACTATGATTTATTGCATGACTTGCCAAATTTGGAAACTTTCCTGAAATAGAAACTTACTATAAATAGTAAGTTTCCTCATGGAAGTGATTTCGGTATCCGTACACATCACACGACACTAAACCGCACATCACACGATCACATGATCCAAGAACCGTCACCAACGGGTCGTTAGGTCAAACACGGTCAACATGGTCAAACACGCTCAACACGACCCACATGACAACTTAGAGTTGTTAAACACTAACACGGTCTTGTGAAACCCACGTGTATGTAACACAAACTTATGACACCTATGTGATATAGGTAACTACTAGCCGGCGAGCTACTCCGTTCTTGTACGAACGCACATCACTCTACTAAACTCAGGTGAGTTTACAGCCCCACTTTACTCTATAACTGCTTTATTATATTTTTGGGATGAGAATACATTGCAACTATTTTAGATATATGACTGGTATGTTGTGAAAACCATTTTCGAGTGTAACTATTATCGCTTAAAGTCCTCACTTATCCTTACCGTTAGTTGTATAACAAACGAGTCGTAATTACGTAGTATTACTGGGTTTGACTAACCCCACTTGGCACCAATGTTGACTGGAGGTCATAACGAGTGTAATTTCGATGTTGATGTCGGGTTCAACGATGACCCGCGGAGGCAAACGGGAACAGTCGAGTTTCGGTAAGATGAACTGACACACTCCACGTATCGTAGATCCACAACTAAACTTAACATACCCAGTATATGTCTGTTTACTTTTCAGTCTGTCTAAACCTGTGAACTCACCAAATTTCTAGTTGACACTTTTCGCATGTATTCTTAGGTAACTGATGGAGCACACGCTAGGACACACGGGAGGATTACAAGAGAGTCTCATGCATTTAGACTCTGGTCCTAGGCTTTCGTGTGCATTTGTTTATTGTAAACCATTTGAACAATGTTGTGTCTTAAACAATTTACATTCCGCTGTGTATTTTAACTTTTCCGCTGCAACTTAATTTTGTTATGGTATTTTAAACATATTCCGCTGTGTATTTTAACTTTTCCGCTGCAAATTAATTTTGTTATGGTATTTTAAACATATTCCGCTGTGTATTTATGAAACTTGTATTATTTTACAAAAATGTTTGATTGTGAACTCATATAGAGTCGTTCTATATGACCAATGAGCTGTGATTCTAGCCACGTCACACCCACGTGGACTGACACCACGAGTGGGAATTTGGGAGTGTGACAATGTATATTAAGTAATATGAGTTCTAAATGTGTCATTTGTTTTTTATATTCAAGTTTCTCTCTTTTTTTTTTAATATTTATAACTTTATCCTGTGTCATTATTTTATTAAAAAAATGTAGAAGAAAACAAATATTTTTTATTTTTAATATGAGCATAATATTAATATATATAACAAATTTTAAAAAGTTAAAACTAGCCTTTTGGTATAAAAATAAAATATATAATAAAAATATAATAGGAAAAAATGCATAACAAAAATGTAATTATGGAAAAATATAGCTAAAAAATACGGCACAATATATATATATATATTAATATATTGGATTTATTTTAAATAATATATCAACAGAATATATAAAATAAATATAAGGAAAAAAAGGATCAAGTTTTTAGTGTGATTACTGTTGATAAATATTGTCGTATTAAAGACTCATGCACGTTTAAAGAAAAAGGAATTTAAAACAAAAACAAAAACATGTTTTCTCATATTATATTTTTTCACTCTTTTTTTAAAAAGTTATATACTAAAACTATTGATTTAAATACAAAGATATATTATTACTCTTTGAAATAAAATAGTTTTTTAATAGATTCAACACTATGTTAAATAAGTACACATGTATTAACTATGATGATTACCAGTGGCGGAGCTTGGGTAAAGTGAGAGGGGGGCGGAAATTTTCGAAACCCAGAATACATGTTAATTTTTTGAAGTCAGGGGGGGCGAAACCGCGATTTTTAACTAAAAATAACATTTCGGCCGAAAAATTTACACTACGGACGAAAAAATAGGGGGGCGGTCGCCCCCCGGCCCCTATTAACCTACGCCCATGATAATTACTCCAATTAGTAGTACAAATCTATCTCTTCTCATAAATAAATATTTTTTAGGAACATTTGCTATGTTTTTAAGTTATCTCAACTTTAATTTCATGGTTCTCTCTTCTATTAAATATATATAATATTAAATAATGATATTAAATATGTAATATACATTTTATATATTTTTAAACTAAAAAAGATTTTTTAATACATTTAAAAATATATTGATGCTAATAACACATTTAAAAAATATTATAAAATGTTAAAATTTTCAAAATAGTTCAAACTAAATGTTTAAAGAAACAAACTTTAAGAAAATTAGTGTTTTTCTTAATTAAATTATTAAATTATACGAAATTTTAGTCATATTTTATATTTAAAAATCGCCTTATATTTTTTAAATTTTCGTTGATAACTATTTATTATATTTTCTATTCAAACTATGTAATACATGAGTATTAACATAGTATACTTATATACACAAGAGTTAATGTTGTTTTGTAGCACCAAAATCTTTTATTTCTAGGAGCATTCAATTATATGAAGAACTGTTCGTGAGTGCGAGACCGGCTTTACAATAAATAATAAAAGCAGAAATTTATAAAGGCCCTTTAGTTGTGGGCCCTAAATTTTATTTTAGGTTTTGTTACATTCTATCGACATCTCATTCTTCCTCTCTAATCACAACTCAAATATGTAGAAGTCGCATTAATCTGTAAGGTCTTGAGAAATAAGACAAGGTAAACATTACCTCTATCGTAATAAACTAAAAAAATTGCTTCTAAAAAGACTCGTAGCTTAAATATGCGAAAGACAATTAAATTTAATTGTGGAAAAAAAATCCGATTTTAAAATCCCTTGTAATCTCAAATTAAAGGTCGCGTCATGTCCAAGTGTGTTTACTGAAAAATAGACTTGTGGATTTTAATACAAGGCGGTAGTCAACTTAATTTATTCATATAGTGGGGTGGGGTGGGGGAGGGGGGGTCAAGTCTAACATCAATTAAGGCATTTGAAACTAGTTATTATACGTTTTCTGCATCAGACAAACTAACACTGTTAAGAACATCATTATCTATCAATAGTCGATAGCAAAAAGAAACTTTGAAATCTCGAACCAAAACAAACTCTAGTTTGGCTATTTCCATTGGGTCTTAGTCAGTCATCAACCAACCAACAATCAATAATATACCAAATAAATTTCACTCATAGTCTGACTATTTGTAGGGTCTGATCAAAGAAACATGTAACAGTCAATCACTAACGACCAACCAACAATCAGCAACATACCCAATAAATCACACCATGGTTACAAAAGTCGGCATCCAAGGCCAAATACTCGCCGATTACTCGTTCTAATGAGTGGTTCCGAGGCTGAATACTCCTTAGTACTCCCTAGTATTTCTCGAATACTCCCCGTATAGATCAACTACTCCCCGATTACTCGCACTAAGGAGTTGTTCTAACCTGGAAGCGCCTAGCGACTTTTGCATCATTGAATCACACTCGTAGTTTGGTTATATAGTCAATCACCAACCAACAATCAACAACATACCCAGTAAATCTCACTCGTTTTTTGGTATTTGTAGGGTTTAAAAGGAAGCATGGAATGTCAGAAAAAATTTATCTTCATCTCCAGGAAAACAGAGACTATTTCTAGTGAAAAGCTTTAGTACAAACAGGCAAAAACAAACGTATATAATCAAATAATTAAAACAATAGAGTATCCGTATTATCTTTTTTTAACGGCTTGATACAACCATACGAAGACAAAATTTTAACCATCCTCTCAGAATTTATGATTTGGGGCTATGTCCGAGCCCACCCAGGAGGTATCCACAAACTGGGATAATCCCCTTACATTGCCTTAGCAAATGTGTATCAGCCTGGATTCAAACTCAAAATCTCCCATAGAGTAGTGGGGTAGCCATTTGTATTATCTATTCTTATGTGGAATGTAGGACATAGTGTTAATTTTTTATGATGGTTTAATAGACGATATACCTTTACGGCAGTATTCACATTAATTACACTTTTATACGTTTTATTCGTTTCACACCAAGCAGCTAACTGAATCAAGTTGCAGCTTCAGATTTCTTGATTGATCTTTTTTTGACGAATTCAAAACAATACAAAAGGTTGAATGTTTCAAGCCTTTAAAGTAAAGTTCACGCATTGGCATTTGATAAATGACGATATATAAACTAACATATCAACCTCTCACATCCTAATATGTGTGTGTGCATATATATATAGGCAAAAGGTTCAAATAAGAAGGGTTTTTTGGGTGAGAATGTGAGAACCAATCAGATTTAAACATGTGGCAATTTAAATGAAATAGAAGGAGGGGTAATATGGTAACTTTACAATTATAGTGGAAACATGAAACATTGTAGTGTAATACCTGTACTACTGTACAATTTTTGTTCCTCTGTTTCATAATCGACGAATTGTTTATTCTCGACTGATTTGCAAGATCGTATTCCATGATTTGAAGATTTGATCGATTGAGAGGATCCTACATTCTTCTAATTGTTCAATTTTTCGGTATTGTAATCCTTCAATTTTTCTGTTGCGTTTGATATGATCGACCACTAAATTGTTCACGCTCGACTGATTTAGAAGATCTTATTCCTTGATTTGAAGCTTCTGATCGATTGAGATGATCCTACATTCTTCCAATTCTTCAATTTTTTGGTATTGTAATTGTTTAATTTTTCTGTTGTTATTGCGTTTCATATGATCGACCATTACATTGTTCACGCTCGACTGATTTAGAAGATCTTCTTCCTTGATTTGAAGCTTCTGATCGATTGAGATTAGCCTACATTCTTCTAATTCTTCAATTTTGTGGTTCTTGTAATCGTTCAATTTTTTATTTTATATATATATATATATAATTTATAACTGATTTGATACAATTGAATGTTTTGAAGATTAACTAGGGCTTGTTTGAAGATGAATTAGGGCTTTATTGGATTATTGAATTTGAGTGGTGACAAGATGAACGAAAATCAGTGTCCTGGTATTGATTTTTGTTTAAATATTTTCAATTATGCTGGATTGTTAGTTTAATGTGTTAGTATATTTTGTACTGTATTAATGTATATATCATTTTATTTTTTGATTAGGTGAAAAATCAACTCCAACATTTAGTGGTATCTTTTATACACCAAATGTTGGAAGTCCATCTAAACCTAGGGTGGGTATGGTTTTTAATACACTTGATGAGGCATTTATCTTTTATCAAAAGTATGCTAAGTTAGCTGGTTTTACCGTTATAAAAACCACTCAAAAATCCATTCATGGTATTGTAACTAAAAAGTACTTTGTTTGTTCAAAAGAGAGTAAGAAAGCTAGTCAAAAAACTGACACTTTAAATGATGATGATGGTGCTTCAAATAAGTGTCATGATAGAAGGAATAGAGCTTCCAAACGTACTGTATGCAAGGTACTAATCAAGTTAATGTTAACTGATGCAAAGCAATATCGAATTTATGCATTTGAAGAGAGGCACAATCATGATTTTGTTGATAAGGAAGATTACCATCTTCTTCATGCATCTAGAAAATTGTCTGTTGTTCAAGAATAGTTGATTTCTGATTTGTCTATGATGAATATTGGTCCAGTAAAAGCTTTTAACATTATGAGGGTTAGGTATGGTGGATTTGAGGATGTTGGTGTTACAGCTGTGGATTGTAAGAACTTTAGAAGGGATTTGAACACATTCATTGGAGAATATGATTGTGACATGGCTGTCAAGCATTTATTGAGTAAGAAAGAGTTTTCACCTGATTTTTATTGTGATTATTTCACTGGAGAAAATGAAACTCTTGCTGGTTTTTTTTGGGCTGATGAATATATGAAGTTAAATTATCATACATTTGGTGATGTTATGTCCTTTGATGCTACATATCGCACTAATAGGTATGCATTTATAATGTTTCTGATTGTGCTGGATTATGTATTCAATTCATTTGATGCATTATGAATTGCAAATTTTTGTTGTGTTTTGTAAGCCCTTAGTGAAATCATTCATTCATTATCAATCATATTGTACTGCATTTCTATTTTTTTGGGATTGTGCTACATTATGCATACATATAATCAGTTGTACTTCATTTCAAATTGTTGTGATAGGTTTGTATTATGAATTTCATTCATTTGCTGAATCATTCATTATCAACTTTTTTGTACTACATTTCTAATGATTGTGATTGTGCTGCATTATTAATTATATTAATATGTTCATTATGAATTGCATATGTTTGTTGTGTTTTTTTTGTTAGCCCTTACTGAAACAATTAATTCATTATCAATCCTTTTGTACTGCATTATTATTTTTTTGCATTGTGCTGCATTATGCGTACGTTTCATTCTTTGTACTGCATTCCTAATTGTTATGATTGGGTTCCTATTGTTCATTCTATTCATGTGCTGAATCATTTAATTATTCAGATGTTTTGCAAGTTCTGTAAATGCATATGTTTGTGATTGTGTTGCATTATGCGTACATTTCATGGTTGTATTTCATGTGTTGAATTATACATTTCATTTCATTTGCTGCATTTCATTAATGTGATGCATTTGATTAATGTGCTGAATATGTTTTAATGTTTCAGGCATGAAACGATTTTTGTGCCTTTTACTGGGATTGATAATCATCATCGAAATGTCACATTTGCTGCAACAATTTTAACTTCTGAGACTGCAGATTCATATAGGTTGTTACTTCAATCATTTATGAAATGTTTTGGTAAGGAACCTAAAGTTTTCGTTACCGATCAAGACAATTCCATGAGAGTTTCAATTAAGGATGTTTTTCCAAATAGTAGACACCGATTATGTATGTGGCATTTCATGAAGAAGACTGCTGATAAGGTTATTATATAATCACCTAATTTTGTTTTATATAATTTAAATGTAGTAGTTTAATTGTTGTGCTAATTTTTTTTATTTTAATAGGTTGCTATTAAATTATCACATGATCCTGATTTTAAGAAAAAGTTATGTGACATTGTTTGGACAGATGCAATTGAACCTGATTTTTTTGAGAGAAAATTGAGTGAAATAATGACAGAATACAACTTAAATCATAACAATTGGATACCAGCATATTATCGTCATAAGCATATGTTTTGACTTATGCGTACCACATCTAGGTCAGAGAGCGAGAATCATTTTTTTGGGTAATTAACCAACACAAAGCTGACTTTGGTTGAGTTTCTTACTCATTTTGAAACTGCAATGGAATCTCAAAGATTTACACATAGAAAAAATGATCATGACACTAGGTACACCACACCAGATATGTGTACTAATTGTGAGCTTGAACATCAAGCAGTTAAGATTTATACAAGATCTATTTTTAAAGATGTTCAAACTGAAATTCATGCTGCTATTAACGAAAGCGTGTGCATGTCTTATGGTGCTGTTGATGACTTTACCAAGTATCTCATTATGAAGACAGGTCCCATTTTTAGTGATCCATTTGAGGTATATTGTTTTGCTTTTAAATATGTATTTTGTTTGTGTTATAAAAATACAGTACTAAATTTTATATATAGTATTGTATTTTTAAATATGTACTGTTTTTAGTTATATAAGTTAATAATACAGTACATGTATTGTTTGTTTTAAAACATGTTTGTACTGTTTATATATATATATATATATTGGTTCTACTTTTATTTATGTGTTGTATTAATTGCATCTTAATGTCTTTTATTTTAGGTTTTTTTTTAGAAAAACAGATATAGAAATCAAGTGTAGTTGCAAAAGGTATGATCAGTACGGCTTGTTGTGTAGGCATATCTTTTACGTTTTACGTATGTGTGGAATAAAAGAATTTCCTAAGAAATATGTTTAGAAAAGATGGACAAAAGATGTTGTTATCAACAAGTCTAACCATTCTATGTTTGGTCGCAATGTTGGTGGTAAAAATGTTGAAGATGTTGGTAGCATTGTTCGTGACATCCTTTTTTCGAATGAGTACATTGTGAATCGACTTGTGACTGACATTGATGAATTATCACGGTATAGGTATGTATTGAATTAAAAATTTATATTATTTATACATTCTATTGTACAAATATTGTTGCTTGACTTTTGTTATTTATAAAACAGGGATCAATTAAAAGATATGATCTCAAAGGTTGATTCTTCTTTTGTTGAGAAAAAATCTTTGAGTAAAAATGATAGATTTTCAAATATTGTTCATGGAGATCCGCCTTCTTTTGCTACTATTAAAAGACCCGTTGGGATTAGAACTAAAGGTAGTGGTTCTCAAAAACGTCTGAAATCTTACCGTGAGTTAGCATCAGTTCAAAAAGAGAAAAAAGGACGTGCATGTATTATTTGTAAAAGGAGAGGCCACAACAAAAGTAGTTGTCCGACAACAAGAAATGTTGCTGATATCAACCAAAATACTACAAAAGAACATTTGGAGACTTCTCAAATTTTATGATTATGTCTTTTATTTTGTTTTCCTTATTTTTAGAATATGGTTGTATTAAAAAATTTTCAATATGTCATTGTTTCAAAGATGTACTGGATTATGGTATGCATAGAATATTATTCAATCATATACTGGATTATCTTATGCATTTTACAATATTGAATAATAAAATTTTAAAAAATGTACCTGATAAAGTAGATAAGTTCTTATGTGTACTGCATTGGTTTTATGTGTACTGCATTTTATTATCAATTCAAATTGATAGTTAATAAACAAATACAATATATTTTATAAAAAAAATACATGAAATTGGTAGTGAATTTAATGACTTTGTTATGAAGAACATGTACTGGATAATGTAATAATAATGAATACAAGGATTGATATTCATAATTGTAAATGTACTGCATTTTTAAATAGATCAGAATACAGTATATGAAATATACTTGATTTGTGTATTGTATTCAGAAATATATGTTCTGCATTTTGTAAACAAAACAATTATATTCACCAATTTGAATCAAAATATTTGAAATGATCATTTGGACAGAATCCACAAAACTACAATATCCAATGTATAGACAAGTACACATTAATAAAACTACTATTGTTTTATAAGTACACAGTAATAAAATTACTATTGTTTTATAACAAAACTACTAGTGGATGTTTAGCAATATTTCTTTATTCTTTGGATGATTCTTTTTTCAGCACCTTTCTTCAACTTTTCCCTTTCAGATATGTCAATCTTTTCAAAGTCTTCTAGTTGTGACATCACTTTATCATGCAGCAAATTTACATCTAATAACAACAACTTTGAAAGATATTTTATTCTCAGATCATTTAATTGGCCTATTACAGACTTTTCAGCCTCTTCTTTTAAGCCACAATCATTTGCCCATTCATTTATAGGTTGTCCTTTAAATGTCTCCATGTGTCTCATTGCAAAGACACCACAATCAACAAAATTCTTATCTGTTTGCCAAGGCAAATCTACTTTTGTTGGAACAACTCCATTTTATGTAAACTTGGCAAATGGTTTTCCAAGTAGTTTAACATAACTTGTGTCTGCAATGAAAAAAAAATCGATATCAATTTGTCACTTTGCTAACTATAACAATATTTTACATTTAATATAATATAATAATTTTAAAAGAATATTACCATTCTTGTGACACGATATTTTTGTTTCAGTTTCATTTTCCCTTTCATATTGTCTATGACATCAATTGTTTCGTTTCTGAAATTGAAACAAATGAGATAGTAATGTGAATCTTGCAAAATTGGCACAACCAATATGTCTACATCTTCAACACTTTTGTAAATTGAAGATAGTAGAGTCAACTTAATATTGGTTTCCAAATTTATCAACAATTCATTAAGTCTCATTCTAGCCTTGAAATTGTTTTCTCCCTGGACAAAAAGGAAGATTTTAATTAACTGGTACTGAATTACATTTTGTGTATTATATCATCAAATACATAACATATATTCTTATAAAAAATTGTACTGTATTTGGATTACATATTATGTTATAATGCAATAAATATGAATATATAGTATTTGAACTTACCAGCATGTTGCAAGGGCAAAACAACCTTGAAATTAAATCTTTGCTTTTGAATTGTTTTTCATGGTTTAATACATTTGACCAACAACTCATCACACCAATATGAATATACTGTTTTGGATAAAATGATTCAAAAGATATCTTTGCAAACTTGTTATTGATTGAAGTATCAAAGAATATTTCCCTGCAATTATGGTAAACTCATTAGTTTTCATATTATTATTTTTTTAGATATAGAAATTTATATGCATTACCAAACTTCTCCAGTAGCAGAAAAAATCCATTCAGAAATTCGTTCTTCAATTTTAACCCTTTTAACATTCAGCTGTACAATCCGTTGTTTGTATGGTGATCTTAGAGCATCTGACAACTTTATTATACGCTTTTGTCGATCAACCTGATTCTTTGGTTTTTCTGCTTTTATGAAAAGTATTTCATCATCTGTTTCCTTTTGCTCATTGTTCTTCTTATTTGTTTGTTGACAATCAGCTTCATTTGACGAAAGAAATTCTAATACGATATTAGATCTCCAATTTTATCATCATCTTCATCAACTTTAACTTCAAGATCAGCTTAAAACATGCATTTAAAAGTTTATGAAAGTATATAAGCTTAAGATATATACTTTAAAATACATACAATACATAAATTATATAAAATCACAACTAAAATTACCTTCCACTTTATCTACTGCTTCAATCATCTCATGAACCAAACTTGAACTCAATTCATTCAATTATGTATTTCAAAAACAAATGAAATGTAATTTGTAATTGATTTAAACTTTAGTTAGTGTATTATAAAAATTAATCATACATCATTTAAAATGTATTTTTATGAAACATTGTACTGGATTTTTTGTTAAAGTATACATCAAGATTATATAAATTTTACTAATTTTCTTATACAGTATAACATTTTAAAGATACATCAAATGTATTTAATAGAAATACCTTTCACATCTTTATTGTGTTCTGATTCAACATTTTCTACTGCTTGTATAAGTTCTCCAAGAAAAGTTGGACTAATTTCAGTCATTTCTGTATTATAAAATAAAAATAAAAATGTACTACATTGAATAAAATGAATTATGTAATTAATTGAAAGTTTATCTACTGTTTTTACCTTGAATTTGAAAAGTTTCCTTTTGATTTTAAAGTTTGAGTTTTTATCAAATAAAATGTAATATGTACTGGATTTTATGTTACATTTGTACTGTATTACCTTGAACTTTAACAGTATCTTCTTTTTTATCTTCTTCATTTTTGTCTTTATGTCCTGCATCAATATATTATTACTTCAAGTTTAAGTTTTTAACAAATAAAATTTAATATGTACTGTATTTTAGGTTAGAGTTTTTAAGAAATGAAATACAACTAGTGGATTCCCCGCGCGTTGCGGCGGGGATTCCATTGCAGTTGCGAATAACAGAACGAAAACATGATCATGTATATCACAATGCATATATAAAAACACGTCACAATATTTGTCACTTCGACGTAAAAGACTAAAGAGTATTCGTCGTAAACGTGACCGTCAACCCGAAAAGAAAAATTGGCGTGCTTAATCATAAGATCTAACGTCAAGAAACACAAACATAGACCAACAAATAATATAGCTTTAACTTTGCAAAATGGTGTGACATCAAACGTAATAAAACCCATTTTGCAGCCGACAAAAACGGCAAAATGAAAAGGCCAAAGTGGGTTAATTGATGGGGATTTTAGATTTTATTTAAACCCTTATTATATTTGATTCTTGCCTTCTTGACGTTAGCTGAAGAAACCAACATAAACAAACAACATTACCCAGTATATTCCCACTTTTCAGTAGGGTATGGGGAAAAGGATGGATACAAACCTTACCCCTATCTCAATTGGGATAGAGAGGCTGATCCGAAAGAGTCCCCGGCTCAAAGTTATCATTTGAAGTTGATCATCCCAATGATTTTAACGTTATTTTCACAAAATAATTGAAATAACGTTAAAATTAGTGCACTTTTACTTTTGCCCCTTAAGGGCCCACACATATTTGCATTATATGTGTGCACCACAAATGGGCTCTGAAGAAACCAACATAAGATATGATCAATTTGAGGTTATTGAAAGGATTAAGGTTCCTTTTATTATGGTGAAGGGAAAAAATGTTGCAGGACTCGAACATGGGCCAAGCGGGGGCACCATACCTAACAAATTATAATATAGTCAAAGGAATCCTTCTTCTTCATATAAGCAATTTATATAAAACAATAGGAATTAAAAAATATTAGTACTGTTCCTAGGTAATCATTAACTTTCGTAATTGTATATATATAATAATATGTTCTGTATTTAGGTTAATATTTGTACTGTATGTACCTTGGACCTCAAGAACATCCTCATTTTTATCTCCTTGTTTCTGATCCTCTTCCATTTGCTTTTGAAGTTTTACATCATCATCATAATTTTCAACTTCATCTTCTGCATCAATGTATCATTAGTTAAATTTTGAGATATTTTAACAAATCATATGCAATATGTACTAGATTTATGTTAGAGTTGTATTGTATTTACCTTTCATCTCAACAACATCCTCATTATGTTCTTCTTCTTCTTTATCCTCTTCCATTTCCTTTTCAACATCAACATCATCATCATTTTCAGCTTGATCTCCTGCATCAATATATCATTAGTTAAAGTTTGAATTTTTTTAAGAAATCAAATGCAATATGTACTGTATTTAGGTTAGAGTTGTATTGTTTTTACCTTGCATCTGAACAACATCCTCAATATGTTCTCCTTCTTCTTGATCCTCTTCCATTTCCTTTTCAACATTAACATCATTATCAGTTTTAACTTGATCTCCTGCATCAATATATAATTAGTTAAAGTTTGAGCTTTTTTAAGAAATCAAATACAATATGTATTGTATTTAGATTATAGTTATACTGTTTTTACCTTGCACCTCAACATTATCATCAATCAAAGAAGGATTAATTTCAGTCAATTTTCCACCATTAAAGTATTGACAGCAGCATCATTCTCATCTTTTTCTTCATTTTTTCTCATTTTTTTGTATTTTGTAAGTCTTGACATCCATTCTTCAATAGGTGGCAATATTTTATCATCATCTTCTATTTCATCAAAACATTTGACGATTAACAACTCCACATCCTTAACAAAGTTGTCTAACTCTTTTGTCTTTTCTTCAATTGTAACAACCCATTCCTAACATATGTTAAAAGAAAATAAAAATTATACAAATATTAAATATTGAGTACAACATATATGTGTTAAAATGAAATACCTCTGCACTTTTTGGTTTTGAACTAGTTGTTTTTTTTCTCTTTTTTGTCAACATTGTTTTTCTTCCCTTTGCTCCTTTCTGTTTTGTTCTTTTTCATAATGAAAGATGATAGCAACTCTTCATTTTCTTTTCTTGTTTTCTTTTTCTTTTTTGTGACCTGCAAATCTTCTTGGTTATCTTTTTTTTCTTCCTTTTTTTGTTAACCAATGTTAATGGCAAATTAACTTTGTCCACCTTGGCTTTCCCTTTCACTTTAGAATCAGTTGATTCTTGTTTGATGATATTTTGGTCATTAATCAGCTGTGCATCAAGCTCATTCAAGCTTTCATTGGTGTTGAAAGAAATGCCTGGAACTTTCTTTTTCTTGGATTTTGTCTTTGATAAATGTCATGGGCATACACCAACTATTTAATTTAAAACAACCAAAATGAAAACTTTTGTTATACATTATAAAAAGTCACATTAATTATTATAGAAGATTTAAAATACAGTATTGTATTTGTACTATACTCATTTTTACTGTATTCATACAATTAATTAGTAATCTTAAAAATTTTGTACTGTTTTTAGACATGTTTGTACTGTATTCAAATATTTGTATTTAAGTTATGTATTTCATAACATGTACTGAATTTTTAAGATTTTTGTACTTTTTTTTGAAAAAGTTATGGTGGAATTTGTACTAAACTTTAACATCAAATGTTGAAAATAAAGTATAATATAATGTGTTAAAATAGTGTAATATAGTACATACCAGTAGGAATGTAAGAAGGCCATTATAATGCTGATAACCATTCCATTTTATTCTTGTTTTGTTCAAGCAGCTGACAATATAAGAGCACCAGTCAAAAGATTTTATTTCAGCACCATCTTTTAATGAAGATAGAAATTCTGTGTTGACTTTTGACCCTTGTGTCATCTTTCCAATGACAGTGTAAGATATCACCAATAAATTCAGCTCAAAAAATTTTACAGCATCTCCATTAGTTTTCACTAAATCTCTTACATGTTTAATATCTGGTAGATCAATATCTTCAGGAAATTGGCTTCTAAACTCTGCTACAACAGGATCTCTTATTGATGGTTTACCCAATTCCTTTAATTTTGTAGATCCCATTGGAATTCCAAGAACTTCCTTGACAAATTGTGGGGTAATCTTTACACATGTGATCCCAAGTTGATTCTGCAGGTTGTTGGATCATAATTTGCTAACAACCAGTACCCCAAGCAAGTGGGTAAAGATGTTATTTTTAACTCTAAAATGCTACCAAATCCACTTTTATTTACAGCAGCCTTTTGCTTTGTAGAGCCCAATCAATGATGAAGACTGACAAAGTCAACACGGAAGAGTCAACACAGAGATTTTGGAAGACTTCAGATAGATTTCGTGTACTCAGGTTCGTGTACACGAACCTGGTTCGAGTACACGAACCTGAACTTCGAATACTGATGTATTTAGTATAAATAGACGTATTTTTGTACAGTGTAAGACACGAATCCCGAGGTGTGCTCTCTAGACGTATTGAGGCACATTTTCGAATACTTACTGAATATATTCAAAGTTTTGATCTTTCTTGTTTCTCTTGTTTCATCTTGTTTCTTATTTCACTCTATTATGGATTCCGCACACAATAGAGGTGATTGATGATGTTTGGCAACAAAAAGCTTGGATCTTGAACAGTGTTCGGACCTACAAGTGGTATCAGAGCAGGAGTGCTCTTTTCATCATCAAGGTAGTGCCTTTTTGAAGTAAGTTTTATACTTTATTACTCCTCTATACTCTATCTAGCTGCTGTAAAAATTTGGAACTCCAACTCTTAAGAAAAATTTTTATATAAAATTTTTCTTAAGTCTTGTTCAAGTTCTAAAATTTTCGAGTAGTAATATTTCGAGTATAGTCCGAGTATTCGAAGTATAAATATTTTTCGGGTACAAGAAAGAAGACTAAGGGAGACTTTCGAGTACAAGAGGTTCGAGTACAGGAAGACTTTCGAGTACAATAGAATTTTCGAGTACAGTAGCACTTTCGAGTACAAGAAAGTTTCGAATACAGAAAGATTTTCGAGTACAAATCTGTCTGTTTAATTTTAAGCAGGGTCTACAGGGAGCTACAGGGAATTCGAGTACTGGACTTAGAAAATTTTTGGGTTCATCATGGCATCAAAGAATTTGACTAACTTGTCCAACTTGCTCAATCTGGATAATGAGATTGGCACCGGAACAAAGCCACCGAGGCTTGTGTCAGGAGATAACTTTCAAGATTGGAAGTTCAGATTTCAGTCATTCATCAAGTATACCGATCCTAAGCTTTGGAGATCAATTGAAGAGGGTCCCTTTGTACCTTCATTCCAGAGTGAGCTCAATGGTCCTCTCGTTCCAAAGGATCCAGAACTGTATACTGACAATGACATACTCATGATGGAGAAGGATGAAAAGGCATATGCCTCGATCACAATGGCTTTGTCAACAGATGTTGCTCACGGATTCAAGGAACACAAGACTGCTAAGGAACTCTGGAATGCCTTAGTTGAAAGATTTGAAGGAAATGAGGACATGCGAGAGAGTCGGAAGGACATGCTCAGACAAAGGTTCAACATGTTTAATCATATCAAGGGAGAGTCTCTCGAAGCACAACTCAACAGATTCACTCATCTGATGACTGAGATGACTAGTTCTGGGATTGAGATGACTAAGGGAGAGGTAAACAAGAAGCTGCTGAATTCACTACCTTACACTTGGAACTCTAACTGTACAACTATCAAAAGGACCAAGGACATGTACAAGACTTCTTTAAGTGAGCTGATCTCAATCATCAACTCATATGACATGGATGATAAGCAGAGAGCACTGAATCATGCCAGCTCAATGGGCATTGCACCTACTTCTGAAAACTCTGCTCTTCTATCAGCAATTAATCATCAATCAGGAATGCATCATTATCAGCCTCCTTCCTCTCATGGAGTTCCTTTTGAGACTGCTTTTCTGTCATCTGGACAAGCTGGATCAGTGCCTAAAGTCAATCCAGAAAGTGAAGAGAATCTACTGCTATTTAAGGGATTCATGAACAGCTACAATGCTTTTATTGCAGGAGAATTGGCACCCTCAAATCTCACTCAAGACAATCTAGAGCAGATTAATCCAGCTGATGTTGAAGAAATGGATATCTCATGGCAGATGGCAATGGCTGTGTTCAGAGCAAAGAAGTTCATCAAGAAATATGGAAGAAACAGCTTTGGAAACGCTCCGGGAAAGAAGCTTGGCTTTGATAAGTCAAAATTACGATGCTACAATTGTGACCAACCGGGTCACTTTGCCAGGGAATGTAAGCAGCCAAAGGTGGCTAAGGAAGGAGGAGAAAAGAAACCTGAAGAGAAGTCAGGAAATACAGCTGCTGGAGGAAGCGCTAGCACTTCTAAAGCGTTGGTGACTCAGGAGACTGACTCCTATGATTGGAGTGATCAAGTGCAGGAACTGGAACTAACTCTGAGTCATGCATTCATGGCTGAGGTAGACGACAAGCAAAAGGAGGTAACTGAAAATCTTTGCTCTACCTCATGCATAAATAAAGTATTTAAGTACAGGTCGCACAATGAATCACTAATCAAAGAATTAAACAAACTTAAATACTTTAACTCAGAATTTCTTAAAAATGAAGGAATTTTTAAAAGGAAACTTGAAGCCGAGGGTCGGGATGTGGCAAGGCTAAAAGAACTTTTAAGTGATAAAGAGTCCAACTATCGAGAGGCTCGACGAAAAATCGATGAACTCACTCTAGAGTTGGATCAAGTCAAATCTCAACTTTCTAAATCATCAATTAAATGTGAAAGATTTGATTATTCAAGCAAAATTTTAGAAAATATGACATCAATGCGATTTCGGGAAAAGAGGGGTAGTGGGATTGGGTATAGTGAATGTGCACCACCTTTTAACCAAAATTACTCATGCATGCCAAGAATCAACACATCTGTTGATGACTTGGAATTGGATTCTAGTCATGCTTGTGATTTTCCCACCGAACCAGTTGTGATTTCAGCTGACCCTGTTATAACTGATGATTCTGAGGTTTGTGCAGAAAAACTAAGTGTTGCAGGTTTAAAGGAGGAGAAGGTAGAAAGAAGTGCAGGGAGGAGCACAGATTGTTCATCATCTACTAGCAAATCATTTTTTGTTCCAACAATTGATTTTAATAGAAAGTTTGATGAAATTAACATTAATATCAATGATATGCCAAAACATTTTCAGAAAACATTTGCTATAAAATCAACTCTCTCTCCTTTAACAACACAGACTGCACCGGCTCATCCCACAGTTACCAAAGAGGAAAGTTCATTGTTAAATCCTAACTGTGAACCTTATATTCCCACCTCTTTCTCTAGTCAAAGTAACTGTGATGTAAAGCCCTTTGACCCAATTGAATTTCACCAAAAGGTCTGCTGTTATGCATGTGGGAAACCAGGCCACATTGCTAGATATTGTCTGCACCGACCTACTGAATTCTTCTATGGGAAGAATCAGAAGGTCATCCCTAAGGCTAAATCAGTTAACAAACATGTGAGGACTGTACCATCCTCCAAGCCTAAGGCAACCTCTCAAAAGGTGACTCAGACTCAGACACCTTCCACTGCAAAAAGACATAAGAAATCAAACAAAACACAATATGGTTTTCGTAAGCAAAATCAAAGAATTTTCAAAAATAAGATAAAACCAGTTGACCAAGGCAGTGGAAGCATGACAAAACATATTAAGCTTAATTCAGAAAGACCCAAACCCAAACCCAAGGATAGAATTTCTTTTATTACCAAAACACCTAAATCTGTTATGATTTGGGTACCTGTTTCTCATTAATTGAATGTATACTGTGCAGGGAAAGCCAAGCAAGCTTAAACACGTTTGGTATGTAGATAGTGGCTGTTCCCGGCATATGACTGGGGATTTCTCTCAGTTGCATGAAGTTACACCATTCAATGGAGGTTATGTATCATTTGCTGGAGACAAGGGAGGAAGGATAAGCATGAAGGGCACGGTCACTAATGGAACTCTTAGTTTTGAAGATGTGTACTATGTTGAAGAGCTCAATCACAGTCTTCTGAGTGTTTCTCAAATCTGTGATAAGAGCTTTTCCACACACTTCACAAACAAAGAATGTCTTATTCTGAAGCCTGGCTTTGTAGTGCCTGAGAAGTGGATTCTGATGAGAACTCCAAGGATAAACAATGCATACATTATCAACATGAGCTCAGATTCGTTTACAGAGAACACTTGCTTGTTTTCTAAAGCATCGGAGCATGATTGTCTGTTGTGGCATCGGAGACTGGGTCATGTGAACCTAAAGAATCTGAACAGACTGGCCAAGGGAGATCACGTCATTGGTCTACCTTCTAAAGATTTCTCCACTATTGAGAAATGTATCGCTTGTGCAAAAGGGAAACAACACAAGAGACCTCACAAGCCAAAATTGTTCAATTCCATCTCTTCAGTTCTTCAACTTCTTCACATGGATCTTTTCGGACCGATTAACGTAATGAGTATCGGGAAAAAGTCATATTGTCTCGTTGTGACAGATGATTATTCCAGATTCACTTGGGTGTTCTTTCTAGCTAAGAAAGATGAAGCTCCAGAGATTTTGAAGAAGTTCATTACCTTGATTGAAAATCAGAAGAATCTAAAGGTCAAGGTGATTAGAACTGATAATGGAACTGAATTTAGAAATCAGACTCTTATAGATTTCTGTGATGCAAAAGGGATAGCTAGGCAATACAGTGCAGCTAGAACGCCTCAGCAAAATGGAGTTGCTGAAAGGAGAAACAGAACGCTTATAGAAGCTGCACGAACGATGTTGTCAGAATCAAAGCTACCAATCTTTTTCTGGGCTGAAGCAGTTAACACTGCGTGCTATGTTCAAAATAGAGCACTTCTGAACAAGCGTCATCATAAGACTCCCTACGAGATTCTATTCAATCAGAAGCCCAAAGTTGGACACTTCAAGTCATTCGGATGCCCTTGCACTCTTCTTCATACAGAGCCTAATCATAAGTTTGATGATAAGGCAGATGAGTGTTACTTCGTGGGCTACTCGTCTGAAAGGGCAGCATACAGAGTTTATAACAAGAAAACTCGGATGATTGTGGAATCATACTACATAGATTGGCAAGAAATGAACTCTACTGATGCTGGTTCTGGTCCAAACTGGCTGTTTGAGTATGACTCCACTTTTAAGCCCTTCAGCACTCCATCTGAGAATACAAGAACATCTGAGCAAGCAGATGATTTCTACAAAGATGATGATGTGGACTATAGAGTTGACTATGTTCCATCTGATCCTAATCATTTGACAGTTGATCCTCCTGGCATGTACAATCGTGCCCCTCCAGCTCAGCCGACCCCTGTACAAGAAGTTCTCCCATCAGAACCTGACACTTCTCAGTCTGTTCAACCACTTCCAGAAGCGGATCAAGTCTCATCCTCTTCCCACCAGACCTTTGATAATCCACTCTTCTCAGATAGCATTCCTGAGGAACATTGTGTGGATCCTGGAGCTGAAGCAAGTGAAACTGCTCCTATTGACCACATTTCCTCTTCAAGTGAAGAACAAGTCAATAACATCAGCAACCTGCTAGATAATCTGGCTGTAGAAGAAGTGCCAACACTTGGTGTAAACAAGAATCATCCAGTGGAGAATATTATTGGACCTCTCTCAGAAGGCGTTCTTACTCGAAGCAAATCCATTACAGTTCAGAACACGTTGCCTGAAGAGACACTCACTCGAAGTCAATCAGGTCCTATTAACTCTTGTTTATATTCTTGTTTTATTTCACAGGTTGAACCCAAGAATGTCAAAATGGCTCTAAAGGAGTCCAGCTGGGTTGAGGCAATGCAAGAAGAGTTGATGCAGTTTAAGAAGCTCAAGGTTTGGAATCTGGTTCCTCTACCCAAGGGAAAATTGCCTATAGGAACCAGATGGGTTTTCAGAAACAAGAGAGATGATTCTGGTGTAATTATCAGAAACAAAGCCAGACTGGTCGTTCAAGGATTTTATCAGCAGGAGGGGATAGATTATGAAGAAGTCTTTGCACCGGTTGCGAGACTTGAGGCCATACGGATTTTCTTGGCTTATGCCTCCTATATGAACTTTACGGTATATCAGATGGATGTGAAAACAGCTTTCTTATACGGAAAGGTAAAGGAGGAAATATACGTGTGCCAACCCCCTGGTTTTGAAGACTCTCAGTATCCAGAGCATGTCTACAAGTTAGACAAAGCTCTTTACGGCCTTCATCAAGCACCGCGAGCATGGTATGCTACGCTTACTGATCACCTACTCGCAAATGGATATACTCGTGGAGCTATTGATCAGACCTTGTTCGTCCGCAAAGATAAGAATGATTTAATTCTCGTTCAAATCTATGTGGATGACATCATATTTGGCTCCACCAGCTCAGCGTTGTGCAAGGAATTTGAAGGGGTAATGAAGAAGAAATTTGAGATGAGCGCGATGGGAGAAATGACCTTCTTTCTGGGTCTGCAGGTAAAGCAAGATTGTAAGGGTGTGCTGATTCACCAAGGAAAATACGTCACAGACATTTTGAACAAATTCAAAATGACGGAGTCAAAGCCGGCATCCACTCCCATGGCTGCACGTCCTATCCTGACTTCGGATTTGGAAGGTGAAGATGTTGATCAGCATCTCTATCGCTCGATGATTGGTTCTCTGATGTATCTGACTGCTAGTCGTCCAGACATTATGTTTTCAGTATGTCAGTGTGCCAGATATCAGGCAAATCCGAAGGCATCTCACCTCATAGCTGTCAAGAGAATCTTTCGGTACCTAGTCGGGAAACCTAAGCTCGGACTTTGGTATCCAAAGAACTCTGAGTTTCAATTATTTGCATACTCAGACAGTGACTTTGGTGGATGTAACCTGGATAGGAAGTCAACCACGGGTGGGTGTCAGTACCTGGGAGATCGTCTTGTTTCATGGCAATGCAAGAAGCAGACCACAGTATCCACATCCACCGCAGAAGCTGAATATGTTGCTGCTTCCAGTTGCTGCTCTCAGGTTATCTGGATGCAACAACAACTCCTCGATTACGGTTTGAACTTTCTTGACTCTCCTATTTATTGTGACAATGAAGCAGCCCTACAGATCGTCAAGAATCCGGTACAACATTCCAAAACTAAACATATTGACATCCGGATTCACTTCATCCGTGACTGTTTCGAACGAAAGCTGATTCATCTTGAAAAGGTCCACACTGATGACAATCTAGCGGACCTTTTCACAAAACCGTTCGATACAGCACGCTTCCATCACCTGCTTGCCTCTCTCAAATTAATAAGCTTTAATTAAAAGCATTTTTGTACATACATTAAAATTTGTGTCCTCCTATAGTCACAAATTTAGGGGGAGAAAATTTACAAAAACAACAAAAAGATTTTTCATTCCTTGAGTCAGAAAATTTACAAAAACAACAAAAAGATTTTTGGTTGGTTATTGAGTCAGTCTAAGATAATCTATAAGTTTAGGGGGAGTTAAGTTTTGAAATCTTAAGAAAAGGAGATGTTGTCTCTAGCTATTCAAAGAAAATTACAAAAACATTTTTAAATTTTAACTTTACAAAAACTTAAGAAAATACAAAAAGATTTTATTTGGACAAGCAAAGTGAATCGATCAAATTGGGAAGTGAAATAATCTCTAAGGATCAAAATTTCACTATCTTATTATGATCTCAAAAGAAATCACAACCTTGAATATCTATTCTATGCTAAGAAGTTGAAATGAGTTTTTCAAAACTTAAATAATCAGACTTGATCAAACTTAAAATACATATAAATAGATAAATAAGTGTGAAATTGTGATCATTAGATAACTAGAAACGTGTGACAACTATTTGACTTCTTGTTTAAATCCTTGAATCAAAACAAGATTGTGTTTCCATAAACTTGAAATTGTGTTTGAAAAACTCGGGTATTTTCCATGTTTTGTGCAAACAAAGAGCGGGAAATACCTACTGAAGCATTCTATATTTTGCGTAAGCAAAGAACTGGATGTGTGACGTTAAGGCCAATGTGTCTGCAGATCAGAAAATAAAAGATGCCAATGAGCACAAGATGATAGAACCCCTTCTTGTTCTTGATTCTAAACCTACTAGATCTGTTCTTTTCTTTTCTCATCTTAAAACTCTGTCAAAATAATTTGAAGTTCATTGAAACACAATCAAAGTTTGAAACAAAGGATTTAACAAGACTGATAGGTTGCATATTAATCTAGTCTTACAATCTAATTGATCACAAAATTCCCAAAAGATATTTTCAGAAAAACTTGATCATATAACTGACCTTTAAGAGATGGAATAACGAGTGGAAATAATTGGTAGGAATAGCTATTTAAAGGTTGTGCTTCTTTAAGAAATTATCTAATATAGTTAAAATTTTGATAACAGATTTGATCCCACAAATTTGAACCGAGTAAACTTTAAAACTTGTTCATATATTATTTATTTTATTTTATTTTATTTTATTTTATTTTATTTTATTTTATTTTATTTTATTTTATTTTATTTTATTTTATTTTATTTTATAAAAGTTAGAATTTTAAAATCGAAATAAAATAAAATAGGTGTGTACTCGAAAATTATGTACACGATATCTCGTATTCGAAATGACCCTATAAATAGTCCAACCATATTGAATTTCGAGTACCATATTTTCGTGTACACATTTTCTTCATTTCGAGTACAGACTTGGTGCTCTGAGGCGATCTCGATTTCTAGATCCGATCTCAAAATTCTACTCCGGCCATCTTTTAGATCATCATTAGGCGAACTTAGGTATAGATTTTTATCAATTTTTGACCGTGGATTCGAAAGTTATGGTCAAAAGTAATTTTCGAATACGCGATTTTCGTGTACAGAAAGTATTTGGTCAAATTGAACTCGAAATACTCAAAATTGAAAGGCAATTTGTGAATATGTTGGTCGCCTTTCAATTCCGAGTATATTGAATCGGTTTAAAAGTTCTAAGGAGCCAAAATGATAAACTTCTCTAAGGATTTTAAGTACACGAAATTTCTCAACTTCGTATACACGAATATTTCGTGTACAGATTATACTTCGTGTACAGAATGAACCTTCGGGTACACCATGAACTTCGTGTACACCTGTTGTTCCCAGGAGAATCTGTCAACACTTAGAAAATTTTTCTAAGTGTCCAAGTATGGATCTTATTTCGAATACTTGAAATATTAAACTAACTTAATCAGTTTTATGTTTCAGATGGCAGACTTAAGGTTTGTACCAGATCATAACATGTCAGCATATCTCGGAGATCCACCAGAGAAACATTCAGAGTTCAAAAGCTTAGTAGATGGTCTGATTATATCTCCTGTCAACTATGCTATCATGGAGCATCCTACTATTGTTTCTGATTACATTGAGGGTTTCTGGAGCACTGTTACTGATCATACTGATAGCAGTGGAAATGTTAGCATCATCGGGAAGATCCAGGGAAAGCCGATCACCATTACAGAGCAGATACTACGAGAGTGTCTTCAATTTGGAGACAAGGATACAGATCCTGTTGAGTTAGATCAAGATCTGGTCAACCGTACAGTATTTCAGATGGGACACGAAGGTGCCTACCCTCCCACAGAGAAGAAACTTCTTCATCCTTACTGGAGATACCTGGCTCATGTTGTCACTCAGTGCTTGTCCGGAAGAAAAGGTGGTTATGATGTACTTAATCAGACATTAAGCTCGTGTTTGACAGCAATAGCTCTGGGAATGGACTTCAACTACTCAAGAATGATTTTTCTTGATATGTATGCCAACATCAAGGGAAGAAGGAAGGAAAGATTTCTGGCATTTCCTCGCTTCTTACAGATCGTCATCAACAAACGACATCAGGATTTAGTTCCCACGATAGGCACTCTGGGAATAAAGAGGATGCGCGAAGACATTTTCGGATACATGAAGATGAACAAGCGCGGGAAGAAGCAGTACATCGGTCAAAGGCCCCTAATCAAGTTCGGACGATTTGTAGGGGAAGACAACGTTGTTGAAGATCAAGGCACCCCTATTGCAGTTGTCGCTGACGAGCATGACACCCAAGCGACGAGTTCAAAGGCTAAGCCTGCATCCTCGTCAAGTGAGGATTTCATCCCAGAGGGGCCACCTCTCACAAGGCAAGAAAGGGAAGACGTTCAAGATGTTGATTATACTCCCACTTCCGAGTCTTCGCCAAAGAGAAAGAGGCAAAAGACTATGGCCAAAAGGAAAAGGGATCCACGACTGCAACAGATGTTCTCCAGTTTATCTTTCTCCTCTGCTGCTGCTGTCATGACACAGGCACCCATTAAACCTACTCCTATCACCAAACCACCATCTCCACCTCATGTGACCTTACCACCATCACCACCTCGCGCAACCAAACCACCATCACCATCTCACATTTCCAAACCACCATCACCATCTCACATTTCCAAACCACCATCACCATCTCACATTTCCAAACCACCATCACCACCTCACGCAACCAAACCAACATCACCACCTCACATTTCCTTACCACCATCACCACCTCACATTTCCTTACCTCCATCACCACCTCACGTCACAAAACCGCCATCACCCTCACCTGTCACTCAAACACTTCAACCAAAACAACCCAAACCTACTTCCAAACCCTCAAAAACCAAACTCATCATCAGAGTTTCCTCCTCACGTCCATCCATCACCACTCAACCTCAAACCAAAACCAAACCCAAAACACCTACACCACAATCCGGAAGCGGTAAAGGAAAATCTCCTTTGCGCTCCGATTCCCCTTATGAGCCTCCTCAGGTGCCTGTTGATCTGATCGGACTACATGAGAGAGTTTATCAGCTGGAGAAAGATGCTGAAAGAAAAGACAGGATGATCATGAACTTAAGAGAAGGAAAGATAAAGATATGCTCTCATCTCAACAAATGTAGAGGAAAATTGAAGGCTCATGAGAAGGCTATCAGTATCCTTCTACGTGAGAACCACAAGATGCAAAAAGAGATAAAGCGACTCAAAGGAGAGGAGGTATCTGAGTCTGAAGATGAAGCTATGGATGTCAGTGATGATAGTGACGACAGTGATGATGATGATGCTAATGATGGAGATGATGACCAGGATCAAAAGGATGATAAAGAACATCAAAGTGACAAAGATGATAAAGATGGAGATGATCAGAATAAAGACAAAGGTCCTCCAGATGACAAAGACCAAGGAGGAGATTCTGGGAATCCATCATCTTCTGGGAAGCCATCGGGTGCTTATGATGATCTATTTGGAGACATTCCAGATGACATCCTTTTCGGCGATTGTGTACAGCCCGACGAGACTGGATCCAGACTTGACAGCATTTTTGATGATCTTCCAGATACATTTGATTTTGGATCTCCTAGTGATGCGAAGAACGATCAAGCCAAATCTTCTGCAGGGGCATCTGTAGAAGAAGAACCAGAAAACATCATCCTTGGCAACGTTTCTTCAGACCCCTATATTGATTATTTGTATGCCCACAAATACATCGATGCATTGGGAAATGAGGTCACTTCACTGAATGAAGTGATAGATAGCTGGTTTGATCGTAAGAAAGACTGGACGCCAGCCCCTCCTGTAGACAAAGAGGCTTGGTTCAGAGAAATGGGAGATCAACATCCAGAGCATACCTTCATTTCTGATGACAGAAACCTTTTTGCAGTTCGCAATGATAGATCAAATATATGCTGCTGGATGTACGACAAACCGAGAGATATCTACTTGGTGAAACGGATGAGTGGAAAAGTCGAATTTTACAAGAAGCCTACAGATTTCTGTTCCTTACCTAGAGTTGACATCAGAAGCATCGACAAGGCTATGTTCTTCAACCCGTCTAAGGACTCACAGGCTGATTTGTTCGCAAAGTTTATCAAAGATCAGTGTGAGAAGAATTTTCCTGTCATGCGCACGGCTAAGGGACGACGCTTTGTCTCTTCGTGCATCATTGATCCAAAGACGAAGAAGCCTTGGGTGTACTATAGGTACCCTCCTCCTCATGTGATGCAAGCAGTGCCCGTCTCGCCAAGAGTTCCTGATAATTCTTTGGCTAACTTTCTGTCATGGTACTTTGATGATCTGAACCTTGCTGCAGTTATTCTTAGGAACATAGATGATGTTGATGACATCGACATGATTCTTGACCCTATGGATCTTCTGAAGTATGGTAAAGATGACATGATGAAGCTGCACAACTCTCCTATACGAGTATATTCCGGAAATGATGAGCTGGCTAAGCCATTTACACGTGTTGTTGCTTATGCCATGAAGCTGAAGCTGTATGCTGGAGGAGGGCCACACAGTGTTACTCTTCCTATCGGATGACTTCGCCAGTCTAGGGGGAGTTTGTAGAGCCCAATCAATGATGAAGACTGACAAAGTCAACACGGAAGAGTCAACACAGAGATTTTGGAAGACTTCAGATAGATTTCGTGTACTCAGGTTCGTGTACACGAACCTGGTTCGAGTACACGAACCTGAACTTCGAATACTGATGTATTTAGTATAAATAGACGTATTTTTGTACAGTGTAAGACACGAATCCCGAGGTGTGCTCTCTAGACGTATTGAGGCACATTTTCGAATACTTACTGAATATATTCAAAGTTTTGATCTTTCTTGTTTCTCTTGTTTCATCTTGTTTCTTATTTCACTCTATTATGGATTCCGCACACAATAGAGGTGATTGATAATGTTTGGCAACAAAAAGCTTGGATCTTGAACAGTGTTCGGACCTACATGCTTTGCGTTTAAAGATTGAATAAACGTATAAAGACAAAGAGGAGAACTGTGTATTCGGATTCTTCTCTGTAAGTCATATTGTAAAAACCTTGGTACTGGAGACTCAAAATCATCCTCAGAATTGTGTTGTATTGATGAAGTGAATGAAAATAAATATATAAAACCAAAACTAATCAATTGTAATACATAAATCCCATATAAAGTTATCAAACAACATTACATTAGATAAAGTTAAAATAAAAAAGTACATACATAAGAAAAATGTTATATGATGAAGTATAATTAAAGACTAAAAAGAAACATAAATTATACATTTTGCAACTCTTAATCATCTAACAACCTATGTAAAATCAATGCAGCACACAAGTAAGGCATGTGAATGGGATAGCCTACTAAGGCGCTAAGCAATGCAACACATGAACAGGACACAAAACTTACACTTACAAACATCACCAAATCAAAGGATGTATCACCAAAACAACAGATGCAGTACAATTACAGCCTAAAGAACAACATAAAATTAACATTTCGCAACTCTTAATCATCAAACAACCTATGTCAAATAAATGCAGAACACAAGTAAGGCATGTGAATGGATAGCCTACTAAGGCGCTAAGCAATGCAGCACATGAACACGACACACAACTTACACTTACAAACATCACCAAATCAAAGGTTGTATCACCAAAACAACAGATGCAGTACAATTACAGCCTAAAGAACAACATACAATTAACATTTTGCAACTCTTAATCATCAAACAACCTATGTCAAATAAATGCAGCACACAAGTAAGGCATGTGAATAGGATAGCCTACTAAGGTGCTAAGCAATGCATAACATTAACACGACATGCAATTTACACTTACAAACATCACAAAATCAAAGGTTGTATCACCAAAACAACATATGCAGTACAATTACAGCCTAAAAAACAACATACAATTAACATTTTGCAACTCTTAATCATCAAACAACCTATGTCAAATCAATGCAGCACAGAAGTAAGGCATGTGAATGGGATAGCCTACTAAGGCGCTAAGCAATGCAGCACATGAACAGGACACAAAACTTACACTTACAAACATCACAAAATCAAAGGTTGTATCACCAAAACAACAGATGCAGTACAATTACAGCCTAAAGAACAACATAAAATTAACATTTTGCAACTCTTAATCATCAAACAACCTATGTAAAATCAATGCAGCACACCAGTAAGGCATGTGAATGGGATAGCCTAATAAGGAGCTAAGTAATGCAGCACATGAACATGACACAAAACTTACACTTACAAACATCACCAAATCAAAGATTGTATCACCAAAACAAAGATGCAGTACAATTACAGCCTAAAGAATAACATAAAATTCACATTTTGCAACTCTTAATCATCAAACAACCTATGTAAAATCAATGCAGCACAAAAGTAAGGCATGTGAATGGGCTAGCCTACTAAGGCGCTAAGCAATGCAGCACATGAACAGGACATAAAACATACACTTACAAACATCACAAAATCAAAGGTTGTATCACCAAAACAACAGATGCAGTACAATTACAGCCTAAAGAAGAACATATAATTAACATTTTCAACTCTTAATCATCAAACAACGTATGTAAAATCAATGCAGTACACAAGTAAGGCATGTGAATGGGATAGCCTAATAAGGCGCTAAGCAATGCAGCAGATGGACAGGACACAAAACTTACACTTACAAACATCACCAAATCAAAGGTTGTATCACCAAAACAAAGATGCAGTACCATTTCAGCCTAAAGAACAACATAAAATTCACATTTTGCAACTCTTAATCATCAAACAACCTATGTAAAATCAATGCAGCACACAAGTAAGGCATGTGAATGGGCTAGCCTACTAAGGCGCTAAGAAATGCAGCACATGAACAGGACACAAAACTTACACTTACAAACATCACCAAATCAAAGGTTGTATCACCTAAACAACAGATGCAGTACAATTACAGCCTAAAGAACAACATAAAATTAACATTTTGCAACTCTTAATCATCAAACAACCTATGTAAAATCTATGCAGCACACAAGTAAGGCATGTGAATCTGCTAGCCTACTAAGGCGCTAAGCAATGCAGCACATGAACCGGACACAAAACTTACACTTACAAACATCACCAATTCAAAGCTTGTATCACCAAAACAACAGATGCAGTACAATTACAGCCTAAAGAACAACATAAAATTAACATTTTGCAACTCTTAATCATCAAACAACCTATGTCAAATAAATGCAGCTTACAAGTAAGGCATGTGAATGGGATAGCCTACTAAGGCGCTAAGCAATGCAACACATTAACACGACCTGCAACTTACACTTACAAACATCACAAAATTAAAGGTTGTATCACCAGAACAACAGATGCAGTACAATTACAGCCAAAGAACAACATACAATTAACATTTTGCAACTCTTAATCATCTAACAACCTATGTCAAATCAATGCAGCATAGAAGTAAGGCATGTGAATGGGATAGCTTACTAAGCCGCTAAGCAATGCAGCACATGAACAGGACACAAAACTTACACTTACAAACATCACAAAATCAAAGGTTGTATCACCAAAACAACAGATGCAGTACAATTACAGCCTAAAGAACAACATAAAATTCACATTTTGCAACTCTTAATCATCAAACAACCTATGTAAAATCAATGCAGCACAAAAGTAAGGCATGTGAATGGGCTAGCCTACTAAGGCGCTAAGCAATGCAGCACATGAACAGGACATAAAACATACACTTACAAACATCACAAAATCAAAGGTTGTATCACCAAAACAACAGATGCAGTACAATTACAGCCTAAAGAAGAACATATAATTAACATTTTCAACTCTTAATCATCAAACAACGTATGTAAAATCAATGCAGTACACAAGTAAGGCATGTGAATGGGCTATCCTACTAAGGCGCTAAGCAATGCAGCACATGAACAGGACACAAAACTTACATTTATAAACATCACCAAATCAAAGGTTGTATCACCAAAACAACAGATGCAGTACAATTACAGCCTAAAGAACAACATACAATTAACATTTTACAACTCTTAATCATCAAACAACCTATGTCAAATCAATGCAGCACAGAAGTTAGGCATGTGAATGGGATAGCCTACTAAGGCGCTAAGCAATGCAGCACATGAACTGGACACAAAACTTACACTTACAAACATCACAAAATCAAAGGTTGTATCACCAAAACAACAGATGCAGTACAATTACAGCCTAAAGAACAACATAAAATTAACATTTTGCAACTCTTAATCATCAAACAACATATGTAAAATCAATGCAGCACACATGTAAGGCATGTGAATGGGCTAGCCTACTAAGGCACTAAGCAATGCAACACATGAACACGAGATGCAACTTACACTTACAAACATCACAAAATCAAAGGTTGTTTCACCAAAACAACAGATGCAGTACAATTACAGCCTAAAGAAGAACATAAAATGAACATTTTGCAACTCTTAATCATCAAACAACCTATGTCAAATAAATGCAGCACACAAGTAAGGCATGTGAATGGGATAGCCTACTAAGGCTCTAAGCAATGCAGCACATGAACACGACACGCAACTTACACTTACAAACATCACAAAATCAAAGGTTGTATCACCAAAACAACAGATGCAGTACAATTACAGCCTAAAGAACAACATAAAATTAACATTTTGCAACTCTTAATCATCAAACAACTTATGGAAAATCAATGTAGCACAAAAATGAGGCCTATGATGGGGCTAGCCTACTAAGGTGCTAAAATGACAAGTGCAGTACAATCACACACTAAATACGAAAATAAACTTAACACTTTACAACTATCAGTCATCATAAAATAACTATTTCTGTTATGTAGTACACCAAAATCTAATTTAAATTAAAAATCGGTAACTAAAATTGTAGAATAAGAGATTTTAAGCATTAGAGTACAAACGTATTACTGTTATACTAAAATAAATAAAATATCTGAAACATTTATGTGTTAATCGAAGAAATTCGTACTGTTTGTAGTTGTCTTCTGCAATTTTGGAATTGATTGTTTGTTTTTCTTTGATCGAAGATCTCGTAACTTTTCTGTAAACGTAAAAACATGTACGATAGATGAAAAAGTAATCATAATTTCAGAGATTTGAATTGAAAATTAAAATAAAATCAAATTTGTGTTTACCAGTGGATTCTTTTGCTTGCTTCTTATCCATTTTGAGGATGAATTTCACGAAATTGACGGAGGAATGAGAGGATTTAGGTTTTCGCAATTGAAGAGAAGAGGATTCAGAGAAGTTAGGTTTTCGGCTTTTCGCCGATGGTTTTGATCGATTAGTGTTAAGATTAGTTCTTATCCTTCTTAGGATAAATCCTCTTCTTAGTGGATCCTCCCCCTATATATATATATATATATATATATATACACACTCTTGGAGGTTGTTTGATTTAGAAAAGAAACTCTGCGCGTATCCTGTACATTACAAATATTGAATAAAACAAATATTAAATAGTTAAAAATAACAAATTAGAATTTATAAAACAATTTTTTGGATCAAATATGATTGGATTACATATTAAAAAATACTTTAAGTAATATAAAAATAATTAAAACCTTCAATAAATACAAAAGTAATACTTTGTGTATAAAAAAGATTAAATATAAATATTAAATAGTTAGTTTTTCGTTAAATTAATCGTCGCAAATGAAAGTTAGGACGTTGTTTGCATAACTATCAGAGTTAAATGACCTAATTTTAAAATAGCATTAGAAATAAAGAACCAAAAAACGTCATTATACTATCATTTTTATAACTTCTAGTTTATAAAAAGATATTTTTCACTGCCGTCAATTTTAATTTTACCTTTTATATGGATGATTTTTGACAAATTTGATAACCGTTGAGGATGAATATGTTGGATGAATTCGTATGATGATTACGGATTTGCCATGGCAACGAAGGGTTGCATTTGCAGGTTTAATGGATATTTTTGATGATTTTGTTTCCCATGAAAAATTTCTTATGATGGTTTTTGGATGATTATGGATTTTCTATGGTTGATTGGTTCCTTCTCGTGATGATTTTTGGATGCTTCTGAATGATTTTATATGAGGATTTGGATTCACGCAAGAATGATGAAGAAGGGATATTGTAGTCATTTTGTATATATTCTATTGAATAATATATAAACATTCCTTGCGTGACAGAAGAATTGTTGAATTTATTAAGTTTCTCTTAGCACCAATATTAACATAGTTCTACTATACTCTGATTTGAACTCAAAATCTTGTTTATAAAAGACAATGTTTCTCTCACATTGATGAATTCATTTAGCTAGTCAAATTTATTCCATTGCATTCTATTAAATATTTTTACACTAGGAGAGAAAATCCGTGTATCACACGGATTGTATAAAGAAAAAAATATAAAATAATTATTAAAAAATCAAAATTTATTAGATGATTAAACAATTTAAATGATAAATAAAATTATAAATTTAAAAATTTTCTTTTCATATTAAACATATACTAATATCTAAATTTATATTAAATTTGTATATTATTTTAATATCATTTTATTTAACATAAGTGAGAAACAAAAAATAATGTTGAAGATGAACCAAATACTGACACGTGTACTCTAATTAAAAAAATGGTGAACGCCACCATCAAACGTCCCTTATCGACCGGTCCCACGGTCAACATAAAAGAGGTAAATTGCGTGACCCATGAAAAATTTGATGGTGCCGGACTTTGAACACATGTACTCTAATTAATCTATCTATCTATTCTAATAAATAAAGATTTATATGTACACTTGTCATATTCCTAAAACACTTCAATTTTGATTTCTATTTTCTCTATCCTATTAAATACATGTTTTGAATTAAGAATAAAAGATTTTTTAATACATTAAAAATATATTAATATCAAAAAACACACTTTTTAAAAAAAAAAACAAATTATTATAAAATATTGAATTTTCAAAAAGAAAATTAAAAACAATTAAAGAAACAAAATTTGAAAAAACTATATGTTCAAAAAATTAATATAATTATTTTTTAAAAATGTTTTATATTGTTTAAATTTTTATTTATAATTATTTATTATATTTTTTTATTCAATCCGTGTTATACACGGGGTACTAACATAGTGAGAGATATATGCGGGATAAATAGGATGAGGTTAAACCATAGAGTGACATGTGTCATTCTAGCTACTTATTTATTAGCATAAGATATATCCCTTACTAACAACTTTTTTACATATTTACTCAGCTATTAAATTTAATTAAAAAATATGTAATTTATTTTTTTATTTGAAGGAGAAATTTGTTTTAGGAAGGAAAAATATATAATTGACTTTTTTAATTGGATAAATTAGTAATCAATGATATTAGATGGAGGAAATATAGAAACATTAAATATTTTCAATCTTATAAGAATTTGGATGGAAGTTTTTTCAATTTTTATTCTAATTCCGAAATTTTGATTCAAATAAGAAATTTATGAACCAAACAATCTCTTATATGTTTTTTTATAAGAAAATGAATCCTTTTATCAGCAATATTTTTTTACATTAATCCGAAAGCTCTAATAAAACTCAAAATCTTGACTTTTACGGCTTACAGTGTTGTAGCGAAAAACTTACATTATTGTTATCGCTTAAACGTTGATTAATTTACACAAACTCATAAAAAATATATTGTGTTCTTAATGTGTTACGATTATATTCAAAATAAATCCAAAATTCACTTGATTTTGGCAGAATTATATGAGTTAACACAATAAGAGTGAGCTATATTACCTGCCATCCACACACACACACATATATAGACACACACACACATACTAGTATAGTACCCCCGTGATGCAGTAGGAAACACAACACTTAAGTTGGTATGTGGTTTTAAAGGTTAGCATAGTTCATTTTTAAATCATAACTATAACAAAAGTAATTATTTTAACTTAGTAGTTAATTGAAAGTGACTTTAACTTATAACATAAAAGACTAAGGTGTTGTATGTTTTTCAGGAAAAGGTCTGCGCAACCTCTTTTGTATCGCCGCGCAGACCACGCGTAGATATTGGCATCTGCAGACTGTTTGTTTTTTCAAAGATGTTTCATTAAAAAACGTCTGCACGTTCTCTTCTTGGTGCAGATGTGGCCCACCTACTTCTAGGATCTTCTAAAGTCAGCAGAAACTACCCACCAAAACCCACCACCATTAGCCACCATCCACCACCACCATCACCGACGGCCACCATCACCTGCCACCACCAACACCATTGTCGGTCACCCCCTCCCCCCATCACCGGCGGCCACCACCATCCGCCACCATGGGCGAAGGTTTGAAGGGACCGAAGGGGCGACTGCCCCCCTCTCTTTTTTTCGTCAGTAGTATTAATTTTCGGACCAAAATGTTGAGTTTTTTAAAAAATTTAGATTTTACCCCCTCATTCAAAAAATAATTATATTACCATCTCTTCTAAATAAAAAACAAAATTTGAAACTACTAAATAAAAATTTAACTTCAAAAGTTGCCCACATATTAAAATCCTTAAGTTTTTTTTGTTCCCCTTTATTTCCCATAAATAGTATAATAAATTACGGTTTTGAACCTTGTGGTTCAAGTTTTTTAATATTTCAATCCAAAATTGACTATTTATCATTACAGCCCATGTGGTTTAAACAACTAACTGTTTTGGCCCCCCAAACTTGACTATTCTAACGATTTTGACCCCAAACCAAACTATGGTTAGGGGCCAGAGCTGTTAGTTTTGTAAACCACAAGTGCTTCATTGATAGAAAATTTTATTTTCGGTTGATACAAATCAAGATAAACGTAAAACCACAAGTGCTTCATTGATAGAAAATTTTATTTCTGTTGATACAAATCAAGATAAATGTAAAACATCCTCAACCAATCTCAAAGGTTTTCAAGCTGAATTGTAAGTTTCTTTCAGACACTTGATCTTTTTTTACGCATAATAATAATTATTTGATACTTATGTTTTTATTGTTTGACCCGAACATTTGACTCGAACATTTAACTCGACTAACCGAGACATAGCGATCGATTGAAAAAAAAATTATGTCACGTAAATTTTCGCCCCCCTAAGAATCGTGTGAAGCTCCGCCACCATCGTCGGTCAATCTCACCACCACCAACACCGTCGGCCACCACCACCACCGACGATCACCCCCACCACCGACGGTCACCCTCACCACCAACACCAACGTCGGTCACCCCCACCACCACCGTCAATTTATTTTAACAGTTAACAGACGTTAAAAAATAAACATTCTTCTTCTTGCAGACTGTAGACATTTGGTTCGCCTCTTCTTTTACAGATGTGATCCGCAGACTGCAGACATTTTACCTCTCAAAAAACAAACAGCACTATGTACTAAAAATGTCAAGGAATGATTCTTTTGTTTTGAGGTGTTTTCTTTTATAGTCACCCTATCTCACTTTAATTCTTATAGGCTCCCAATGTGTGACAAAGTGAAAACAGAAGAAAAAAATAGATTAAATTTAAAAAGTTGTGTCATATTCTTTAAGATGTAAAACTTTTAATTTTAAGATAATTAAACAAATTACTGTTTTGTCCTAATATTTATAATATGTATAATATATTAGTGTGTGTGTAATAGTCAATTCAAACCAATTATTATTATATATATATATATATATATATTAAAACACATTGAAAAGAAATAGTAAAGTTTTGTTTTTTTCATTTTGTTCACTAAAACTTTTATATAATATAAAGTTTTGTTTTTCAATTTTGTCCACAAAAACTTTTAAGGTTTTATTTTTTTGATTTTTGCCACTAAAACTTTTATATAATATAAAGTTTTGTTTTTTCGATTTTGGCCACTAAAACTTTTTAAACTTTTGTTTTTTTGATTTTGGCCACTAAAACTTTTTAAAGTTTTGTTTTTTTCGATTTTGGCCACTAAAACATTTATATAATATAAAGTTTTGTTTTTTCGATTTTGGCCACTAAAAACTTAATAGTAAAGTTTTGTTTTTTTCAATTTTGGTCACTAAAACTTTTATATAATATAAAGTTTTGTTTTTTCGATTTTGGCCACTAAAATTTTTAAAGTTTTGTTTTTTTGATTCTTGCCACTAAAACTTTTATATAATATAAAGTTTTGTTTTTTCGGTTTTGGCCACTAAAATTTTTAAAGTTTTGTTTTTTTGATTCTTGCCACTAAAACTTTTATATAATATAAAGTTTTGTTTTTTCGGTTTTAGCCACTAAAACTTTTTAAAGTTTTGTTTTTTCGGTTTTGGCCACTAAAACTTTTTAAAGTTTTCTTTTTTTATATTTTGGCCACTAAAACTTTTATATAATATAAAGTTTTGTTTTTTCGATTTTGGCCACGAAAACTTAATAGTAAAGTTTTGTTTTTTTCGATTTTGGTCACTAAAACTTTTATATAATATAAAGTTTTGTTTTTTTTGATTTTGGCCACTAAAACTTTTAAAGTTTTGTTTTATCGATAGTGGCCACTAAAACTTTTATATAATATAAAGTTTTGTTTTTTCGATTTTGGCCACTAAAACTTTTTAAAGTTACCTTTTAATATATATATATATATATATATATATATATAATTCAAACGATTGTTTGTAGATGAGAAAGATTTTGTAAGTAATTTTGTCTAATATTTTTGTAAGATATTTGTCAGGATTTTGTATAATTTTATGTTTTTATGAAAAATTGTAGAGTTTGTGATGAGATATTTGATTTTCCTATGTAACTTATACTTTTGCAAATGATATATAACACATGTTCTCAGGAGTGTATTGTGATAACGCGCCGCAACGCGCGGGTGGGATTAAACCTAGTTCTCTATTATATGATCACCATGAGAGTACAGTATGGAATGAGCTTAAAGTCAATGTTATACTACCTTATTACTTTAAATTAACAAACAACTGTTTGATTATTCAATGATAAACTATCATATTGCATTAAATTAACAAACAAACTATTCAATGTTTGTAGATTGTATCATCGTTTGCAGCGTTTCTTCTCTCATGTTTCATGTCTTTCGCTTGCTTGCACATACGCCTCACGAGTTACGTAATGTTCTATTAATGCTATTTCTATTTTTCTTTTAGTATTACGTCTTTGTCTTAAGTGAAAACAGAGGTGTATAATTTATGACATGTAAATCTATTAGGTGGGCATTCTAATTACAAGTGAATATTAGGCTTAGCTAAATTTAAACACTACACCAGTATAGATTTATCCCGACGAAAAAAAGAATGTTTTTCCCAACAACAAGTCGTGCCTATTGGTTTCGTCAGCATAGATTATACCGATAGATGATATATGTCGCCGGTATAGGTCTCGTCAGCATAGGTGAAGTTCCCGACGACAAGTAGTTGATACAAACACGCGCCAAATATTTCAAAGCTTAACCTATCCCGACAACTTTTGGTCGGTATAAGGTTTTTTAATTTTTAAAAATTTAATATGTCTGTAGTGATAAAATTTAGTCGGTCGTATAGATAACATGGAAAAAAATTCAGGTATGGCCTGTGCCACCGACTTGTCGTCGGGACAGGTGGCATGGAAAAAAACCAACTATTGTTTGTGCCACCATCATGTCGTCAGGACAGATCAATCGCTGCTTCAAAGAATTTTTTTATTTTTTTAATTTTCCTGTAATCGTTTAACCTGTTTATATGGAACAAATGTTTATAATACACCTGTTTAAACATAACTTGACACTTCATACAAATACCATAATTGTTTAAAGTCAAACACAAAAATAGTTCAAAAAGAACATTCAAACTGTTGTAGTATCCAAATCCGGGTTGGCATGATATCGGGTCAAGTAGTGCCTTGCTATCCCAAGTCAGGTTACGCCTTGTTATCCCGAGTATGGATCCTATCTGCAACAACATAGAAGATCTACGTTAGAGGGCCTGAAGGGATTTCCCCCGAGGGCACTCCGACGCTCAAGTCAGTATCTTTTTGAAGAATACACAATCATATAGACAAGTAATTATGAAAGATAAGAGATTAGAGAAGTGTGGGTTCCAGGATGGCTAGGAGAACTACAAGAAAGGGTTGTCTTGGTCTTACCTGGAACCAAGACCTTACCTAAAGCCCTGTTAGCAATATATATAAGAAGTATGGCTGGGAGAAGAAAGGCCTTGTTACAGTTGGCAAGTTAGCAAGTTGGCGAGTTGGCAAGACCAACTCGTTTGTGTAGCTTACGTTGAGGTATTTACTTACTAAGTCTTGGTAGCAGACCTGGAACTACTGTTTTGTTACTATCCTGCTAAGGCAGGAACGACACTCTTGGCTTTATTGCAGGAGGAGACCTCCTGTGATCATACTCCGACGTCGGGATCAGTCACCGGTAAGCCGGAGATGATATATAAGTGAGAGTAGAGGCAAGAGTTGAGGTTGAATGTGTGGAGTAGTAGTGAGAGTGAGAAAATGGGATCCCTCAAGGAGTTTTCCAAGTGATCTATTTATCAAGCTTCAGGGTTCTGAGTGATCTGGAGTGGATGGTTTCCCTTTCTAGAGGTCCAGTCTCCTGCTTTCTGGGCATCTCTCTCGTGTATACCTCTTCTTTCCATTTTTGTACAAGAGCTGACTTATGTCAATTCTTGTACCCTGATGCATTGACACCTTCTTCTTACCCTTTGGTTAAAAGACTTAGCTTTCACTAAATGTCCCCTCACCTTTATCTTTATTGATATCTGGTGAGTTGACTTTGGTTTCGTCAGTTTTGCTATCTAGTTGTCTTGTCATTTTGTTAAACCGATCGTGCGATCTTGCCTTCTGCTATTTTCGTGTCTTCCGATATTCACCTACGTCATCAGCCCCCAGACAGACCGGTTAACACTTAAGTTGAGTGGTATGTCTTCCTTGCAATACTGTGGTCTGGGGTGTGCCGAGAGTTTGTGCACGTTTTCCAAATACTTAACTATTTCTTTTTCTTGGTATCCGCCCTCTGCCACTTCCGGCGATTTGACATGTCTGATTTGACGAGAACCATCACATCCCATTAAAGGGGGTAAAAGAAAACCGTCGCCCCCTAATTTCTCCTTTGGCGGTTTCTTCTTTTCTCTTTTTTTCCAAAATCAAACTATATCTTCTTCGATTTCTTGGTTCTGCACATAGGTAATTGCTCTTCTTCGTATTTTCGTCCATTTTGCATTCTAGAAGGCTGTTAGATTTGATATGAAAGAACGATTATGCGCCCTCTCTGCAAACGAATTCCGAGCGTTCTGCTTGCTTTAAATCTTGTGACAATTAAAGATTACTAGTAAGTGAGAGTTGCACTAGATCCTACTTATCAAGTCTTTCCAAACTGTAACCTTGATTGTTGTACATTGGGGACAATAAGAATTCTTTTTGACAGGCGAAACCAACGATATAAAAAACTTTAGGTGTCCTTATATCATGTAACCTTTAATAGAGTCAATGCCATTGATCTTCCCTTTGTTAAAAACCAAACATCTAGAATGGTGACACAATTCCATCACTGAGCATTCGTGTTGGAGCGTGTGATCAATGTTCACTAAACCATGGAAGCAATTTAGTAATGTATTTGTAGAGTTAAATAAACTTCAAATGAGCACATGTGGCACTGATTAGAAAGTTAAGTGCACTCAATCATTGGAGATTACTTGTGAAGTGTTACAGGCTAAAGTTTGATATTTGGATAGGCCAAAGGAATATATTGATGCGCATTTTGTCTTAATCTTAATAAAGATCAAGGCGAGACATTCTAGTCTCAATGCAATGGTTTTGAGGGCATGTAGCTTGATGAGCGTTGTTTTTATTTTTTACAAGGATGTCACTTCGTTCAACGATTTTGCCTTTCTTGCATTGCCAATTTGATAACTATGCTAATAGGAGAAATTTTTTCAGACTATTAAACCATTTCATAGTTTAAACGAATGGTAAACGGGATGTGGCGGAGTTTTAGTTACCCGTATTTAGGGGCAGCAAGATTTTAGGCGTAGAAGGCAACTTCTCCAAACCATTTATAATATTATGTATTTGGAGAAGGTGATCTGCATTTTTGTGCTCCCTCACGTAAGTAGAGGGTCTTGAATCATGTGTAATAAAGGTAGATATTCTTCCAAACTAGCAATGATAAGGCATATATGCTAATTGTTGTGACAACTGTAACAAAGGAAAGTGTGACAAAATGGCACATTAGGCAGGACTGCCAAGGCAGAACGAAGTAAATATTCAAGAAACATGACGAGAAATTCTTTGTATGAACCATAACTTTGTCCCCATGTAGATGTGTAGTTGAAGTCTTTCCCTCTGAGGAGAGTCGTTTTCGCTTTTCAAGAGTCAACTAATTGTTGGCTTAGCAGTGTAACGTTAGGTACTACATTTTACCTTTTCGCAAGAAATAGGTTAAGCTGGACAGCATAACGCACTAGAATGCGAAGTATGTAGCTTTAGGTGGGGAATCATGGCTTTAAGCGAGGTATATGTTATAAAAATGGTTTGGCCAAGAAAACTATCGTAACGACAATTTTTGCCGTAACGTGCTTGGCTAATTCATTGTAGTCGAGCAATATGCATTGCAAACATTGGGTGAATCAGACATGACAGTTATCAAGTAAAATTTATAACCACGATCAAAGTAGCAATCCAAGAGAGCAAGAAATGGAACTACAAGAATTTTCCTTACTATTATAAGACTGTCTTGATATAAGGCAAAGTAAAACATCTTTGACAAATGTAGCTCTAGTGACACATGGCCAAGTAAGAAGGCAAGTACGTTTTCAAACAGGACTACATAATCGGTGCACATGTTACAAGGTTGGGCATAAAAAAGGGAAGGAAATGCAGGACCAAGTGCTCGACTAAAGTAACGAATAATTGAACTTTAGACATCACGATATGACATCATATCAGTGATGTACATCATGTATTATGGTGTTGCATGTTTATGAGATAAACAAGTTGTAGGAAACGTCTCACGATGACTCATAAATAGAGGTGTCAAATTATACCTCAATATGCGGTAAGGTTTTCTGTGACAATCCGACTTTTCGGATTAACCCTGTTAACTGAAAATGGTTAGATCACAGGCCCAATAAGTCATGTAAGGCCCAGTAAGGCCAAAGAAGGCCCAGTAAGGCCAAAGAAGGCCCAGTAAGGCCAAAGAAGGCCCAGTAAGGCCCAATAAGGCCAAGGTAGGCCAATGAAGCCCAATAGTAGTTATGAGACCCAATTGAATAGGAAGTAAACCCAATCACAAACCTGAGGCCCAAGGGAGGCCCAATTACAAATTCAAGGCCCAAGGTAGGCCCAATTATATTTTGTGAGACCCAAGTGGACAGAAGGTAGGCCCAATGAGCCTAAGGTAGGCCCAATTGGCCCAAATGGATTAATTTAGCTCAATAGTATTCCAAATTGAACCAATTAATGATAATTCGGGGTTTTTGATTTAACTTTGTTAATCAAAATGATATATTATTGATCCAGAATAGTCTATAAGGATTAAGAAGTATTAAAAACCAGGTTCTAAGTGTTTAATCTCAAGGATTAGTCTATAAGTGATGATAATAGTGATTTTGACTTATAAAAGTCAAAATTCGTGTATGTAAGTGTGGAAAAATTCGAATTTGGGTTATTACACTGAAATTGATTGAATAAACCTTTCAATCAACTCATATTATGGATCATTAACAGTAATTATACGTTACTAAGTGGATTTATGATCGAATTAAACTCCCATTATTGAAAAGTCGAAACCGTCGACTAGGGTGTTAGAACTTGTATAATTCGACTTCTACATTACAAATTGAGTATTCCAGAGCATCAATCGGAACATTCAGAACCTGTAACATTCAACAATTTGGAGCAAAACAAGTCGGGCAGAAGAATTGATATCGAGGGGACCGAAATTAGGGCTCAAAGACGAACTCCATCGAATCGGGATCAAAACAAGTAAGTGTCTATTCCTACACACACTAAACATGCCGACTAAGCATACACATAACACAATTTCATTCAAAGATCTCGAATTGTATAGATTCGATTACTAGGGTTCTTAGACAAAACAGTTTTGGGGGTTCCTTGTTTAATCAGTGTAATAATCGAAATAGATTACATGGGTAGCTTCATAAATAGCCGACTAAGGTTAATCCCAAATCAATTTAGGCTAACAACATCGAATTATAGCATTTCGATTTCTAGGGTTCTTAACATAATCGGTTTTGGGGGATTCGATCGTGATGGGTTTAAAAGTTAAATCAAATGGTGCTATCAGATTCAGAACCCACCGATTAACAATAAGCACATCTCAATTTCATAATATCATAACGAATCGTTAATGATCAAGTTCTAGGGTTCTTGAGTTAAAACATTTTGGGGGTTTTGATTAGAACGAGTTGAAAAATCAAGTTAAACAACCCAGACAGTTTCGAAATTGGTTGTTTATTGATAACCCTCTATCAATTTTGTAATGTATGAACGAATTGAATGATTTTGAGTTTGGGCTCAAGAACTCGAGTTCGAGACTGTTAATGTCCGATTTAGTAGGTTATTGTTAATCATTTTGTAAATTATAAGCACCTGAATAGTCGACCGAATATATGGAATAGAAACCCTATGGCTTTGGGACTGATTAGGTTCGAATTCGTGGTCAATTGGATCCTTGTTGCTTCGGCTATAATAACAAAGGGGAACCGATCAGATTATGTTTAAAACAATTTAATTCTGAGTTCTGTTGCGATACCCTAGCGGGCGAAGATGGTAGTGTGTGTGTGTTGCGTGTGAAGGGTCGCGGGTTCGAGCCAGGGGGTGGCCGGGTTTTTGGAAAAAAAATGCCATTTTTGGTATTTTTGGAATATCTTTTACATGCGAACTCCGATTTAACCCGTTCAAGTTGCGTTGGAACCTTAATGGGAATACGGACGCGGTGAAATAATAAAATTCATATTTTAATCCGAAAATGAAATCGCGTATAATTACGATTATTTAAATAAAATCAAATATGATTTTATTTAAACGATTTCAAAGGCACGCGTACATACGTATGCACATTCTTAACACTCTAACATACGTGTGTTGATACGTATGTGATTTCAAGCACAAAACGACTATCCGAATAACACCACGTTATTGTTTAAACACAGATCCTTCGTAAGAGGATTATCTACACGAGCTCACGTATTTGATCATTCTGCAACTATCAAAGGTGCGTACACGGCCCTTTCTTATTTTAAACTGTTTTGGGGGAGAAAACATGTGCAACAAACTCTTTTTAGATACATATCACTTGCATGAGTTAGCTGTTTACATTATGTGACAACATAGCAATTAAAAGTCCTTACACACTTCGAACCGTTTAGTTTGCCGTAGCGCAAAGCGTGGTAGTTGGAAATAGATCTATTAGGTTTGACAAACCTCACCTGGTAGATGGGATCTACGCAGGTGTTTGACTGACCAAACACACATTACTATTGTTCGTGCTAGACAATAGTGGCAAGGCAAAAACATGCTATAGCATGGCAATTCGTCAGCTTCGGTGTCGACCACTTATGTAAATAGTTTATATGACTAGCTATCATGACTGTGCATGTGTGATTATGTTATCCACAACTTGATATTCAAACTGTTGTTTTGAACATTGTTAATACTTAAAACCTGTGTTATGCACCAACCATTATGTTGACTTGATTTACATGTTTTCTCAGGACGCTAAGGTGCGCAATAAAGCTGGCATGGACTAGGAGATAGAGTCGCATGCATGTTTTACAATTATTGTTTAAATTATACATTGAGGATTTTGTATTGTAATTTACATTTCATAACTGTTACTGGTTTTAAAACGCTTCCGCAAATTTTGAAAACTCTGATGTTATGTTTTTAAATTCATATAGAGGTCTTCGTTATGTCTAATGATCTGAGATCCTGGTTTGTCACGTTTCCAAACGGTATGATTCCGTTAGTTGGAAATTGGGGGTGTGACATTTTCAAGTTATACCTTGGCATGAGGTGTTTGGATTTTTTGACAATGATAAGTGTAAATTATGCCTCATGATGCAACATCAGTCGAGGTGCTTAGTATTCTTGCTTAGATATAGCATGGATTTATGATGCAACATCATCTTAGGTGTTTAAACCTCCGATAAGAATAACCTCACGATGTGACGAAAAATCATTTGTCTAACAATACTGTTTTATTCGTCGGCCTTATGTTATTGTCTTTGATAAGACATACTCTTTGTCTAGAGATTTTACCAATAACTTGAAAATGTTATGGTTGTTTGATTTTGTTTATGCACGCACTATTTTACGTGAGTAGGTCAAAGCCGAATTCCACGGAGCAATATTGTTTAAGGTGCTCAACCTTTACATGGGTAGGTCAAGGCCGGACCCCATGGAGCAATATTGTAACAGGTGCTCACCCTTTACATGGGTAGGTCAAGGCCGGACCCCATGGAGCAATATTGAATTAGGTGCTCACCCTTTACATGGATAGGTCAACGCCGGACCCCATAGAGCTTTATTATAAGTTTGCTCAAACTATTACATGGGTAAGATAAGGCCGAAGTATGTGAAACATTATATGTTTGAATGAGTGATATTTTGTACCACAGGTATCATGAATATCTTTACCCCATTGTATCATGATGTGTTAACTTATGTATCTGGTATCCCAGATAATGTCATTCGACATTAGTGGTATGGCATCGTGCTATCCCCCACCTCCAAGTTATTGAGAAAATGTTGACAGTGACGAGGTCATTAACAGTATTGGGTAATGGGGATAGGCATTATGTCACCCTTATATCCGTGAGTAGGAGTTCCGATTTATAAAACTTGGTGGAAATGCCAAGGATAGAAGGTTACAAACACTTGTTCACAAGAACCAATTTAAAAGCATATGTAAGTTTCATGCATCTTCTTCACGTTCTAGTGAGATGGCGAGGTAATTTTCATTAGTTAAGGTGACCTTGCCCTGTGCTTGGAAAGGTGACTTAAGATTTCATTAAACACCATGGAATGGGTTCTTTCAAACCAAAGATGGTATTCCCTATTACCGGGTAAGTAGCTTTGGTGTTTTATAAGCAAGGTGTTGCATTAAAAGGTGCAAGTAACTTGCTTTTATCAAAGCAAGTTTGTGTTTTTCAAGCATGATGACCATGATACTTTTCCAAAGGAGATATTGGAGTACTTTCAAGTTGAATGACATTGGGTTAGGCCTGTTATTGATTCCTTTGTTCAAGACTAAGTATTTTCGTCTTCGCCATTTTTTCGAATATCGCTATCTTAGGAAAAACTTCATTATCATCTGAGAGTTTTCGTTAGAGCTGAAAGGCTTTTTCTAGTTTCACTTTTTTAATACCTTTGTCCAATCTCATTGGGTATGCTTAACTGAGACTTGGGAGATTAACCCCTTACCTTAGTATCTTTAGCCCTGCTATCTTGGTATGCACACACTATTTTACGTGAGTAGGTCAAAGCCGAATTCCACGGAGCAATATTGTTTAAGGTGCTCAACCTTTACATGGGTAGGTCAAGGCCGGACCCCATGGAGCAATATTGTAACAGGTGCTCACCCTTTATAGGTGAGTTCATTGCCCTTTTTCTAAACATTTTTGTTTTAAAACGTGGGGCTGAGAAGCATCCGCAAACTGTTTTATTTAAATTGTTTTACGTAAATGCTTTTACTTATTAGGAATTGCTTATTATATATGCTTGTTTATACTCCTAGACTCCTGTCTAGGAAATTTGCTATGCAGAATTTACTTACAAGTTAATTAATTACTCTTATGAGTAATATCTTAATTCTAAAACTCTAAACAAACCCTTAGTCCATTAAGCTCTAATTCAAGAATCTAAATTCAAAGTGGAATCAAAAGACTTAAAGTTAAAGATCAAATGCAATGGAAACTAATCCAGTGTGTGGATCAGTAAATCAAAGGATCCTACTCATAAATCTATAATCATTATGAAATCATGGAATTCTAAAGATCAAAATCAAGAGACTCAAGGAAATCAGAACTGTGTGTGAATCATCGAAATAATGAAATCATTAAAACCTAATGAAATCATTAATGCTTGAGTCAAGGTGGATGTCAGTTGTATAGAAATCAAGACCACGTGTAACACACATAAAGTCCCGGCATAAATAGTAGACTCTTGTAGTCAAGCTATATGGGCAATAACGTGAACTATCAAACAAAATCATGAGAATCAAAGAAGATCAAGAATCAAATGATATCCGTAAAGTCCCGGCATGTACAGTAGACCAATGGGTCAAGCTGATATGGGCATCATTAAAATCCCGGCACACACAGGTAGACTCCTTGTGAGTCATGCCTGATATGGGTCACGTGTGAGAGGGTACAACTTGGACAACCACCAACAACTAAGTCTAATTGATTGAGTCAAATAAGGCCCAATCATCATGTCTTAGTTGTATTTAAATGCTTAGTTATTAGTTTAATTATACATTTAATGTTGCATTTCTACAAGTGCTTTTGGGAAATCATGAATACATGGTGAACTCAAGAGATCAAAGGTAAATCTATTTGTGGAAATCAGAATCTAAATTGAAGGTGAATGGAGTGAAACACTTAATTATCATTAACAACAATATTCTAAGCAGTCAGGTATGTGGTGGGACGGTGGCTGGGCGAGCGGTAAGTTCGACCCTACATATGCCCTATATATAAGCATATTTGATTGGATAGCATAGGTGTTGTTGATGAGGTTAAGGTTGTCACTTCGGGGGAGCAAGGTAAACATTTCCAAGGTAATCAAATGCTATGAATCATAGGTTATGGCATCAAAGTAATGGAATGAAATGCTTAATTATCATCAGGAACAATATATTATGTAGTTCAGTATGTGGTGGGACGGTGGCTGGGCGGGCGGTAAGTTCGACCCTACATATGCCCTATATATAAGCATACTGAATTCGATGGTATAGGTGATTAATGGTGAGGTTAAGGTTGTCATTCTGGTTATTCAAACTCATTTTATAAAACTATATGAACTCACCAACCATGTGTTGACTTTATTTTTGCATGACTTCTCAGGTGACGAACAGGTCAACTGAAGAGTTATTTCTTTTTGGACTAGGTTACCAGATAGAGGACCTAGCATTTTGGACCGCATATTTTGAAGCATCATTTTACAGATTATTTTGTATATCTTGTGCAGATACAAGATAGAAGATTTATGATGTGATAGTAGATTTACATTGTTAAATTAAAAACTTAACTAATGTAATTTAACTTTGTAATTCTATTTTATTTTAGCAGTTTCTTATTTATATATCATGTGCAATGTAAACAATCTGATCATTCCGATTATCACTCATGATATTGCGCCCCGGGAACCTTCCGCCCGACGGGGAATCCGATCCAACCCTGCCGGCTCGGGGTGTGACAATAACTTTGTAGAGTTTTTATTACACAACTTTTAGCAGAATGGCCAGCTAAATTCTCAATCACCATTTTAGGTAAAAAAATGCCTAAAAAGCAAAGAGATGTCAACTTTGATTTGATTAAAGACATAATCTGTATGATGTTTTTGTCAAATTAGCTGTGCATAAAAATAATAGCGTAAAAGTAAATTGCTACTTATTTTTGTTTCTTTTACAAATATCTAAAAGGAAAGAATGACAAATTTGAAGAGTAAGTGATTTATATGTATATATATGTGTAACATATAGTTGTGTAAGCAACTGAATATTAAGACTTAAGTAGATCATCATATCTTTAAAACTATTGCAGCAAATATATATTTTTTGTGACATATATAGTGCGTCAAACATGCTATCCTGGCAACTGGAGTGCAGTTTCAGGATGGGCAAACCACAGATCTCTCTATACATCTGGAACAAAGGGCGCAAGGGATTCATGAATGTTGAAAATCTTGGTCCCCACGGTGGGCGCCAATGTTGAAGTATCCAAATCCGGGTTGGCATGATGTCGGGTCAAGTAGTGCCTTGCTATCCCGAGTCAGGTTACGCCTTGCTATCCTGAGTATGGATCCTATCTGCAACAATATAGAAGATCTGCGTTAGAGGGCCCGAGGGGATTTCCCCCGAGGGCACTCCGATGCTCAAGTCAGTATCTTTATGAAGAATACACAATCATATAGACAAGTAATTATGCAAGATAAGAGATTAGAGAAGTGTGGGTTCCAGGATGGCTAGGATAGCTACAAGAAAGGGTTGTCTTGGTCTTAACAGGAACCAAGACCTTACCTTAAGCCCGATTAGCAATATATATAAGAAGTATGACCGGGAGAAGAAAGGCCTTGTTACAGTTGGCAAGTTAGCAAGTTGGCGAGTTGGCAAGACCAACTCGTTTGTGTAGCTTACGTTGAGGTATTTACTTACTAAGTCTTGGTAGCAGCCCTGGAACTACTGTTTTGTTACTATCCTGCTAAGGCAGGAACGACACTCTTGGCTTTATTACAGGAGGAGACCTCCTGTGATCATACTCCGACGTCGGGATCAGTCACCGGTAAGCCGGAGATGATATATAAGTGAGAGTAGAGGCAAGAGTTGAGGTTGAATGTGTGGGGTAGTAGTGAGAATGTGAGAGTGAGAAAATGGGATCCCTTAAGGAGTTCCCCAAGTGATATATTTATACTACTCAAGCTTCTGGGGTTCTGAGTGATCTGGAGTGGATGGTTTCCCTTTCTGAAGGTCCAGCCTCCTGCTTTCTAGGCGTCTCTCTCGTGTATACCTCTTCTTTCCATTTTTGTACAAGAGCTGACTTATGTCACTTCTTGTACCCTGATGCATTGACACCTTATTACCCTTTGGTTAAAAGGCATAGCTTTCATTAAATGTCTCCTCACCTTTATCTTTATTGATATCTAGTGAGTTGACTTTGGTTTCGTCAGTTTTGCTATCTAGCCGTCTTGTCATTTTGTTAAACCGATCGCACACCGATCGTGCGATCTTGCCTTCAAGCTATTTTCGTGTCCTGCGATATTCACCTACGTCATCACAAACCAATATCCAAATTGTTCAAAATAAGCACACCATTCAAATTGTCTAAAATGACACTCCCAAACTGTCTAAAATGACACAACATTCATACTAAATGGAACTACGGATCACGATGTTGCCATTGTCCTTCTGTCGTCAGAATAGAGTCGTCACAGGTTTCGTTTCTTGTAGTGAAAGTCCATAAACTAGATAATGAATTAAGGGTATACATATATATATTTTAAAGTTAATAAACTAGATAGTGATTTAAGGATATATATGGAAACATATTTAATTCCAAACACTTTGAGTCACTTACTACAAACATACATGACTTAATTAATTAAGTTTTTATTTTCCAAAATCTATACTTTAAGTAAGAAAAATACATGACACTCTATAATATATTTTTCCTTCAAGTAAACACATGTCACTTTTTCATGTCTCGTCGTCACTCTTATTTTTTATTTGGCTCTGTCCTTCATTAAAAAATAATAATACTATTAAAAGAATATATTTTAGAGAGTTTTTTTAAAAGAATAAATTTAATATATAACTAAAATTGTTTTGACATTTTTACTAAGTTTCATTATTTTAAGGAGAAAACAAAGCTAGGAAGGAATCTACAAAAATTAAAATGGAGGTAATCGGACTTTATGAGTTGATAGTAACGTTGATGAAGGAATTGCAAAAAGTCTTCAACGTGATAAATTCAAGCGTCATCAGAATTTGTAGTTTGAAGACTTTGTAGATATGTTCATAGTGCTTTTCCAAAATAAATGGTTACGAAGATCTTCCCTACTCATTATTTTAATTTTTCATTATCCGGCCAATCTACTTGGACCAACTATTTTGAGGGGCGGCCATTAAGAGGCGGCCCAAGGGCATTGCTTTACTGGGGTAAGGGGGCGACCACACTCCTTTTTTTCCGTTCGTAATTTTAATTTTTCGGCCGAAATTTTATTTTTAATTAAAAATAGTGGTTTCGCCCACTCTCGCTTTAAAAAATTAACATATATTCTGTGTTCCGTAAATTTTCGCCCCCTTACAATTCAAGCTCCGCTAGTGAAGAGGCAAGAATTCTACCTGCATAATGACTTGTTTTAAGAGGATTGCAATTCTGTATTTTTATATATTTTTTACACTTATTTAACAAATTAAATAAAGTTCCTCGCACAGTTAACTCAGTAACTATTTAACTCATTTACTTGTTAGACTTAGCATATATTACAAACTAGTCTCGTGTGTTATACGGGTTGAATAAATTAAATGTTATATACTTTTAATAAAAAAAAGTATGGTCTATAAAAACATGTGTATTTCATTAGTTTAATAAAATGTGTATTACACAAATTGAATAAAATAAAACAAAATATAATCTGTTAACACTTACAGTTGATAAGATGTATTATTAAAAATATGATAATTATAAATTTTGTTAAGTTAATTTTTTAATATATAATTTTTAATTGTGTAGTAACATTTCTATGCAATTGATAAATATCAACTTTATTGTAATATGAGCTGTCTTTTAGATATATTTTATCGTAGTTATATCAAATTGAATTACAATTAATATTAAAAGATATGAAAAATTAAGAATTAAAAGTTATAATTTTTAAGAAAATTAATTGATATAATAATTGGTTAAATTTATTAGTTATTAGTATTAATAAAGGATTCTTAATAAATGAATTAATACTCTAAATTTAAGGCAGAAAAATATAGTAAAACATGCTTCATTGCATGACAAATGACAAAGAAAAACCTATATTTATTATATAAGATAGATTAAATTTGGGGCAAGATGAAGTTAATGGATTATTAACGATAACTATTAACTATTAAGAATAAAATATTAAATAGTGTGAATTATAAAAATTTGATCAACAAGTTTACTTTGAATAATGCTAACAGAACAACGTGATTTCGTTTAGGTAAGTGAAAGAATATTACCTTTCATTGTTTGTTTATTTACTTTATCTCAATTATCATTGATTAAATATATTTCCTTACACATACAAAGGATTTTAATACTAGCGTATTACATCAAAAATATCAGAGACAACCCTCAGCATTTCTAATATTTAATGATTAATCTCGTACATTGAATGGATGGGCTACTCAGGTTTACGAAACATTGTGTATCTTGACGGTAAAACTGCCACAACTTACGTAGATAGATTAATCTCATTTTTCATAAAGTTATTTTTCCTCTCGTTTGAAAAGCTTTCCATTTAAAAAAAATACTTATTTTTAAAAATTTTCATAAGTCTTTTTTATACAAATGTTATTTTTCTATAAAAAGTATATCATTAACACAAATCGTTAATTTGATGTAATATCAGCTCGTTATATAATTTGTCGTTTGCATTTATGATACATATCGTTATATTGCATATCTAACTTGTATTGATATAAATTTATTGAATACTCTACTTTTTAATAAAAAACAACATTGTAATTTATAGTTTATACAATAGAGTTTTTTTTTTAAAAAAAAATGATAGTTTTTTTATATAAAAAAAGAGAAAATTAGAGTACCAATATTACTAATATGACATTATGTAATTACGAACGTTTAGGAAAACATTAGCACGACTATAATAGAATTAAAGAAGAAATCACTAGAACCAAAAGATTACTGGTTTAAATCTCACCAATGCAAAAAAAAATCAAAAAAAATATATATAAATATATACTATATCTCTCTTCAGTGGCGGAGCTTGGAAGAAAGTTCGTAAGGGGCCGGAGGATTTTTAGGAAGAAAACGGAGGGGGTCGAAGGATTTTTAGGATGAAAACGGATGGGACCGAAGGATTTTTAGGAAGAAAACGAAGGGAACCGAAGGATTTTCGGACGAAATAGTATTATATCGACACTTCTGAGCGAAAAAACAGGGGGGCCGGGGCACCCCCGGGCCCTTCTAATCCTCCGCCAATGTCTCTCTTAAAAACCAATATTTGCGACAAAAGCCACCAACCACCTATTTATATACAGTTTTTCCCTTAAAATTTTGATCGACATAGCTAGGAGGATTAGTTTGGATTTTGTAGTGTAATATGTGAACATAAATTCCTCTAGATAAAATGATTTTTTTTCAAACTCAAATTATAATATTTTAGCTCTAGCTCTTTCGCTTGTATCATCTATGAAAGTCAATTAGGGCTGTAATCAAGCCGAGTCGAGTCAGGCATGGCTACAGCTCGACTCGTGGATTTTCAAGCCGAGCCCGAGTCGAGTTAAAATTTCGTTCGAGCCACGAGCCAGCTCGTTTTTTTCCTCCTCCACTTTACATACATATATATAATCAAATATATAAAATCCAATATATATGTATACATACATACATACATACATACATACATACATACATACATACATATACACATATATATATATACACATACATATATATTTTACATAATATGTATATTAATTTATATAAATACGTATATAAGATGTTGAATATATAAAAATGTGTGTGTATATATTTACATGTTTGTGCCTATAATATAATATATGTGTGTGTGTGTGTATGATTTAATATATATATATATATATATATATATATATATGAGCCGAGCCAACGAGTCGAGACATGAGCCGAGCTCGTGCTGAGCCAACCTTGGCTCCGGCTCGACTCGTTTTTAACGTGCTTTTTTGAGCCGAGCTCTTTTCGAGCCGAGCCTTTTACGAGCCGAGCCTTTTTCAAGTTTTTTTCGAGCGAGCCTCGAACGGCGAGCTTTTTGCAACCAAAACTAGCACCCCATACTTTAACAAATTGTCACTTTTAACACTTTAATTTTTTAAAATTTAAAGAATACTCATGTATTATATATAATCTAATTTTTTAATAACTTTTGTTGTTCTTTTAAAAAAATAATTTGATACCTTTGTTGTTCTGCTTTTTGATGTAATTTTTTTTTTTTTGAAAATTAAACGAGTCGATTTAAGTACAATCTTTTAGATTCGTTGTTATCATTGGCTAACACAAAGTTTTATTTTCTTGTACCAAGCTATCTTTTTTTTCGTTCTAGTATTATAATTTTCCTTCCACTCCAACTACAGTAACGAAATATTAAAGATGATAGATGAGTTAAAGTTTATAATAATACTACTTATTACAGTTAAAAGATATGATTTATTAAATTTTGATTCTAATTATACTCTTGATGTATTCATAGAAATACTTGATTAATTTTAACTGACATGTTGTTATTCTTTACCTTTAACTAATTACTTTTAGATTATATATACAGGTGAATGTTCCTTTAAAAATTTTATTTTGCTTAAAACGACTAAAAAGGGTTTTAAAAACTCGAAAACCGACCGAAACAAATTCCAATTGATCTCATTTTTCCATCATTGGAACCGGCTTGTCGAACCCTAAACCACAAACCTTAAAACGTAAATATTAAACCCTAATACTAAAACCAAAAATTTAAAAATAAGCCTTAAATCTAAAGATAAACCCTACAAGCTATAAACAAGCCCTAAAACCGAAAATCTAAACGTAATTGTTAAAGCTAAAACCAAAATGCTAATATTATAGGGTTCGATAAGACTGTTTCAATTCCATCGATATGGGTTCAATCAGTGTTCGTTTGGGTCAGTTTCAGAAGTTTTGAAAATCATTTTTAACTTTCTTAGGCAAAATAGATTTTTTATTTGATATTTCCTCTATATATATAAGATATCTCAATAAATAATTTTAAACTGACATTTTGATAGCTCAGCATTGGATACCGGGGAGTTGGTAGCGGGCTGTTATCGCAGCTCGTGAGATATTGGTCAAAGGATTCAGAGGATTCCAAGGTTGTCGTAAAAAAATAATTTTAAATTTTGAAAAAATTAAGAGGAAAAAAAACAATAAAACGTTGGATACTAGTGAGCATAAAAACGTGTGTTAAGTATCGGCGCGTGAAGGTCTTCAATCGTTTTCATGTACTTAAACTAAAGGCAATATAATTCGTGAAAAACATTGCATGTTCATGAAGCCGTGAACCCGTGGCTAAGTCGCAAAGCTTTATGATTTAAAATTTTGAACGCATGACAAGTGGTTGAGAAATTTCCTTAACCACCATAATCCATCCATATTACCGACATCCAACATGCCAAACTCAGCATGTGGCTTTAGATTGTGATGGTTGTCAAGCAAATGTGTTACGGGTGTTTGGACATGATATGTCCTTGCAAGTGATTATTATGTTGTTTAAATTTCGAATTAAATTTTATATAATATTTTGGGTCAGGCTAAATATGCACCCTCTTTTGACTTGTCATACCCCTTTTCTTCAAAATATTAAATATAAATTTGTTAAATTAACTCTTCAACTTTATAACACAATCAAAATGCACCAAACGTTATTTCCATATTAAATTCTAATAAATGTATCTCCTTTTTACTTGTCATACACTCCTCTACAAAATAAAAAATATAATTCATCCAAAATCGGATTTAAGCGTATGAACCATAGTTCCTCTTTGTTTAAATTCGATTTAACTGAGGTCCGATCGTTGTTACAAACATATAGATATCATTCCTCGAACAAAAATGAGTGTAATGGTGTATGAAACACCTACCTTAGCTAACTAATTCGTGTTCGTTGCTTGATGAACAGAAGTCGAACCGCCGAGCTCTTACGGGTCTTTTTATTGATTTGTTTGAGATTGTGAATAGCTTTGGTTTACGCAGAGAGTTTCACAAAGGTTAAAGAATGTTTGGTTTTAATTAATTTTGATTTTTATACTCGTTTTAATAGAGTTCGAGTTTTCATTCGACTACGGTTATTTAGGCTTAGATTTCATATTGATTTGATTTTTAAACGATGAATTGATGATGATAACGATTATGTGATGTTTGTAGTTGTTTTAATTTCAAATATTGATTGTTTTAATTTTAATAGAGGACTATTATTACTTGATAATTAAAATAACCAATTCTAGCCACAAGTTTAGAAGGATTTAAAAGTAACATCCTTATTTTAAAAGAAAATTACTTTTATCCTCTTAAAAATATGGTTCAAACTACTTCTTAGGCTATCCACAGTGGTCACCCCACTGAAAATCCTTCCTCACCGAAATTTTCTGCCACGTCATCACTCCACTGAAGACCTTAAACCCCCACAGTAGTCATCCCACTGAAAACTCTTCCTCACTATTCCATTGGACCAATCAGAAAGCGAGAGAGAGCAAGGATCGGGGGCCGTGGAAGTGCTTTGAGTGGGGGATGCTAAAGGGGGGCGGTGTTCCCGCTGTTGGCCGCCAAAGTGGGCAACCCCGCAGGAGGGGGCGGGGGAACCGCTGCATCCAGTCTTATAGCTCCTTCTATATTTATATTTATATTTATATTTATATTTATATTTATATTTATATTTATAGGTGATGTTATAGTAAAAAAAGCTAATATTAGTGAGAAGTGTGAAATTATTCTGGATGATTAGATCTATAATTTAATGGTTGATATTAAATTTGTATTAAAAAAATCAAATAAAAGGTATTGTCGTCAACTCTCATGAGATAACCCTAGTAAAGTCCAATTGTCTATCATTTTAAAACCAAAACTAATACTCAAATGACTCGATGTGTATAATTACCGATAATGCACAAAGCCAAATAACAAATTAACCTTGTTATCAAATGGTAACGCTCATGACATAATGATACTCCGGTGATCCGTTAGCGATTTAAATTAATTGTTAAAAAGGTTTTATTTATTTATTTTTGTAGAATATATCTTTTATTATTACAAAAGAGAGCAACGTGTTTTATATTAGAATAGGATAATTGTGGTGGCCGTTAAAGTCGTAAAAACATTCCATATTTCCAACCGTTCACTATCTAATTTCTTAACTCCCATGCTTTATTATTAGGCCTTTAGCAAAGTCCATATTTGACTCCCCCATAAAGTTTCCTACTTGCAAATTGCACTTAGAATACCATATATTTAATAATTTATGGGTCAATTTAAAATACTTAATATTTTTTTTATGTTGCGTTTTTGTTTGTAAATCATAAATTAAATTGCTTAAAAGATACATAAAAGATTACGAGGAAAAAAAATTACACGTAACAATTATTACATTTCAAATTTAATTTTACTTGGCTTATATAAGCTAATATCGTAACAAACATGCATCTTATCTATTAAATAAAGTGACAATTGCATATATCTTCATATAAACTTCAGTACCTAACTTACAAAGTAATTACATATATCTCTATACCTTACCTTTTAAATTACATATACCTCTTTAATAAAAGAAGAAACAAATTATAAAAGATGAGGATATATATAATTTAACTTTTGACTTGGTATATATTAATTAGAGTTATAAATAGGGGGATATATGTAATTATTTCTTAAATAAACTATAAACATTAATCCAAAATATCAAAAACTTAATATCCTAATAACAAATATTTTACTTTTAAATCAGCCTACTAATAAGGTCCTAACCTAAAAATATGATAAATTTAAGTTCATATATTTTAGAGTAAATTACCGAGATGGTTCATGTGGTTTGTTAGTATTTTCTTTTTGGTTCCTAGGTTTCATAAATTACACATACGAACATTTACGTCATATAGTCCCTAACATTTGACTAATAAGGTCCTAATAAAAATATGATAAATTTAAGTTCATATATTTTAGAGTAAATTACCGAGATGGTTCATGTTAGTATTTTCTTTTTGGTTCCTAGGTTTCATAAATTACACATACGATCCCTAACATTTGACATTTGTAACACATATAGTCCTTATATGAGGGGTAATTTAGTCAATACATGTGGATAATTTGGTGACCTAAAGAGTATATATGTTACTAATGTTAAAAGTTATGGACTACATGGGTAATTTATGTAACCTAGGAACTAAAAACGAAATACTAGCAAAACACAAGGATCATATCAGTAATTTACTCTATATTTTATATTAAGTTAACTTTCTTACACAGTGGATTCTTTAATTTCTTTAATTTTATTATTTTTGTTTTTTTAAGCATGCTCATCATACATTAATGCGTACACATATATATACAAACCGTTCATTTTTAAAGTCCCCCTTTTGCCTCACCAAGTTCACACCATACTTTGATGTCTATAAATGGAGATTTTCGTGCATTTCATTGTGGCATCTCAATATACAGACTAAGGAACAATGTCTAGAGTCATTCCTATCCTCCTCATACTAGCCCTACTCCTCTCTTCCACACCGTCATACGCCGCCCGCCCGATGATCACCGATCCAAAGATCACCACCTCCACAACCACCCTAGTTACAAAATCTGAAAACAAGGTAGTGTTGTAAAACTAACTTATGATTGTTTTGCATGCATGAACACTTACGTCAAATTCAAATATTATTATTGTTGTTTTTTTAATTGTTTTAGGATGATATAGAAGAGGTTTGTGAAGGATTTGGGAAAGAAGAGTGTTTTACAAAAAGGATACTTGCTGCACACCTTGATTATATTTATACCAGAGAGGAAAACCCTTGAAAAAGAATCCATGTCAAACATGATCGAGATGTTAATTATATCATTTCATGTTTATGTAATGCTTACTATACTGGATGCATCCTTAATCTCTAAAGGTTTCTTATTGAAAAAACGATATAAAAAAACAAAGAATATTTAAGGTTTTTTTAACTGTAATAGCCCACCTATGTGTTATCATCCCAGTTAATACCCGACTAACAAGTACTTTGAGTTATTCTTTTTAGCTACATGCAGTTTTTTGGTTTTTGGATTTTTTTTAACTTGATTTAAACAACACATACTAGATAGAAAAATAGAAGTATTTGAAACCACTTATATGTTATAGACACTAAACTTTCTTTTTTTCTTTTAATTTAATCCAGATAAAGTTTTTCATCTAAAGGTTTCAAATATAGTTTTTGTTTATTAACATATGCATTCTACTTAAAAAACAAATAACATGTTTTTTAGTTTCCACCTAAAATACGTTTGTCATTATAAATTTTATAAAAAGTTTTTTTCTAAACTTTTGAAAATGATTTTTTACTTCTTAAAAACATTTATTGGATGGTATTATCTATACTATTATATAATACATATTAGAAGGACACAACGGTCTTTTGCTAAAAACTTTTAAAATTAAAAGTTTTACAACTCTTAAAACATAAAAAACAACAAAGTAAGTTTTAAGAACCATAATTAAATGGTTTTCTTTTACTTTTTAGTTTGTCTCACATTAATATATTTAAAAAATAAAGTTTTATATAATACCTATAAAAGAAAGCCCTTTCAAATCAAATAAATTACTTTTTGACACTTTTGTCATATCATATTTAGCATTTTAAATTATGAATTTTATCATAATAATTTTTTAGTTAAAATAGTTGATTTGACAGAAATTAGGTGGTTCAAGTTTTTTACGAGTCAAAGTCAGTAGCCTAATTGTTTTGTTTTCTGCCGCATCGCGCGGCCATCTCACTAGTATTTAATTGTGTGCGTAAGTGTGACGAGCACGGTCTCGGCTTGTCTAGAATCAAGCTCAACCCCTTAATAAAATCTCAATATCAAGCTCAGTATTTCAAGCTTTGTTTAAAACTTGATTATGACTCGTGACTCCTTTTTCTAAATATATTAGGACTCGAGTATTACTAGCTAGGTGGTAGTTATACATATTTGCAATATATTCTAATTATAATTTAATTAGTATCACTGGCTAGGTGGTTTTCAAGCCGAGCCAGAGCCAAGCCGAAATTTCTTTCAAGCCAAAAACCTCGAGCCACAAGCTGGCTCGTTCTTTTATCTTCATATACTTTACACAAATATATTTAACATAATATATATGCATGTCAACTTTCCCCCCTCTCTCCAAATAAATATTTGCATGTCATGTTTTAAATAAACTAGAGGAATAGCAACCAACGCGTTGCGTCAGGTATTAGGTAATGACCTTGAGTATCAAAACACAGAGATAATTCTAAATATAAAAATACATATACAAAAACACGAACGAATATCATTTCACATGTATTCCGTTATAGAAGAACATTTTCTCTATCGTAAAACCCAAAAATTGTAAAAATACACAATGATACAATTAACATTAGAAGAAAAACTTAACCAATGTTGGCATGCATCTAGTGCATCTTACGTAGGGGATTCCCATGACCAATGTTTTCACAAAACCGAACCAGACATTGATCCGGGCATCCTATTAGTTCACTGGTCGTATCGGATTTAAAAACATGATGATATAATAAATGGTTTTGTCATGGTTCTCATTCTAGCCCTGAAAACACTGGCCATGACCCCAAATATCAAATACAAGCATGATTTATAAATATCAAAACACGTACACAAAAAGCCGAATGACTCTCTACAAGATAAAATTATAAATCATTCCCCACACAAAAATATCATTAAAAAAGTGTTAAAAATATAATAAAAATAAAAAACTAAGAAAATACTTTAATTTAATATAATAAAAATAAAAAAACAATTTAATATGATAAAACTATTATTCATAAGAGTTATTTTTTTAATATATAGGTAACATGTATCTAAAAGCTAAAGAAAAAGCAAAAGTAATGGACCTTAAACTTAACACCCAAACTTTAAAATCATTATACAATCCTATTTTAATATATATGTAAATTTTGATTTTTCCATCCTACTCTCCAATTAAATATTAATGATTTTACTAAACTTGGTTAATAATATGATTACATTATAAATCAATTATTTAATTTTTGTACAAAACGTTTTTTAAAAAATTATACAGTATCCTATGCTAAACAATTAATTTAAAATTCAAATATTTAACAGGTTTTAACTTATTATATGTATATGTGTGTGTGTGTATATATATATAGGTATGAGGTATGCTATGCTAAATAATCCTTTATATATGATCAAATGTTAACCCATGTTTATTACGTTAACCGAATAACTATATCTTATTATTTTGAAGCTCACACTAAAGTAAATATAAAGGCGCAAGTTTTTTTCTTTTTTTTTAATTAATGTAGGGTCCACTTATATTATAGGGTGTGTTTCGAATGTTAACCCTATTTCTTATTGCGATAACCGAATAACTACATCTTATTACTTTGGACCCACATTAAAGTATTTCTAAAGGTGTAGATTTTTTCTTATTTTTTTATTAATGTAAGTGTGCCCCACAGTTTTTACATTAATTTAAAAAAGAAAAAAGAAAAAACCAACATCTTTAAGTTCTTCACTTACACCACTGTAACTATTTTCGCAAACTCATAAAAGAAGAAATTGTTGTATATGTCTTACAATGATGTTTAAAAAAACTCCAAGATTTGGTTTTATCTTGACATGTCATTTCGTGTTAATGCTTTAAGGGTGTGTTATTATTTGAACATTGCCCTAAATATGTAATGTAAGCAGCGAACTGAGCTCGAGTCAAGCCAACCTTGGCTCAATCTCGGCTCGTTTTAAACGAGTTTTTTTAGTCAAGCTCATTTTGAGCCAAACTTTTTTCGAGCTTTTTTAGAGCGATGCCCGAACAGTGCTTTTTTAATAGCCCTAGAAGCCATTGTGATATAGTATGCGTTTTTGCAATTCATAAATTTTCAACATTCAATATGTTATAACGTGCATCATGTAACATTTCAATTTTTAAACCTCTAAATTAGAGAAACATCACTTGATTATCAGAAAGTTCCGTTAAAACCAATGTTGTAAAAATCAGGCTAGGCGGCGCCTTAGCGCTAAGCGTCGCCTTGGCGCTAGGCGCCCTCTACGATGTCCATATTGGCCAGGCGAGGCCTAGTCAGCCTACACGGCCTAGTTAGGTTTTTTATTTTTTTCTACTTTTTAAACTTTTTTTGACTTTTTATGATAAAAAATGACCAGTTCCAAAATTATTTAAACATTTTTCAACTCAAAATCCTTAATATATTTCTGAAACATCGAATACATGCACTTAACATCGAAATCCATATCCAAACTTTAAACTTGGTGTTTATGTTTAAACTTTGAAGGACTTAACAAAGTACATTTAAGTTTATTTTTTAAATTATTTGAATTATTATTCTAAATTATTGATATTGATGTGTGTGTATAATATATATTTGTAAAAAATAATAATAATAATTTAACTCTTTTTTGATTATACAACACAAACCTTTCACACTTATTAAAAGCCAAATATAAATCAATTGTTTATTAAATACTATATGATTATATTTTATCCTATAAAAGTTATTAAAAATTTTAAAAATAATTATTATACAGCAAGCATGCCTAGAGATGCACAAAAAAACCGGTTCGTAACAGGTTAGAAAAAAATCGGTTTTAGGTTTTCAAAAAAACCAACGGTTGGGACCGGTGTGAGGTTTCAAGAGACCAAACCGGTTATTAACCGGTCCTTCTCATTAAAATATCGGTTAACCGGTTCGGTTAACCGGTTTCAGTTATATATCGGTTTCGGTTTTTGAGCTCGAAAAACCAGTTATTGGTAAAAACCGGTTGCTAGGCTTTGACCGGTTAACTGGTTCGGTTATTTTAATACCGGTTTTCGACCGGTTAACCGATTTGTGCACCTCTAATCATGCCTAGTAAAATTACAGTTAAAGTGGGGTCTGAGGAGAAGATAAAGACACACCATATCTCTATCTACAAGTAGAAATAAAGAGGCTGTTTCGCTAGAGTCTCCCGATTCAAAGTAGGGGGTTTTTTATTCAACATTATGAATCACAACATATAACCCATGAAGCATAAAGTATAACCATGAAGCACCAACGAAATAAACAAAACAGGTAAGCATGAATCATATAAGTCATCAAACAAAGCAAACCACCAGGTCTCATGACACAAGTCAAACATACAAGCCAACATTTTTTAGATAACAAATACAAACCCCCCATCCCACAAGCAAGCATATAACATATATAATCTCATATCATGAATCTTAGAAACAACAAAAGACACGACAACAGCCCACGACCCTATGTCAAGAAACCTAGGAAAGACTCTATGTATCTTGAACCTTTATTCTAAGTCGGTCTCCAAGACCGAGTACTCGCTCCAAGGACTCGTTCCGAGGCCGAGTATGGCCGAGCACTATCCAATTACTCGCTTCAAGGAGCTATTCCGACCTAGGAGCGCCTAGCGACTTTTCCAACCTTGCCTCAGATAGGTGTAGCTCCGTCAAATCATATCTGATCTTCTCGTCCCATGTCAACTTTGAGCAACCCCTTCCCCTTTTCCCCTCCACCGTGAGAAACTCTACTTTTTGAACAGGCGACGCTTGGTTTTTCTCCTCACATGCCCAAACCATCTCAATCTTCCTTCTCTAACTTTGTCCGATATGTTTGCCACCTCTAATCTTTCCCTAAAGACCTCGTTCCTTATCCGATCAAGCCTTTATTTCCGCACATCCATCTCATCATCCTCATCTCCGTTGTCTCCAGCTTTCTGGTTTGGTTCTTAATCGGCCAACAATTAGTGACGTACACCATGGCTGGCCTGATCGCCAATCGGTAAAATTTACCTAAGTTTTTTCTAGAAACTTTTTGTCGCATATGCATGGTTGGAGAAATCGCTAGTCGGTCGGCGAGATAGGGACTATGGATTAATCGAGATTAATCGGGATTAATCGGATTAGAATTTTATATGTAATTTTCAAAATTATATGCATATATACAATTTTTTATATATAATTTTTCAAATACCTAAACATTTTAACCAATTAATTCATGATTTATAGGGTAATAAATACCTCCAATTTTTTTCCTTTTAAAAAAACATAAACAATAAAAAAGCCCATAAACAATAAACCCAATACCCTTTCTTTTAAAAAGTTTAAGCCCATAAATAATTAAAAACCCAATATTTTTCTTCCCACGTTCTCTGTTCTCGACACATAGGGCAAGAGCAATTACGGTCGATGCTGCTTCTTCTCCGTATCCAAGGTCGTTGCTGCTTCTTCTCCATCTCAACATATTCCGACATCCACGACATCCTGTCTCGCCTAATTTCAGTCGGATTTCGGCCGGAATCCCAGGTGAGTCGTTCTATTTTCGTTCTTGCTGGTTAGATCAAATGGCTCTTGCTAGAATCGCCGGAATTTGGCCAATATGTGGCCGATTAGGACCGACTTTGACCGCCTAGCAATTTTTCGTCCGACTAGCCTAAATTTAATCGATTAATGACCGATTATCGATTAATCCCAATTTTTACAACACTGCGCATATGATGCTCGTTGCTGCTCTCCACTTTTTCCAACCTGCCTGAACCCGATGAACTACGTCACTGTCAATGTCGACATCGTCTTGTATAAACGATCCAAGGTATTAGAATCTTGTTGTCCTTGGCACCTCTTGCCCTCCAATAGTCAGCTTATCATCTTCGTCTTCCTCGTTTGGCCCGCTAAAATGGCAATGTAGGTACTCAGTTTTTATCCTAATTATGCATAAGCCTCTCTTCTCTAAAGTTGTTCGCCATTCTTCTAAACAGACGTTTAGCTCCTCTTTCGTTGCTGCCATTAAGACAATATCATCCGCAAAAAAGCATACACCATGAGATATGAGCCTGGATAGACCTTGACAACTCATCCAGAATAACCGCAAAAGTGAAGGTGCTTTGTCGATCCTTAATGTAATCCCACCTCCACTGGGAAGAAGTCTGTATCTCCCACCGGTGCTCTCACACTAGTTTTTGCATTTGCATAGGTATCTTTGATTGTCTCTATATACCTCTGCGGAATACCTCTACTCTTCAAGGTATCCCACATCACCTGTCGTGGTACGCTGTCATACGCCTTCTCAAGATCGATGAATACTATATGCAAGTCCTTCCTCCTCTCTGTATTTTTCCATTAGTCTTAGCAGAATGTGGATTGCCTCTGTTGTCCATCTTCCTGGCATAATTCTAAATTGATTTGCCATAACTTGAGTTTCTCTTCTCAATCTTGTTTCAATCACCCTTTCCCAGAGTTTCATAGTATGGCTCAACAGCTTGATTCCCTCTAGTTCCCGCAACATTGGGCGTCTCCCTTGTTTTTGTATAAAGGGATCAAAAGACTACTCCACTGGTTTGGCGTGTTACATGTTTTGAATATAGTGAACATTGTCAACCACCCCAAACCTTCATCCCCAAACATTTCCATACCTCAATGGGACTATTATCAGGTCCCACCGTTTTCCTCCTACCCATCCTCTTGAGAGCTGTAAGAACATCTTCTTTCGTGATCCGTCTACAATAGCAGTTGTTTCGGGATGTTTCTGTGCTCGTGGGGTTCCCTCCGTCCTTTTATCGGTAGTTGCTTTTGTTGAAAAGATCGTGAAAGTATGTCTGCCATCTGTCTTTAATTTCACTTTCTTTTACCAACACGTGTCCATCCTCTCCCTTTATGAACTTCATTACTCCATGTCCTGCCTCTTTCGACCCCTCTTTAGTTTCAAGGTGTTTATATATGTCTATGTAAGCCTTTGCTTTTAGCTTCTAAAATTGTCTTCTTTGCCTCAAGCTTCGCCTCTTTGTACCTCGTCTTCAGTCGTGCCCTCTCTGCGCTTTCTGTAAATCTGTCAAACTCTCTGAACCTTTGTTGCTTTTCTCCATCCTTGATCTGCACCTCGTCGTTCCACCACCAAGTCCCTCTGGCCACTTTTGTTACATGTCATCCCAAGTGTCTCCTTTGCTGCTCTAGTCCACCTTTTCGACCATTTCATACCACAATCAATTTGCGTCCTCGCATGAGGTAGTCAATCTGAGTGTCCCGTCCTCCACTGTTGAACATGACTAAATGTAAATCTCTCTTCTTAAAAAAGGAGTTTATGATGCCTAGGTCATGAGCCACCACAAACTCCAAAAGCGACCCCACTCTCGTTCCGTGATCCGAAACCGAAACCCCCATGGGTCATGGGGAACCCGTCTTCCTCCTTTCCAATGTGGACATTGAAGTATCCTTCTATACAAGCTTTCTCATCTCTTGTGGGTGGGCAGGAGTTAAGGTGGTCGACCGGTGGGGTTAGAGTTTTAGGAGTTCATCGGCTAAAAAAGGGTCTAGGGTTTTGTTTTTCCCAGCCGGTCAGCTAGATGGGGAGGCTAGAGGTGAGGAGTCGAGCGAAGAAAGGGAGCAGAGGGGTGAGCGAGAGGAGAAGAGGAAGACGGGACTCAAGAAGAAGAGAGAGACGCGGAAAGAGAGCGTACCGTTTGCGTGAAGAGTAGCGAGAATATAAGAGAGAGGGATGGGATGGACGTTGATCGGTCGGCCGGTGAGGGTGGTGGCGGTTGCAACGGTGGTTCGCTCCCGGCCGGCTTTCCGTTGTCAGCGATTGTTTTCTCGGTTGTAGTTGTACAAAGAGCGTTGTATGGGCAAGTGATGCCAGGTTTACAAGTAATTATTATAAGTTGAAATTAATATGCTTTAAACCAAAAACAAAAACAAAAACAAACAAAAAAAAAAGCAATATTTTTTTCTTCACATTTGTCAAAATAATTTATTAAACCTACTTTATGTTGGAGTAATACATTTGTAACACCCATGTTACAATATGTCCATTCCGAACATTTTAAACACCTATTTAAGGTTTACGTTTGAGTCCCTGAAAATATTTTGTGTTTAGTTTATATACAAACTCATTTTACATCACACGAACAACAAAACAACATTTAAGTATATCCACATGCTTATGATAACTTAAATTACATAAAAGATTCACAAAAAGTTTGATAACTTCAAACCACCGCCCAAGCCTCCATGATCACCTCATACTGTGAATTCCCATTAATCCTAATATTTAAACTAATGTATACATTCTTGTGAATCAATTTGATTATCCACTATATAGATGTCTACACAATTGTAGATCATCCCCAAAACTATAATTATTTGCATAGGTGTTCACACTCTTGAGATTTCTCTACTTGTTAATCAACTTGGTAGTTCACATCTTTGTGAATCAATCAATTTTAAATTATCTTTGAATGTTCCCACCCTTGACAATCATTTTCATTTCATATTTAACTAGCATACATCAAAATTAAACTACCAAATAATGATCACCCTATTGTGATTCTAATTAGTGAGCACACTATTGTGATTAAATTCATGAATCTATTTGAATGTTCACGCCTTTGTAAATCTCTTCACTTCATGTTAACCTTGAATGCTCTCACCTTTGAAAATCATTCAAATTTCATGGTTAACTAACATACAATAATTTCATATATTATCACAACCACATACATACAATCAATGATCACACACTTGTGACTCAAGAAAATATATGTAACATTACTCCAAATATATGCCACATTACTCCAATTTTGTAATAATTTTATTGGAAATTATTAATAAGATTTTAATTTTGTTTTTGATTAGATGATTATAAGCGAATTGGTAATAAACACTGTTTTAACTTAACTAATACTGAATATATAGATATATACACACCTAGAACTTAATTAAGATAAGTCTAACAAGATGATAAAAATATTAATAATTGATAGATATAAATATATAAAATTTTACAAGTTTAAATGATAAATATATAATATATAGGAATTGGATCATATAATAAATCACCTTAATTGAGTAAACTCAATAACTCAAATCTAATGATTCAAAAATTTTATATTTGATAATATAGTGCCAAAGTGTCACTAATTACTTTTTAATATAAAGGGTATTTAAGTCATTTTTCTTCAAACAAGATATTAAGATATTTAATTAAAGAGTGACAAGTTCACACTTTCAAAAATTCACACATTTTTCTATTTTTAAATCAAAGTTTCACTCCCTTGATTATTATACACTTAGAACTTTTTTATATTATATTACTTTTTTTATAAAAATTACATCATTAAACTTGTCGTATTTTTCTCGTTAATTATATTTTAGTCATGCAAAAAAAAAATTCGACTGTTCGTAATTACACCAAAGTAACGAGCAATAAATACAATAATTTTCCCCCATTTTTCAAAATCTCCCCCATCTTTAAAAATTAGTTTAGATCAAATAAATTTACATCAATACAAGATAAATTTACAATAATTTTATTTTTTATTATAAAAATTAGTTTATTAAATAAATTTACATCAATATAAGATAAAAAGTTAGATAAATGTAACGTAAATACAAAGTATAATATTACGTAAAGAGCTACAATTACCTTATAGTAATTTACATCAATTTAATGTAATGAACTGTAACATACATATAAAGTATAACATTACGTAAAAAGCTGTAATTACGTTAATGTAATATTATGTAGTTAAAAAAACATTTCTATAAAAAACTTATGTGGGATTTTTTAGAAGTGAATAATTTTTTTATGGTGGATTTTTTTTTTAAAATGGAAGAAAAAACTTTTTTGAAAAATGCCGAAAACGTGTTAAAAAAATAATTAGTTACAACTGGTTATGAGTGTCATTATGAATAATTTGAAAAAAAAAATCAGCTTACATCAATGTAATTACGAACGAACAATTTAAAAAAACTTAGCTTATTACATCAGTGTAGTGTAATTACGAACACTTTGAAAAAAGTTAGCTCGTTGCATCAGTATAAATGGAAGCACCATCCTATAGAGGAAGCAACATGGGAATCGTATGACATGTTGGCTGCTCAGTTTCCTTTACTCAGACTTGAGGACAAGTCAGCTTTTGGAGTGGGAAATAATGATAGTAATCCTCCAATTCGGGCTTATACTAGATGCTGTTGGGACAAGGCTACTTGGAAGGTCCAATATAGAGCAGCTGGAAATATTGTTTGGTCAAAGTCTTAACCCACCTAATCGAGATTAAGTGGGGGAGTGGCAGTTTCAATTTTGTTTAGCTTATATTTGGTGTTTAGAGCAGTTTTTGTTACTGTCTTGTTATTTTCTGATTATCAGTTTGTATTGGAGATATCCCCTCTCAAAGTGGGTGTTTTAGTGAAATCCTCTATCCTATGTTTTTGAATTGTGTGTTCCATCATGACTTAGAAGAAGGCCTGTAAATGAAAAAGACACTTAAACAAAAGAAGGCCTGTAAATGAATAAGACGTAATACTAGCTTTTAGCAAGTTAGAGAAGATATGAAGGCTCACATGGTAGGTTTAATAGATGATTAAAAAAAATTTAATTTAAAAGAGGTTAAAATTGTATTCAAAGGTCAAAAAGATTATCATAAAAATGAAATCCGATCCATGTGCAAGTTGAGAAAATTTGTGAACTATATAACACGACTCAAGTAGAGTGAAAATATAAAAATTCTAATAAAATAACCATTTTTTATTAAAAAAAAAAAAGTTGAAAAAGTTTGATTTATAAAGTGTATAAAACAAGGGAATTTTGATAGATAAATAAATTTGGATTGACTATATGAGGATGCGATTCAATGCTAGAGATGAGAGAGAGTTCAAACAAAATAGGCTTCGAAATAGTGTAAGAAATCTATGCTTGTAAACTAAAAATAAACGAAAATTAAGATTTGACATAAGTAAGAAAACGGTTTAAAAAGTTAGTTCTAAAAAGTTTGTATAGGGTTTATCTAAAATAATGTGCAAGAAATCCTGAGCCAAGAACAACAATTGCATAAATAGTTTTGATTATATTCAAGAAAAATGATTTTTTTATCAAAAGAAATCTTGTAAAAAATCATAAAATTTAAAGTGTTGAAATCAGGAAAAACAAATTATAGTCCAAATCAGGTTCATATTAGATTTAGTTAAAACCCAAAAGTTTTTAAGGAAAGAAAAGTTAGTCACCCTTCTAAAAGTAGACGAATATTGTTCGTTCAATAACGTGGTTTACATCATTTGGATTTGAAAAGACACTTAAGCAAAAGAAGGCCTTTAAACAAATAAGAAGCAATACTAGTTTTATCAAATTACAGAAGATATGAAGGATGACATGTAATCTTTGAGTGATGAGTAAGAAAAAATTTTAATTTGAAAGAAGTTAAAATTGAATTGAATGGCCAAACGATTATAATGAAAAAGAAATCCGATCCATGTGCAAGTTGAGAGTAAACGAAAAATATTCTTAAAATGGTATTCAATGTTTGATTGTTCCTAAAGAAAACTACAATTTGACAGAAGTTAGAAAAATGTTGAAAAGTTTGTTTTAAAAAGTTTATAAAATAAGGAGACCATACTGCATAGATCAATGGGGTTTGATTCAAAAAGATGCGATATGATGCTAGTATGATGATTTAAAAGTGAAATTTGGTTTCGATTAAAATTAAGAATCAAATGTTTGCACAAGAAATAGAGTGTAAAAATGAAAGACACAAGGGAAGTTTGTCTAATGATTAAAGAAAGAAAAAAGTTAGAAATGAATTGCAGGGTAAAAAGATTATGGTGTAAAATGAATATGCTCCAAGTGCAAAGAGAGTGAAATTTGTTAACCAGGGCACAAAACAAGAGGAATAAAAAGTAGAAATGCAATTAAATTAACCAAATTTCTTATAAAAAATTGAAAAACTTAGTTTTAAAAGTTTCCATAGAACGAAAAGAAGGTTAGATGCAAAGGTGTCGACACGAAGATAGAGAAATAATTTAGAAGTGAAAAACGGTTTTACCGTTTAGTAAAAATGAAACAGAAATAGTAAAAGTATAAAAAATGAATAGTAAAAGAAGTATAATGCATTTGTTTGTCAAACAAGTTTTTGAGTAGATGAATATTGTTTGTTAAATAATTTTTTGAGTAGATGAATATTGTTTGTTAAATAACTTTTTGAGTGGTGATTAAGAAAAAAATTAATTTGAAAGAACTTAAAATTGAATTCAATGGTCAAAAGATAACCATGAAAAAGAAATCAAATCCGTGCGCAAGTTGAGAGTAAAATTTGTTACCAACAACACGACTCAAGTAGAGTGAAAATATAAAAATTTTATTAGAATAACCATTTTTTGTAAAAAAAAAAGTTGAAAAAGTTGGATTTATGAACCATTTCTCTCTACTCTATCTATGAAGGCTATGAAGAAATTCGTTCATAGAATGCTTTTTTTTATTGCACCTTTTTTTCTAATTTACTTGATTTTTTTTCTTGAGGTAGTTAATGTTGTATCCAGATGTGGAACCATTGGTGTATCAGTTGAGGCCTCTTGCTTGGCGATTTGCCTTATCTTTTCAGTAAGCCGGTAAGCAATCCTCAAGAAAGGAAGATCTAGACTTTCTACTAACTCTATGGCATAACTCCGGTCTAAGGTCTAAGACTTCACCCAAAGAGTGAAACGAATCAATGGTCTCCTCCTAGGCTTTCTTGCTAATGGAAGTACTGCCCTGAGTCAGGTCCTATGGCTTTCTATCTCTTTCATTTGTTTTATGATTTTTTTTATCTAACTTTCTTGTCTGAGTGCCTTCCAAGCCTTCTTTCTTTCAGAACCTCCTATAGTCTTGAGTCTTATAAAACATGGGAATTTTGGTTTGATAAATAAATTAGGGTTGCCTATAAAAGGATGTGATTTGATGCTAGAGATGATAGAGAATTCAAAATTGGTTTCGAAATAGAAAAAGTAATGGAATGTAAACGAAAAAGATTCCTAAAATGAACATAGTAAGCAATGTTTGAATGTTCACAAAGTTAATATGACGTGACAGAAGTCAGAAAAAGATTGAAAAAGTTGGTTTTAATAAATATATAAATAAGGAGATCTTAGTAGTACTGAACATTGGAGTTGGATGCAAAGAGATGTAATATGATGCTAGTATGAAGATTTTGAAGTGAAATTTGGTTTTGATTAAAATTAAGAAATTAAAATTCTGCCCATCAAAAAGAGTATAAAAATGCGTGGCACGTGTAAAGTTTGCAAGATGATTAAGGGAAAAAAAATTAGAAATGAATTAAAGAGCCGAAAAATTAACGAGTAAAATGAATACGCTCCGAGTAGAGAGAGTAAAATTTGTTAACCATCGCACAAATCAAAAGGAATGAAAAGACGGAAATGCAATTAAGTTTTCAAAAAAGAGGCTTTGTATAGGATTGATTAAACTAATGTGCAAGAAAATTTGAGTCAAGAACAACAAATGCATAAAAAAATTTGACTAGATGTTAGAAAAATGTTTGAGTAATGATTAAGAAAATATTAAATTTGAAAAAAAAGTTATTTGGGTTGAGAGTAAAAAGAAATCGGATCCTTGTGCAAATTGAGAGTAAAATTTGTGAAATATAACCCAAGTCAAGTAAAGTAAAAATACACAAATTCAAATAAAATAACCACTTCTTGTTAAAAAAAAGTTTAAAAAAGGATTTACAAGTGTATAAATCAAGGGAATCTTGCCAGACAAATAAATATGGGTTCGCAAAAAAAGGATTCGCTTCGACGCTAGAGATGATTAAGCATTCAAAATTAGCTTTGAGGTAGTGTAAGAAATCTAACGCTTGTAAAACAAAAATATTCTTAAAATGAACACAGGTATGCAATGTTTGAATGTTCATAAAAAAAAATATGATTTGATTGAAGTTAGAAAAAGTTTAAAAAGTGTGTTTATAAAATCAGGAGACCATACTGTATACGTCATTGGGGTTTGATGGAAAGGGATGGGATATGATGCTAGTATGATGATTTAAAAGTGCAATTTAGTTTTGAAGAAAATTAAGAAATCAAATGTTTGCAAACAAAAAGGAGCTTAAAAATGAGAGGCATATGAAAACATGAAAAGTTTGTCTGATGATTAAGGGAAAAAAAGTTACGAAGGAATTAAAGGGTCAAAAGAATAACATGTAAACAGAATACGCTCCTAGTGCAAAGAGAGAGTAAGATTAATTAACCATTGCACGAATCAAGTGGAATGAAAACATGGAAATGCATTTAAGGTAACCAAAAGTTCTGATAAAATTTTGAGAAGTTAGTTTTAGAAGGTTCATAAAGGACGAATTATTTTATGGGCGAACTAGGAGGGTTAGATGCAAAGGTATGCAATACGATGATAGAGAAATGATTTAAAAGTAAAAAATGCATCTACTTGTATGATAAAAATAAAAGAAATAGTAAAAGAAGCATAAACAAATAATAGTAAAAGAAATCAAGTGCATTTGCAAAGTATAGAGCGGGTACTAATAGGATTCAAGGGGAAGTTAAATAAGTATAATCAACTCTTAAGTTTTCGAAAAAGTGGTTTCACAAATAAAACTCGAGTCAGGAACTGTAACACCCCAAATTTTCTAATACAAGTTATTTGAATTTACGAATGGGTAACTGATAATTAACTTGTAAGAAATAGACGAAAAACCAACGAAAACGAGTACACGAAAATCTATACTCGAAGTTAGTTTCGAGAACCCTTGTATTCGAATCTGGTACTCGAAAATTTAGTACCAAGTTCGTGTACTCAGCCTATATATATGAGTGCCTTGGGAATCGTGCATACCTTTGGCTAGGAGCACAGTTTCTCTCAAGTACTCGAAATTGAAGTTCAAGAACATCAAGAATCGGCTGTAAATCGCTCCAGGAGAAGAAGGAACGAACGAGAAGCTACAAGGAGGATCACCTAACTACAAGTAAGTGTTCTAAACTAAAAAGTTAGGATTTTTAGACAAAAGTGAACTTATGCATAAAGCTCACACCTTTATGCATAAAGTTCGAAACTTGGTAGTTCCAGCATGATGGTAACCACACAAGAAACCTGTAACTAGCTCCCCATAGTCTTAGATAAATTTCTGAGATAGTTTATGATGAAAAAAAGAGTATTCGAAAATATGCCGGGTGACCTCAAAATTCATGTTTATTCATTTCGAGTATGTGGATTTCGAGTACAAAGTTTCGAGTATACTACTTCGAGCATGTAGATTTCGAGTACTCATAGGTTCGAGTACACTAGCATTTCGGGTGCTAGTGATATCTCGAGTACTCTAGTCTTTGAGTACTAAGGCGGTTCGGGAACATAATGGTTTTCGAACATTGGGGGGGGGGGGGGCGGGTTAGGAGGCTATGAGGACTTAGGAAATATTCTAAGTCTAAGAATGGTATGTGATGATATGATGTACTGATGTAGGTTTTTAAGTCTTAGCTAAGGAGTTCGGCTAAGAAGAAAAGAGGCTACTATCAGGTGAGTTCTAGACGCCCTATTTTATGTTTAATGTTTTGGGCTGGCATACATGCTTATTGTTATGTTTATGATGTTATGTGCTTATGATGCTGATGAACGAATGATTATGTGCCATGACTATGTATGCATGTTTAGGTGATTGCATGATTTGTGCATGAAATTATGCTAAGTATGACGAATGCATGTTAGTAAGTTACGATGATGAACTGTATGATAACATGCTATGATGATTATATGCTAGCATAATGTGTTTATGATGCCATGATGAATGATATGATGATATGTTGCTAGCATGACATGTGTATGATGCTAGGAGGTTATGATGATATGATACTAGCATAGTCTGTTATGAATGATCCTATGTTATTAGGATAAGGTTACGATGTTATGCTGAATGATGATATAGTGCTAGTATATCATGTCATGATGAATGATGGTTGCTCCCGTACTTGTTACGGGGTAAGTATGACGTTGCTCCCATATTCGTATGGGGTAAGTATGGTTGCTCCAGTACTTGTACGGGGTAAGTATGACGTTGCTCCCGTACTTGTTACGGGGTAAGTATGACGTTGCTCCCATATTCGTATGGGGTAAGTATGGATCTGCAGAACGCTTCGGCGGGTCAGATCAACGGTTATGGAGCCTTGTGCCGGCATAAGCCCACTGTTACGCTAGGTAGCAGTGGTTGTATGATGTTGATGATGATTAGGATGTTTATGTGACAAGGTTTTGGATTATGTGAACGAAATCATGTTAAATATGTTTTAACTTAACAAAACGTTTACGATGTTTTATGAAAACTAGAACTCACCAGCGTAAGCTGACATTTTAGCATGTATGTCAGGTTAAAGCTATGGTAAGAAGAAACGTGGAGCTCGGGCATCAAGATAGAGAATCCGGTGGTGTTGGCAATCAATTATGTTTAAATTCAGACATTATTTCATGTTTGACAAACTATGTTTTAAATTCTGCTGCTATCTATGAAAGTTTTTAGTTTAAGAGCTATGAGTTATGATGAAAACCAACCTCTGTGGGGTCGCCCGGGATCGGGGCCTCACAGGAACAACAATTGCATAAATAGTTTTGATTATATTCTAGGAAAATCTTTGAATGTTTTATCAAAAGAATTCATGTTGAAAAAACAAAAATTTCAAAGTTTTGAATCAGTGAACAAATTGTTTTTGAAATCAGGATCATATTAGATTAAGATAAAACCCATGAGTTTTTTAGGAAAGAAAAGATAGTCAAACTTTTAAAAGTAGATGAATATTGTTCGTTAAATAATTTGGTTTACTTCGTTTGGATTTGTAAAGACACTTGAACAAAAGAAGGCCATTTAAACATTTAAGAAGTATTACTAGCTTTTATCAAGTTAGAGAAGATATGAAGAGTGACATGGAATGTTTGACTAATGATTAAGAAAAAATTTAATTTGAATGAAGTTAAAATTGTATTCAACGGTCAAAAAGATTATGATGAATAAGAAATCCGAGCCATATGAGAGTTGAGAGTAAATTTTGTGAACTATAACACGAGTCAAGAGTGAAACTATAAAAAAATCTAATAAAATAACCATTTTTTGTAAAAAAAGAAAGATAAAAAGTATGATTTATGAAGGGTATAAAATTAGGGAAAATAAATTTGGGTTGGCTATATAAGCATGCGATTCAATGCAAGAGATGATTGAGAATTCAAACAAATTTGGTTTCCAAATAGTGTAAGAAATTGACGCATGAAAACGAAAAATATTCTTAAAATGAAAAAGTTTGTTTTAAAAAGTATATAAAATAAGGAGACCTTATTGTATAGATCAATGTGGTTTGATGCAAAGGGATGCGATATTACGTTTTAAAAGTGAAATTTGGTTTAGATGAAAATTAAGAAATCAAATTTTTGCACACGAAAATGAGTGTAAAAATGAGACATACATGGAAAGTTTGTCTGAAGATTTAAGGAAAGAAAAGGCTAGAAATGAATTAAAAGTTAAAAAGACTATTGTGTAAGATGAATACGTTGCTGGTAGAAAGAGAGTAATTTTTTTTAACTAGTGCACAAATCAACCGGAAAGAAAACACGGAAATGCAATTAAAGTCACCAAGTTTCTTATAAAATTTTGAAAAAATTAGTTTTAAAAAATTTATAAAGAAAAAATAAATTGTGGATTAGAAGAAATAAAATGCAATTGCAGAGTATAAAGAGTGTACTAATAGGAATCAAGGGAAAGTTAAATGAGTATAATCAACTCTTAAGTTATCAAATAAGAGTCTTTGTATAGGGTTGATGGATATAGGGGAAGGTTCTCCTTAAAAGTTCTTTTGCTAAAGTAGACTAATAAAGATTAAAAAAACTCAAAACCCATCCAATCAACCTCCGATTGAATTCAATTTTGCATCATTTGAATCATGTCAAACCCTAAAACCCAAACCTAAAACATAAAAGAGAAACCCTAATACTACTAGTGTAAAAATAAACCCTAGTCGTAAAAATATAAAACCTAAAACATAAAAACAAACCCTAGTCGTAAAAATATAAAACTAAAACATATAAAACAAACCCTAAGATCAAAACTTTAAAGCTCATTGTTAAAACTAAAACCCAATAATTACTAGTGTAGCGTTCCAAGAAACGATTTCAATGCCATCGAAATGAGTTTAATCGGAGTTCGTTTAGGTCGATTTGGAGGGTTTTAAAAATCATTTATAGCCTTCTTACGCGAGATAAACATTTCATTTGATATTTCCCTCTTAATATATTGTGCAACAAAACGTGATTCGCAAACATTAATTGCATAAATAGTTTTGATTATACTCTAGAAAAACGATTTTTTTATCAAAAGAAATCAAGTTGACAAACAAAAAATTTGAAGTTCTGAAATCAGAAAAACAAATTGTTGTTCAAATCAGGATCATATTAGACTTAGTTAAAACCCAAAAGTAGTTTTGATTATATTCTAGATAAATGATTGTTTTATAAAAAGATATCATGTTGAAAAAACAAAAATTTCAAAGTTTTGAAAATAAGGAGACCTTACTATATAGATCAATGGGGGTATGATGCAAATGGATGCGATATGATGCTAGTATGATGATTTAAAAGTGAAATTTGGTTTTCATGAAAATGAAGAAATCAAATGTTTGCTCACGAAAATGAATTAAAGGGTAAAAAGATTAAGGTGTAAAATGAATACGCTCCTAGTTCAAAGAGAGAAACATTTGTTACCCGGGCACGCCATGATCTGCTAGCATTGCACCTCTCGGAGGACATGATCAGTGATAGGATTTCTTAGAGACGTAGAATAAAGGTTAGAGACTACTAGTTAGTTAGGATGCATGTTAGAAACCCGAGTTTTTTAGGAACGTTTGTTTGACTTGTTGATATTTTGCTATATGTGTTCTATGCTTGTTTATGTGGTTTAGGTCGGTGATAGTATGTGTTTCTTGATCGTTGGTTTAATATGCTATGTTTAGTTATTGCTCTAGGTTAGTTTTTGTTGTGTTGATTTAGTGCTTTTATTATGCATGCTTTGCTTTGTTTAGCTGTGAATTTGTTGATTTAGTGCTTTTATTGCTCTATTTTAAGTTATTGCTCATGATCAGTGTATACTCCGTTTGTATTCTACCCCTTTTATGTTAAAAAAAATTAATAATAATAGTAGTAGTAGTAAAAAAAATAAAAAAATTGGAAAAAAATTGAGCCGGAGGTCTCTTCTGAAGCAGCCTCTCTACCCATTTTGGGTAGGGGTAAGGTTTGTGTTCATCTCTCCTCCCCCAGACCCTACTTAATAGTGGGATTTTCACTGGGTATGTATGTTTTTTTTTTAAGTTGAAAAAACAAAAATTTCGAAGTTTTGAAATCAGAAAAACAAAATATTGTTCAAATAAGGGACATATTAGAAGTGAATATAAAGCTTTCCGGGTAAAGTAAAAAAAGAGTATAATCAACTCTTAAGCTTTAAAAAAAGAGGCTTTCTATAGAGTTGATTAAAATAATATGCAAAAAATCTTGAGTCAAGAACAAAAATTGCGTAAATAGTTTTGATTATATTCTAGAAAAATGATTTGTTTTATCAAATTAGGATCATATTAGATTTAGTTAAATCCCATGAGTTTTTAAGGAAAGAAAAGTCAGTCAACCTTTTAAAAGTAGATGGATGCTGTCCGTTAGATAATTTGGCTTTACTTCATTTGGATTTTTTTAAGACAGTTAAACAAAAGGCCTTTAAACAAATAAGAAGGAATACTGGCTTTTATAAAGTTAGAGAAGATATGAAGGGGTGACATGGAATGTTTGAGTGATGATTAAGGAAAAATTTACCTTGAAAGAAGTTAAAACTGAATTCAGTTGAAAGAGAAATCCGATCCATGTGTAAGTTGAGAGTAAAATTTGTGAACTATAACACAAATCAAGTAGAGTGAAACTATAAAACTTCTAATTAAATAACTATTTTTTATGAAAAGAAAAATACGATTTGACAGAAGTTAGAAAAAGGTTGAAAAAGTTTGTTAATAAAATAAGGAGACCATATTGTATACATCATTGGGGTTTGACGAAAATAGATGGGATATGATGGATTTAGAAGTGAAATTTAGTTTTGATGAAAATTGAGAAATCAAATATTTGCAAACAAAAAGGAGCGTAAAATTGAGAGGCACAATAAAAATTTGTCTAATGATTAAGGGAAAAAAAGTTAGGAATGAATTAAAGGGTCAAAAGAATAACGTGTAAACAGACTACGCTCCTAGTGTAAAAACAGAGTAAAATTAATTAACCATTGCACGAATCAAGTGAAATGTTTGATAGATGATTAAAAAAAATTTAATTTCACAGAGGTTAAAATTGAATTCAAAGCTCAAAAAGATTATCATGAAAATGAAATCCGATCCATTTTGTGAACTATATAACACGACTCAGGTAGAGTGTAAATATAAAAATTCTAATAAAATAACCATTTTTTATTAAAAAAAAAGTTGAAAAAGTTTGATTTATGAAGTGTATAAAACGAGGGAATTTTGATAGATAAATTAATTTGGATTGACTTTATAAGGATGCGATTCAATGCTAGAGATGAGAGAGAGTTCAAACAAAATTGGTTTCGAAATAGTGTAAGAAATCTATGCTTGTAAACTAAAAATAAACGAAAAATAAGATTTGTATAAGTAAGAAAACGGTTTAAAAAGTTAGTTTTGATAGATAAATAAACGAAAAAATAAAAAGTGTATAAAACGAGGGAATTTTGATAGATAAATTAATTTGGATTGACTATATAAGGATGCGATTCAATGCTAGAGATGAGAAAGAGTTCAAACAAAATTGGTTTAGACATAGTGTAAGAAATATGTGCTTGTAAACTGAAAATAAACGAAAAATAAGATTTGTGTAAGTAAGAAAACAGTTTAAAAAGTTAGTTTTAAAAGTTTGTACAGGGTTTATTCAAACAAAATTGGTTTCGCAATAGAGGAAGATATCTACGCTTGAAAACAAAAAATATTCTAAAAATGAAAAGGTTTGTTTAAAAAGTTTATAAAATAAGGAGACCTTACTGTATAGATCAATGTGGTTTGATGCAAAGGGATGAGATATGATGATTTAAATGTGAAATTTGGTTTTGATGAAAATTAGGAATTCAAATGTTTGCACACGAAAATGAGTGTAAAAATGAGACATACAAGCAAAGCTTGTCTGAGATTAAAGGTAAGAAAAGGTTAGAAATGAATTCAAAGTTAAAAAGTTTATAAAGAACGAAAATTTTGTGGAGTCACCAAATATCTTATAAAAAAAAATGCAATTAAAGTTACCAAATTTCTTATAAAATTTTGAAAAAGTTAGTTTTAAAAAGTTTATAAAGAACGAAAATTTTGTGGAGTAGTAAGAAGGTTAGATGCAAAGGTTAGAGAAAAACGGTTTTACTCGTATAGTAAAAATGAAACAGAAATAGTAAAAGAAGTATAAAAAAAGAATAGTAAAAGAAATAAAATGCATTTGCAAAGTATAAAGAGTGTAGTAATAGGAATCAAAGGGAAAGTTTAATGAGTATAATCAACTCTTAAGTTATCAAAACAGAGTCTTTGCATAATGTTGAAGGATGTAGGAGAAGGTTCTCCTTAAAAGTTCATTTCCCAAAGAAGGCTAAGAAGTATTAATAAAAACTCTAAAACCAAACCAAACCAAACAAACTCCGATTGAACTCATTTTTGCATCATTTGAATCGGCTTGTTGAAACCTAAGACCCAATCCTTAAACATAAAAAAGAAACCCTAATACTAAAACCAAAACCTTAAAAACAAACCCAACTCGTAAAGATAAAACCTAGAACCTAAAAAAAAGCCCCTAAAATCAAAACTTTAAGGCTCATTGTTAAAACTAAAACCTAACAACTACTGATGTAGCGTTCGAAGAAACGATTTCAATGCCATCGAAATGAGTTTAATCGGAGTTCGTTTAGGTCGATTTGGAGGGTTTTAAAAATCATTTATAGCCTTCTTATGCAAGATAGACTTTTCATTTGATATTTCCCTGTTAATATATTGTGCAAGAAAACTTGAGTAGGGAACATTAATTGCATAAATAGTTTTGATTATATTCCAGAGAAAAACGATTGTTTTATCAAAAGAAATCAAGTTGACAAACAAAAATTTGAAGTTTTGAAATCAGAAAAACAAATTGTTGTTCAAATCAGGATCATATTAGGCTTAGTTAAAACCCATAAGTAGTTTTGATTATATTCTAGATAAATGATTGTTTTATAAAAAGATATCATGTTGAAAAAACAAAAATTTCAAAGTTTTGAAAATAAGGAGACCTTACTATATAGATCAATGGGGGTATGATGCAAATGGATGCGATATGTTGCTAGTATGATGATTTAAAAATGAAATTTGGTTTTGATGAAAATTAAGAAATCAAATGTTTGCTCACGAAAATGAATTAAAGGGTAAAAAGATTAAGGTGTAAAATGAATATGCTCCTAGTTCAAAGAGAGAAACATTTGTTACCCAGGCACGAAACAAGAGGGATGGAAATAGACAAACGCAATTAAAGTCACCAAATTTCATTAAATTTTGAAAATGTTAGCTTTAAAAAGTTAATAAAGAACAAAAAATTTTGTGGGGTACTAAGAACGTTAGATGCAATTGTGTCGATACGATGATTGAGAAATGATTTAGGAGTGAAAAACGGTTCTACTGTCATATTAAAATGAAGCAGAAGTAGTAAAAGAAGTATAAAAGAATAGTATATGAAATAAAATGCATTTCTAGAGTATAAAGAGTGTACTAATAGGAATCAAGGGGAGTTTAATGAGTATAATCAACTCTTAAGTTTTCAAAAAAGAAGCTTTGTATAGGGTTGATTAATATAATGTGCAAGAAAACTTTAGTCAGGAACAACAAGTACTTAAATAGTTTTGTTTATTTTCTAAGAAAATCATTGAATGTTTTATCAGAAGAATTCAAGTTGAAAAAACAAAAATTTTAAAGTTAGGAAATCATAAAAACAAATTGTTGTTTAAATCAGGATCATATTAGATTTAGTTAAAACCCATGAGTTTTTAAGGAAAGAAAAGTTAGTCACCCTATTAAAAATAGATGAATATTGTTCCTTAAAAAATGTAGCTTTACATCATTTGAATTTGAAACAACACTTAAAAATAAACAAAAGAAGGCCTTTAACAAATAAGAAGTAGTACTAGTTTCTATTAAGTTAGAGAAGATATGATGGATGTCATGCAATGTTTGAGTGATGAGTAAGAAAAAGTTTTAATTTGAAAGAAGTTAAAATTGAATTAAACGGTCAATAAGATTATCATGAATAAGATATCCAATCCATGTGCACGTTGAGAGTAAAATTTCTGAACTATAATAAGAGTCATCTAAAGTGAAAATATAGACTCTGATAGAATAACCATTTTTTATGAAAAAATATAGTTGAAAAGTTTGATTTATGAAGTGTATAAAACAAGAGAAAATAAATTTCGGTTGGCTATATAAGCATGTGATTCAATGCAAGAGATGATTGAGAATTCAAACAACCTTGGTTTCAAAATAGTAGAAGAAATCTACGCTTAAAAACGAAAAATATTTTTAAAATAAACACTGTTATTCAACGTTTGAATGTTCATAAAGAAAAATAGGATTTAACAGAAGTTAGAAAAATTGATGAAAAAGTTTGTTTTAAAAGTTTATAAAATAAGGAGACCTTACTATATAGATCAATGTGGTTTGATGCGAAGGGATGCGATATGATGCAAGTATGACGATTTAAAAGTGAAATTTGGTTTTGATGAAAATTAACAAAATCAAAATTTTGCACACGAAAATGAGTGTCAGAGAGACACGTATGGAAGGTTTGTCTTTAGATTAAAGGAAAAAAAAGTTAGAAATGAATTAAAAGTTAAAAAGATTATCGTGTAAAATGAATACGCTCCTAGTGGAAATAGAGTAAATTTTTTAACAAAGGCATGAAGCAACAGGAAAGAAAACATGGAAATGCAATTAAAGTCACCAAGAGGGTTTGATGCAAAGGAGACAATACGATGACAGAGAAATGATTTAAAAGAGAAAACCGGTTTTACTAGTCTAGTAAAAATGAAACAGCAATAGTAAAAGAAGTATAAAAAAAAGAATAGCATAAGAAATAAAATGCATTTGCAGAGTATAAAGAGTGTACTACTAGAAAGAAAGGGGAAGTTAAATGAGTATAATCAACTCTTAACTTTTTAAAAAGAAGCTTTGTATAGGGTTGATTGATATAATGTGCAATAAAACTTTAGTCAGGAACAACTACATAAATAGTTTTGATTATATTCTAGAAAAATGATTGTTTTATCAAAAGAAATCAAGTTGAAAAAACAAAAGTTTTGAAGTTTTGAAAATTGAAAAACAAATTGTTGTTCAAATCAGGATCATATTAGATTTAGTTAAAACCTATGGGCTTTAAGGAAAGAAAATAAAGTCAACGGTCAACCTTTTAAAAGTAGATGAATTTTGTTCATTAAATAACTTGCTTTACTTCATTTGGATTTGTAAAGACACTTAAACAAAAGAAAGCCTTTAAACAAATAAGAAGTGAGACTAGCTTCTATCATGTTAGTGAAGATATGAAGGTTGAAAAAAGTTTATTTTAAAAAGTTTATAAAATAAGGAGACCTTACTATATATATCAATGGGGTTGATGCAAAGAGATGCGATATGATGCTAGTATGATGATTTATAAGTGAAATTTGGTTTTGAAAAAATTTCAGAACTCAAATTTTTGCACACGAAAATGAATGTAAAAATGAGACACACATGGAAAGCTTGTATGATGCTTTTGGAAAAAAATAGTTAGAAATGAACTAAAGGGTAAAAATATTAAAATGTAAAACGAATACGCTCCTAGTGGAAAGAGAGATTAAATTGTTAACAAGGTCACGAATCAACCAAGAAGAAAACATGGAAATGCAATTAAAGTCACCAAATTTCTGATAAAATTTTGCAAAAATTAGTTTCCAAAAGTTTAAAAAGAAGTAAAAATTAGTGGGGTAATAAGGTTAGATGCAAAGGTGTCGATACCATGATAGAGAAATGATTTAGAAGTGAAAAACGGTTTTAACGGTATATTAAAAATGAAAGAAATAGTAAAAGAAGTTTAAAAGAAGAAAGAAAAATGCATTTGCAGAGTATAAAGAGCATACTAATAGGAATCAAAGGGAAGTTAAATGAGGAACTCTTTAGTTTTCTAAAAAGAGGCATTGTATAGGGTAGATTAAAATAATGTATAGTAAGATCATTGGATGTCTTAGGTACCTTACCCACACTCGACCAGATTTGATGTACTCAGTGGGATATGCAAGTAGGTATATGCAGTCACCAAAATTGACACACCATCATGCCATTAAACAGATTTTCAGGTATGTGAAAGGAACGACTAATCTGGTAATTCACTACCAAAGGAAAGGAGTGGAAAATTTGCTAGGTTACAGTGGCAGCAGTGACTCAGTTGATCATGATGAAAGTAAGGGAACAACTGGTGTGATATTCTACTTCAATGGCAGACCCAGTTACTTGGCTTTCACAAAAGCAACCGGCTGTGGCTTTGTCTTCATGAGAAGCAGATTTCATGGAAGCCACATCGGCTGCTTGTCAAGGCAATCTGGTTAAGGGGTTTAATTGCTGAAAAACAGGAAAAGGGGAAGAGCAAATGGTGATCAATGTAGATAAAAATCAGCAATTGCCTTAATGAAAAATCCAATTTTTCATGGTAGGAGTAAGCATATTAATCAAGGTGAATGTGTTGAAAAGGAACAAATCAAGGTGGAGCATATTAGTGGAGAACAAAGTGCTGATATTCTCACAAAGGCTTTACCAAGATTAAGGTTTGCATAAATGCGAGAGTTACTTGCAGTCAATAGAATCGAAGAGACAAAGACTTAGAAGACTTTGCAAGAGTCAACTTTAGGGGGAGATTGTTGGCCTATCTTGTTAAATAAAATAGTTAGGGGACTATAAACGTATTTTTGTTTGTTTGTTTTAATGTTTGATAGCTAGAAGGATTTAGTTTTCATTAGCTTTGTGATGATTCTAATGGACTAAGAATTATCCCAAATAGTTCGGATATTATTCTAAAGGATGAGAATAAAATCCTAGTTCTTAGGAATCCTAATTGTAGGTGAATTAGGACTGTTTTATTATAAATAGTTTGGATGGACGTAAATTATGTATAAAGTTTTATAAAAATTGGAGAAGGAACTCCAAAGTACTGAATCCGATACCAATCTTCACTTTACACCCTAATATGAAGTAACAAGTAAGCCGTGGTAATATAATAAAATAAAAAAAGAAAAACTAGCATCAATAAATGAAGGAGTTCCTGACCTTTTCAGCTTTTAAGTCATAAAATTCCCTGGAAATTTGCTCCAATGAAAAAACATCCAGAAAATAAGTTTAAGAACTCCCAACTTCCTTCATGTAGCAACTTCCTTCAAGAAATCTTCTATCTTCATTCCTAAAACATAATAATAAGAAGAATAAAATGTTAGAAACAAGAACCAAAATGGAAGTGTTTAATATTATATAAAAATGACGGTATTTGAAATAAATTACAGAGTAAATTTCAGCTTTTATCCCATTGGGTTTTGACCATAAAACAGAACAGAACTGCCACTTTCATCACTTTTTCATTTTCTAAAAGACATTATGTATTTCAATATTTGCAATTTCAGTCTAGTAGATTAACACCATTAGGAAACTTCTGTCAAGTTGTTGTGAAAATGCCAAATTACAATTAGTTATAAAAATAAACAATAATGACTATTATTATTAACTTTTTAAAACATACATTCATCCCATCAAAATAGAGTTTCCCCACCTCCATTTCCTCTTGTCATCAACCTGAAAGCCAGCCAAACCACATAGACAGTCTTGATTCAAAATTAGTTAAAGAGTTGAGGTATATAGAGTTGATAAGAGATACATATGCAGGAGCTAAAACTAGTGTTAGAGCACCAGTGGGAGAGACGGATTCTTTCCCGGTGGAGGTGGGGCTACATCAAGGTTCGGCACTTAGCCCGTTCCTTTTTGCAGTTATTCTAGATGAGCTGTCGAAGTCTATTCAGCAAGATATTCCATGGTGCATGATTTTTGCGGATGATATAGTGCTAGTGGCAGAAAATGAAGACGGCTTAAATGCGAGGCTAGAAGAGTGGCGATTGGCCTTAGAGAGCAAAGGCTTGCGCATCAGCAGGTCAAAGACCGAGTACCTATACTGTAACTTTAGCGGCAGCATAGAGGAGATCACCAAGTGACTATTGGTGACCAGGAGGTGCCAAAGACAACGAAGTTTAAATACCTGGGTTCGTTCGTCCAGAGTGATGGGGACATTGATAGTGACGTAGCCCACCGGGTCCAAGCAGGTTGGAAGAAGTGGAGGGCAGCTACGATCATCTTATGCGACAAGAGGTTCCCAGAAACACTAAAAGGCAAGTTCTATAGGGTCGCAGTCAGACCTGCCATGATGTATGGAAGTGATTGTTGGCCAATCAAAAAGGCTCAGGCTAGAAAGTTAGAGTCAGCAGAGATGAGGATGCTAAGATGGATGTGTGGGCACACAAGGCTCGACCGAATAAGGAACGAAGTCATCAGGAAGAGACTGGAGATAGCGTGCATCTCAGACAAAGTAAGGGAAGGAAGATTGAGATGGTTCGGACATGTGAGGAGAAGAAACCTGTTGGCGCCTGTTCGAAGAGTAGAGAGCCTTATTGTGGAGGGAAAGAGGAGTAGAGGACGACCGAGGTAGACATGGGATGAGCAGATTCGCCACGATTTATCGGAGTTGCATCTCTCGGAGGACATGATCAGTGATAGGAGTTCATGGAGGCGTAGGATAAAGGCGAGAGATTTCTAGTTTGTGTAGGACGTAACTTCGTAGTAGCGTAGTTTTATAGATTGCCTGTGCCATACGTGTTTGGGGTCGTCATTTGCATGCTAGTGGTGTGTTGTCGTTTGGTGTATTTGCTTTTCTTGCTTAGGGTTGGACTAGTGGTGTGTTGTCTGCATGCTTGTGTCGTCGTTTGGTGTATTGCTTTTTCTGAGTGTTCTGTCTTCCCTACATGCAATACTTCTCATTGTTTAATATGTGCCTACTTGTTTCTTTATGCGTGTATATGTGCGGTCTTTTAAAAAAAAAAAAGGCAACGGTTTTTTTAGAGCCGGGGGTCTCCTTCGAAGCAGCCTCTCTACCACACCCGTGGTAGGGGTAAGGTTTGTTTTCATCTCACCCTCCCCAGACCCCACAGAGTGGGAATATACTGGGTTTGTTTGTTTGTTTGTTTGTTCAGTTGTTTTAAGTTGAAGAGTTTGATGGAAGAAACAGGGGTGGAGGATGGTGGGAGAGGAATGAAGACACGATTTAGGGTCCATGTATAAATAGACAGTCTAACTTAAATTGACGTTTAAAATGTTAGGAACATTAGAAAAAGTTATAAAACAAAGGACATTTTGGAGCAACATGCACAGTTAGTTGACCATGTTTCTTTTACCAATTACTCAACGAATTTTTTAGAATCAGATCATCAGAATAAGAAACAAACTGCAAATGTATAATCAAATGTATGCCAATGACAAAAGGATGTAAATATAAAGCAGATTCAAGATCGCTACCAAAACTCCTAAGTATACATATGTATTCAACATCTACACACATCAAGACTTAATCATGTATTCAATTCCAGTATTCACAGCAGTCAAGAAACAAGTAAGAAAACACAGCAGAAGTATGTCAAGATCTAAGAATCAACCCTAATTCCCGATCAATAAATTAACCATAAAAACTAAAACACGAGGATACGCAAGATGATCATATAACAATTGACTGACATAAGTTAGCAGCATACCACTATATGAGCACTTGTTAACACCACTTGAAACCCCCAACAATCTCTACATCATCAGAAAACCCCAAAAATCTGTACGCCGACTGAAAACCTCAAAAATCCCAAATAATAAAAGGAGGCGGTGTTCGCGTTCTTCAAACCGAAACATTTGTTTGAAGACATCGTCCGATCGTCTCGTTATTACCGTCTTCCGTTCCACTGTTTCAGACATCGGCGAGACGACGGCAGAGCCGCTTCCCCCGTCTGTCGGAGCCCGTAGGCCTTCATCGTATCTTTGAGTCGTTTTAACACCTGTAAGTTCCCACTGTTTCAGATCTTCTGGTGAGATTCATCTTCACGATTTCTCGCCCATTTTACGCCGCAAATGCACGTAGATAATGTATATATGTGGGCTCTTAAGGGACAAAAGTAAAAGTGCACTAATTTTAACGTTATTTTAATTATTTGTTGAAAGTAACGTTAAAATCATTGGGATGATCAACTTTAAACGATAACTATGAGCCGGGACTCTTTCGGAGCAGCCTCTCTATCCCAATTGGGATAGGGGTAAGGTTTGTATCTATCCTTCCCCCCAGACCCTACTAAAAGTGGGAATATACTGGGTAAGGTTGTTGTTGTTGATTTCTCGCCGATTTCTTTAATGGGGCTGTTAGATAGACGCCAGACTGGTTCAACATACACCATCGATACGACTCGTATGGGTCTATACGGGTCGTATGAATATTTTATTTCCGACAAAAACTGGCACATCAAATCATGTTTCTGACACGCACACATACGGCCCGTATGGGGCAATACGGCCCGTATGATTCTTTATTTTGAAGTTTTCATATCTCTAAAATTGCTGGAAGAGAAAATGAAGAGAGAGAAAATGCTGGGACCCACATTATTTCATACATTTAATAGCTGGGACCCACATTCTTTACAGAGAGAAAATGAAGAGAGAGAAAACATATAAGTGAAGAGAGAGAACTTGCTTGTTAGTTTTATTTTTTTCAATGTTTTATTTGACTTCTGTAAATTTGTAGAAAGAAAAAGTCAATAAAGGTTTTGATTTTGGTGCACCACAGTAAATTTGTACCTGCACCCTTTTAACCTTCCACACCTCGTCCAATCAACTGTTCATTTTCGTATCATAAAATTGTTTTGTTTTATTTTGGTTTTGATTTTGGCCCTATATGACCCGTATAGGCCATACGACCCGTATGTAGTTTCAACCGTCAGACATTAACCTGACAAAGTCTGACAAAATCTGACACCCACACGACCCGTATAGGGTCATACGACCCATATGAACCTAGGTGGTGTCAACTGATCCATAGGGGGTGTCCAAATAACCTTACCCTTCTTTAATTTGTGAAATCGAAGGAGGGTTTTTACGATTTTACGACAATGTGACGTTTTTGTTTAGAGTTGGCGCGTATTTGGACAAATGTTGTTAAACCCGGACCGGGATTCGTAAGCCAAAGCAGTCCGATCATGCTTCTAAAACCGTTGGAGAAGAAAACCGGCGGTCCAGCCGGAAACCGCCGATCCAACCGCTAAACCATGTTAAAAACCGGTCAGGCCGTGAACGTTATCCCTTGTCAACCCTAGAAATCTCCCAGACCCCCAAATCCCGTTTCTAAAAATCTTGTTTTCTTCCCTAGGTCGCTGCATCGCGTTTCAATTTTGACTTTTCTCCTTTTCTTCCCTGCGAACGGCTGCAGACAGCAGAGCCCAGCGGAGACCAGCGCCCATCGGTGACCGGTGACGAGCAGCGCGATATCTACCGGCGACGAGTAGCGGCGGCATCAACCGGCGGCCATATCAGTCTTCACTCATCAAGCAGGTAGTGAACTAGTGATTGTGTTATATTCTAGGTTGTAAACTTGTAATCGGTGATAAATTATACTCTCGATCAATGTCAATGTGATGTTGTAGCAGTAGAAGTATTATGTTATTTACTTCTTTAGAGATAATTATGGATTCTTTAGTGATAATTATGAATGAATGATTTTTAGCTATCTAATTATTTGGATTTTTTTAAATTTTTCTATTTTTTTTATATATTTATATGGTATTTATGACGTCATCCGGTTCTTAAATCTGGTCTGACCGCTGACCACTAAAGAAACCGGTTCGATGTCCGATTTGGTTTTAAAAACATTGATTTGAACCGTGAAAGACTTTTGATTTTTCTTTTTTAAGTTGTTTGAATATATCTGAATATTCAGATTCAGACCGCTTGTTTGACTAAGAAAAGACATGTCTGAATGAGAAAGACATGTCTGAATGAGAGCTAACATCTGAATGGAGGTATGAATGACCTCAACACAAGTATGAATGAAAGGAAATAAACAAGGGGTCGTTTATACCCTTTTATTTTAACCTAGAAATCTCATTCTCCCGTCCACAACCACCGCATCCCTGACGTCGACTGCCTCCCTCCTGTCGGTTTTTGTTTTGTTTTGGTGAAGCTTTGGATGCTCGTTAACACTCTGCTGCATCTCCTCCGGCAACAGCCTCAACATACGCTCCAATTCCATATTTAACTCTTCCTCACTAGAGGTGAAACCCATACCGGACTTCGAACAAGGACAATGATTGCACTTACGACTCCTGCGAAGGACCTACGATGTTGAAGATGAACAAATTTGGTGGTTGTCAAGAATATGAGCATTTGGGTTTGTGATCCCAAGGGGGTTTTGAGGTGGGGAGATATGATCGTACCCCTTCAATTTTGTTTTTTTACCCTTTTCATCATCTATACTTTATAATAAAAGAAGATTATTTTGATTATGTGTCATTACCACATTAAATCTCTCATTTAAATTGACATGTGTCATTACCGCAAAAATTATCAAAGTAATGTTGCCACATGGCAATCACACACTAAATCTAATTCAAATTTTACAATTTTCAAATATTATTTTAAATTTTAAATAAAATAAACCTAATTAACCTAATTTTTGGTTATTTGAAACCGTAACTCAAATAAATCGGACATACTAATGAAAAAAATTCACAATACGATAATTTGAATAGAAGTTTAATTTACATTCATTTGATTTTGTTCGTTTGTATATATATAAATTAATTTTTTCAAACTTTACTTATTCTTTAGTTGATTATAAACAAAATCTTACTTTTTGAATATACTATTTTGATGTTTCTTAATAAATTTTGGTTAATAATTAATCTTTTAATGTCTTCTGATTATTAACATAAGTCATGATTGTTAACACATTATACTATTTTTTTTAAAAAAAAAAAAACGTAATTTCCCAACTGAAATATAATAAAATTGTTTCAATATTTTAAAATTTTAATTTATATGTACATTTCGTAATAAAATATATACTTTTCTAAAATTATTTTCATTTAATATTTCCTTTAATTTCTCAATCTTATCCTAAATAACTTATAACTTAAATTATATTTATAATACACTTAAAGTAAAAAGAAAATTAAATTTAAAATAATTAAAAAATCATATGAAATTTATATATATATATATATATATTTATATATATGATTACTGAATCTTTATTTAATTCATCTTAATTTGAATGCGCTTATTTTATCATCTATCTATTTTAATAAATAAAGGTTTCTAAAGACACATGTCATGTTCTTAAATCATCTCAACTTTAGCTTCCAGCTTCATTCTCCTATTAAATACATTTCATATTAAATATACTATTTTATACATTTTTAAATAAAAAATATTTTATTAATATTAATATTTTAGTATATTAAAAATATATTAATATTAAAAAACATACATTTTAAAAAATTAAATTATTATAATATATAAATTTTTTTTCATTTTTTTTGAATGAAATGTATTAAGTAACAAACTTTGAAAAACTTAGTATTTGAAGAATAATACAATTATTATTTAAAGTATTAAATTATACAAAATTTTGATAATATTCCGTATTAGAATTTAGATTTACAATGATAACTATTATTTATATTTTTTATTCAATCCCGTGTAATACACGGGATACTAACCTAGTTAAGTATATAAATAAATAAATTATTACTAATTTTTAAAACATATTATACAGTCTTTTAAAATTAAATGAATATTAATAAATAGGTTTTTGTTTTTATGGATTTTAAAATACTATTGTGTAATTTGGATATATGGAATTTATCATGTTCGGATTTTACCTTATTTTTATTATTTATATTATTACTAGAAAAAAAAAGGCTTTAGAAGGGTAAAATAGTCATTCTGCATATTTATTCAGACGTTCAATCAAACAGTTTTAACTGGTTCAACACCTAATGATTCAGACACTCTTAATCATTCAGACATCTTAACCATTCATCACTTAATAATTCAGATGCTATCAAACGGCCCATACTAAAACCAAAATTGTTATCATATAATTAATTTTAATAAAATATATGTACCATATGTCGTATCTTTTGCCTAAAATAAAGCATACCAAAACCAACAACAATGAGAATAATTTGTTCACAGTATTTTCTAATTAGTATTATATAATAATTACTATCAAATAATTAATATTATAAAATTATATGTACCATATGACACATCTTTTGACTAAAAATAAAAAGTCAAGTCATACTATTATGTCATGGTGACAACATCATGAGTATCAAAATACAGATGCGTCTTAAAACAATAAATTTAACGATATGCAAAGTTTTGATTATTTATTAATTAATTAATATTCTATAATTATTAAGAAATGCTTATGTTGTGAAGGAGGGGATGCGTTACAACCTACTGCTAGCAGTCCAATTTCTATGGACTTGGATGATGTTGTGGGGCCAGATATGGATATCCAAATTGCAAGACCCAAATGAGCTACGGTGGTTCCAAAAAGACTTTTAGGCCAAGTCTTTAGTTATTAACCATGTTTTTTTTTTACATAGCTACTCTTCCTTATTTTTGTGTCTATATTTCCTCCATGAACTAGGTAGTGGTAACTAATAGTTGTTTTATATTTCTAGTATTCAAACGTTGTTTGTTTGGAATGAAAATGATCAGAAAATTGTCCCAACTCTCTTGTTCTCTCTTATTATTTCTTGAAGTGTTTGCCTACTAGAAAAGGCTTCTATCACAAGAAAATCTATGTGTGTAAAGGAAAAGAGAAAATAAAAAAATAGCACGATTCAAACATGAGGCGAACAGGTGCAAGTCATCTATAGAGCAAAAGATTGCTTTTTCTTGATATAATTATTTTATATAAAACAGAAAAGATAAAAAATTATGAATAATCATTGGCGCCGGTTTTAAGGGGCCCGGGGTGCCCCAGCCCCTGCTGTTTTCTTGCCAGAAGTCTCGATATACTAGTCTTCGGTCGAAAAATTTTATATGTATTAAGTCCGGCTCCTTCGGTTTTTCTTCATAAAATTCCTTGGGCCCCTTAGATTTTAAAATATAATAAAGTTGAACTAATATTGTAAGTTTTAACATTACCTTTAAGGGTTTACAGTATCGGTTGTTATCTTGTTCATTAGCCAGTTTTGAATTTAAATCTTGTTTTGGGCCTTAAAAATAAAAATGATCCTTAAAAATTAAAATGGGCCTTAACTATTGAACATTACAATATTTCAATAATCGTCTTCGCAAATGAAATTGCTGAGAAAAGGAAATTACTGAGAAGTTTGATTCGGAGTATATAATCAATGAGTTCAAATAGCTTAAATGTCATAGCGTTGAATTGTGATTCTTTTTCCGGGTACTCACATTTTCGTTTTAAACATTTTATGCTTGTTTGATACAAACATATATATATTTTTGAGTGGAACAAATATTTGATATTTTAAACTTTAAATTGTTTGACCTGACCCGAATATTCATGTGTCGGCCCGAATTTTAGCCCGAAACATAGCGATAAGAAAAAAAAATTTGTCCCGTGACTTTCGCTCCCCACGGAAAAAATTTTCAAGCTCCGCCACTGTGAATAATGTTCATATGTAATGATTACTTTTGTCAGTTGTGTATGTATAGAAAATAACATGATATATACTCAATTAAAATTCCCCGAAAAAATATTATAGCATACAACTCTGTTAATATGATATTTGATCACGATGGCGATAACATCATGAATTTAAAACACATATCAAAAAACTGGTCATAATGGGTGCTAGCACGTCCTAAGACAACAAATTGAACCGTTTAAAGGCAAGTGTCAATCACAAGAAATAGGAACCCAAATAAAAACACAAAACATAAAATAACAAATATTTAATTAATTATTATTATTATTTTAATTAGTTACATTAAGTTAGAATTGGTAATGTATAATAATTTTAGGAGTCTTCCTTTCCTCTTCAATCACTACAACATTTGTTTGAAGGAGTGAGGCAAAATCTTGTAGTCGTTAACAAATCTTCTTTAAAAGTGAAAATCTTCGCCCGATTTCCTCTACAAATCTTGCTGGCCACATGACATTTTCTTACACGGACAAAATCCCTTTTTTTTTTGTGTTTTCTATTTACAACGAGGGTTTTTGGTAGTACAAGGGATCTTGTAAATTGCAATAAAAAAAATATGTTTTCATAATAATATTTGTCGATCTCTCTTCAAAAAGTAAAATAAGTCACTAACTTCAAATAAAATATAAAAATATAGTTAAAAAATAACATATGTTATTTTATGTGACTTTTTAATTTTTTTATTTCCTAATCTTTTATACTAAATGATATGATAAATTTATTATCTTAGTCTATAAATACCCCTCATATCAAAATCGTCATCCATTGCCATCACAAATGTTGTTCACTATCATAGCAACCATCAGCCATTATCATTAAAATTGTTAACTATATCCTAGTTTTACAAAGCATGTCCTAAAAATTCAGTTAAGTTAATTATATAACCTATTTAGTTTGTATGTTACGATTAACTACACCTTAAACCATTTACAACGATTTACAAAATTAGTATTTATCAAAATATTAGCTTGTTACTACAAAGTTAGTTTGATGCTTTTAAATGCACCACTAATCATATTTGTAGTTGATGTTAGGGGCTGTTTGTTAGCCTCTTAATGATTCCATTCAGAGGTAATGTCTGAATCGGTCAGAGGTAAAATTGTTTGGTTCAATTAAAAGATGCCTCTTAATGGTTCAGCAAGGCTCTTAATCAATCAGCACAAAAACAAGTCTGAATGAAAAAAAGCCCTAAGGGTACCCTCCCCTCTTTAATGTTTACGCCTCATTCTCGTCTCCTCCGAATCATCTCCATACCACGTCACTTCCCGTCTCCCCCAAAGCATCTCCAGAGACTTGTGAACTCCGGCGACCAGCATCTTCGACGCACACCCTGGCAACTCCGATGACTTCAGCGTGTAATCTCTAACGACTTCAGCTCCCAAAGCATCTCCGATGACTTCAGCGTGTGATTTTCTGATGACTTCAGCTACCCCAAAGCATCTCCGACGACTTCAGCAGGCAATCTCCACCAACGACGACCTCAGCCTCCGGCAATCAACGCACATCAGGTGCTTTTCTCATATATTCTGGTTGAAGGAATGTTGATTTCTTTCTAGGATTTGGTCTTCGATTGTTGATCCTTCTAGTTCCACTGTAATTATTGTTTCCAATTTCTCACCATCATTTCCTTTTTGATGTTCTAAAACGTAGGTTCTTGATATTTGTCTGTGATAATGTTCTAAAGGGGTAAACTAGTCATTTTACATATTTGTTCAGAGATTTAACCAAACAATATTACTGATTCAGCACTTAACGGGTTCAGAGCCTCTTATCCAGTCAGACCTCTTACTGGTTCAGCACTTAATAAGACAGAGGTTGCCAAACAGTTACTTTTGATATGAAACAACATAATTAGAACTAACCAAGTTAACTTATTTACATTCGCGTATATAACCGAATTAAACAAAAACATAACCACAAAATTTTCAATTTTGGCATATGGTACGCCCAAGCTGGCGTATCATACACCCACAATCTAGTGTTGACAAAACCCTATAGCCCTACCTTACGTTGATCACGTAAGGTCCGCCCATCTAGGCGCATTACGCACACTATTTCAAGTTATGCATTTTAACACCCAACTTGCATTATATCATTCAACAATACACCAAATCAAGAAACTTACAGATCACTCCAACATATAAACAATAATATGCCTTTGGGAACAATATAATGAGATAAATATAAAGAGAAAAGGAAAGAGTCTTGTTGCAAAACTAATTTAAATTACCCTAAAAAAGGATCATCAATTACATAAAAGTGTTGCAAGCAAACGGAAATGAGGATTGCATTTGTTAATTATAAAAAATTGAATAAAAGCAAAACATATTGTTTTTATAACCTTGAAAACCAAAGAAGGATACTAGCATAAAAGTTATAAAATTTTTGCATAACTAATCCCATTGGGTGTATGATCGTGTGTTTGTTATTTATTGTAAATTGTAATACTAATTTGTAGTTAAAAACATAAATAAATAACCATAACATTTTGTAACAAACTAACACAGATTGTAAAAAAAAACAACAATATTGTATGTAGTATTGATTTGCACTGCGTTTATAGGTAGGGGTGTTCAAAAAATCCGTATCCGAATCCGCAATTTCCGAAAATCCGAATCCGAAATATCCGAAAAAATCGGATATCCGGAAGTTCGGATTCGGATACCAATTTTGAAAATTTTCGGATAGTTCGGATATCCGATATAGTTTTTTTTTCGGATATTCGAATACTTTTTTCGGATAATTTTTCGGATATCCGAATATTTTTCGGATATTTCGGCTAATTTTCGGATATTTTTCGGATATCCGGATAATTTTGGATATCCGGATAATTTTCGGATATTTGGATATGTGAAATATATATTTTTTTAATTATTTTTTTGATTTCGGATATCCGAACGGATATCCGAATTTGAACACCCCTATTTATAGGTTATGCTTTACCAGATAGAAGTCTAACCAACGTCATTATATCCCTATATGGGTACTAAAAGTGATAGATGGTGTATATTAATTGAGAATGATATCCCCTTTCTAGGGTTCAAATGAGTTTCAAGAAATACATCCAATATCCATTAAAGAGTTTCGAACTTTTGATCACTGTTTTGGAAACTGGACCAGCCGGTCCACAATCAACATGTGAACTGTGTTCGAGGGAATCATACGTCTGAGCTGGTTTATCGCTTGGAGTGGAAATCGGCTCAATGGTCGGAATGAAAACGGTTCATTGGTCGGACCGAATTTCAAGTTTTTTAATTAAAATCCAAAGAATTAAAATCAAACCTTGTATTTTTTAACATAATTATGTTTGTTTGAACATTAATTATGTTTGTTTAACCTTGTCCTCACTATAACCTTGTCTAGTTGGTCACTCTCCATCTCTATATCTTTCTTCTTTATACGAGAGATAGCAGAAAAATGGACACTCCCAAGTCCCATCCTAAGAATGAGAATTTGTTCTATCGTCTGACAAAATGTTGGGTAACAAGTAACAACATCCCACAAACAAAAAAGGAACAAATATCTTGTGTGGAAAATGAGAGCTTAACAATGTAAACACACATAAAATACCATTCATTAGCCATGTATTTTAGTGTGTGTGTGCATATATAATAAATCAATTGAAAAGAAATGGAAAACACAAGTGGAGTGGATCAAGGGAAGCTTGTGGACTGAAAATAAATTGAATAGATGATATTCAGATTTCAAAGTGGTCTGCTTAGCGTACTTCGTTAAAGCTCTTGTTTTACATTGTTAAATAATTTTAATATATTATGAACAAGAGCTTATATAAAATTGTGTATGTTACAAGCCAATACTAGCTGATAAAATAAAAACAACTAGCATTTAAAAAATTATAAATAATAACCAATGAAAATTTAAAAATTAAAAAAATATATTTTGAGACAAGACATTTAGTGGTTCAAAGCTTCCTAACCATTCAAACATCTTACTAACCTAACACTTGTTTTTTTTTTAACGGCTAAGCTTACTTCCACCTAAATTACACCGTAATTACATCTTTGCATGAGATTGGACCCATGACCTCCTATTCTAAGAGGCAAGCCTTTACCAAGTGGGCTAAGTAGTTCAGAGGTTAACAAACGGCACATGTACCATATCCTTAGCTTAACTGGTTGAGGGGAGATACCATGTGACTTCAATATTGGGGAGGTCACGGGTTCAAGTCATAGCATGGACAAAATAAGGGTTTCATGCTAGGTTAGGAGTTTTCTTTCACCTATGGTGAGTTTCCTCCTATTAGATGTGGATTTAATCGGATGAGTTTATGACTCGTCAGTGATTCAAAATGCCGTTCAAAAAAATAAATAAAACAAACGGCACATGTGCCATTGGGTACTAAAAGTGATAGCTCGTGTGTAGGGGTGTCGAAAATACCCGAACCCGATTAACCCGACCCGCACCCGAATAAGCTTAATAGGGTCGGGTTATTCGGGTCAAAAATATTAGTCGGATTGTTCGGGTCAACCTGATTAATCCGAATTGTTAATAGGGTCGGGTTTCGGGTATATTTTTAAACATTCGTCGGGTTTCGGGTTAACCCGAACAACCCAAATAAGTATGATTATCATTTTTTATATATATTAATTATAAAATATATTACATATTCAACTTTATTTCGAAATATTTTATTACGTTAACAACATTAACTATGATTATTAATCAAATTATGCATAGTTGAACACATTTTCTATTGAATTATATGTTCGGAAAATGAATTATTTGTGGCAATTCAAAATTAGGCCAAGATAATAACAAATAAATAGTAACCCGACTGGCCCGACCCGAATAATCCGTGACCCGACTAACCCGAACCTGATTAACCCGAACTTTATTCGGGTCGGGTTACGGGTTAATATTTTTTAGGGAAAACCCGGCTAACCCGACCCGATTAACCCGAAACCCGATCGGGTTGACCCGATCAACACCCCTCTGTCGTGTGTATTAATTGACAATGATATCAATAGGCATTTCTAGGGTTCAAATTGGTTTCAAGAAATACATCCAAGATCCATTAAAAAGTTCGAACTTTTGATATCCAAGACCCGTTATAATAACAACACCTGGATTTCCAAAACTTGAAACGAATCGCATAATCGCAGATCGGATTTTCTGTGTTTTACAGAGAAAATGTTTAATCGAAGAAGATTCCTGTCGCTTCCTATGGTTATTGGAGCTGTCGCGTAAGTTGTTCTCCTAATGATGTTTATGTTTCTTGATAGCCCCTTAATCTGATGTTATAAATGTTTAATTAATTTAACTGATCAGTTTCTAGGTTGGGTTTTCCTAATGCCCTAAATTAGATGGTTACCTTGTTGTCAAACGATCTGTTCTAGTTGCAGAGTTCTCTTTGAAGGTTAAAACCCTATTTTTTTTGGCTCATTGTGTGTGTGTGTGTGTGTAGTATCGGCATTGTTTCTGGAAAAGCGATATTTGGACCACCTGTGGATGAATACTGGAAGAAGAAGCTCGAGGAAGAAGCAGCTGCAAAAGAAACCGACACAAACTCATCTTAAAAGCACGATTCAAAGTGAAATTATTTGATTATATGCGGCATTTTTGTGTGTACCCACAAAATGAAAGTTTTACAGTGATTCATACTTACACAAATGCTAGGCTTGTGAAATCTTTGAGTTGTCTATCTTCATCACTGTTGTGGTTCAAGAGACATGAAGCTGCAAGTTTTGTTCCCAGATTTAATAAGTTTTATTACTCTAATAGTTTCATTCAAATGTACTGTACTGATTATAGGGTTGTGACCTGCAACCAGAGTGTGGTTTGGTTATATAAAACTTAAAAACAACCTGTTTAACACTTGATCGTCTTGTTACTATGTCAAGACCTAGTGGATTGTAGCTTGGCTCAATTGGCGCGTTTATCGGTTATGGTTTACTTTTGCAGGATGTGATACCAAATCAATCCTTATGTTGTTGACAAATTAAATTGTTTATGGGGATGATGGTTATTTTATTTCACATATGTATGACCACAGGTTTCATACAAAATGCAATGTTTTAGCATATTTGGGTTAATTAAACTATGATTTATTCAACGCCCCATTTGCGGTGCACGCATATAATGTATATATGTGTGGGCCCTTAAGGGGCAAAAGTAAAGTGCACTAATTTTAACGTTATTTTAATTATTTTGTGAAAGTAACGTTAAAATCATTGGGATGATCAACTTCAAACGATAACTTTGAGCCGGGGACTCTTTCGGAGCAGCCTCTCTATCCCAATTGGGATAGGGGTAAGGTTTGTATCTATCCTTCCCCCCAGACCCTACTAAAAGTGGGAATATACTGGGTAAGGTTGTTGCAAACTATGATTTATCCATGTTGGACTAGCTCACTTGGTACCTCTTAAAATAGGAGGTCATGGGTTCTAACACATGTAATGGTGTAATTAATTTGGAGTAGTTTAGTAGGAATAACATTTGTCGTTAAAAAAAAAAAAATTAAACTATGATTTTAAGTTTTTGACTATAAGACTTGTTCCAATTTAATAGACAATTGATTGATTTCAACAAATAATTTGGTTGTAATTGTTACAAAAAGATTATACTAAAACTAAACCAACAATGTTTCTTATAGAGTTATAGCTATTATGCCTGATATCAAGATTTTTTTTGGGTAAAGGACACTGCCTGGAAAAATACATATAAACAACAAAGAAATTACAACATCCTGAGGGCGTACATACCCCCGTAACCAATACAACATTCCTAAGAAAAACTTAGGACCCAAAAAACATCAATGATGAATTTAGATTCATCTCCCCAACTATACAAAACATGGGGAAACCTAACAAAGTTGCCTACCTTACAACATGTAATGTTTACTCTACTAATAATATGACCTATACAATAAGCCAATGTAGACGTATCACAATGATGCCGAATGTTCCATAGATTTTTCCTTTCCAGAAGGCAAGCATAATAGGGAACGTAAATCATCATCAAAATACGGGTATAGAAGCCCATAGCCGAAAACACCCAAGTCCCAAGTCAGTATCCCAAATTCCCAACTCTCCCTTGTTATTGGGCCAAGAACATTTAGCAGCCCAACTTGTAATAACCAAGCACCGACTCCACCGAGAATACCGTTAAATGTTAATATCAAAATTGGGCCCACTGTTACCCATTAAAGACCCATACCTCTTTATATTCGCCAAACCCAAACCTTAGGATCCTTATCCCAAAATAATCATCCTCATGAGCTGACCAACTTTGCCAGGCATACACAAAAGGAACCCAAATCACAAACAAACACCCAATAGTAACAAACCCACCTAAAAGTGATCTGGAGAACGCTGGAGCAGCCGTTCGTTTATACGGATTAGCACCCATAGGACACCACGTGGACCTGCACAGACAAAAACCCAGTCCCTCCAAAGCTTCCAATAGTGAAGGACATCTTCATTGCCGGATTTTAAAAATAAACATAACGCATAATGAGACCCACATTCCAAATAGATCACCAAACAGCGGCCTGTAACCGCCACCAATTGGTAATAACCAACACACTTTGTCACATGCTTTAGAGAAACTGGATCTACCTTCACAGTCAAATAAAAATAAAACCCACACAGAAAGTTGTTCCTGGCATAATCAATTAGATCACAATAACATTGCAGCCCGGATCCCTTAGCAGTCCATCCAAACACAGTGTCCTCTATAACCTGGTTACTGTGGGCTAAGCTGGTTCCCTTTCACCCAACCGTATCAGTCCCTGTCATATTTTAAAAATCCTTTCCAAAGCCACCCAACTGCCATGGCACCCATTCCAACCATCCGGCCGCCCCTGCCCAGTAACATGACCCAAGCCATGCCTTGTAAAGCAATACGCAGGCAGACACGGACAGAGGTCAGTATTACCCGGACCTGAAGTATTGCTGATCAGCCCCTATGCACTGCAGACCTTGTCGTTTTGCACTACATAATCAACATATAAAACCTGCAACACCCCACCTCGAACCATGGTAAACAGACCCAACCCAATAATCAGACAAGCACCTCCAGGCACATATAATACACAGCTGCTCCCAACACCAGTCTATTTATAATACTCCATATAGAATTGTTTTTCACAAGAGTTGCAAAAAAAAAAAAAAAATCAATCCTTTGCCTCTAGTCCCCTGAAATATGATTCCATTTTGTTTTAACTACAACCCTCTCCCATATCAGATTTGGAACCCCATATTCAAAAAATAGATGACTAACACTATCCGGTATGAGCTTACAAAAAACACAAGTTTTTGTACTCCCTTGGTGCCATCTCATAACTACTTCATGGGTTTGGAGCTTATTCTTTGTAGCAAGCCACAGCATAAACACATGTCTTGGGACATTTTGGTTATACCACACCAGATCAAACCATGGGACCTCATTCCCATTTCTTGGATATCCGCACAAACATTCCGAACATGAAAACCTACATCTTGTCCCTTCTTTGTCCTCCAAACAATCTTATCAGAAGAGTCAGGATTCAACTGGCACGGGGGAGAGGCGAAGAGGACAGGAAACATATTCTCCCACTCCGGAGGCCATTTCCACATGCTATTAGAGATGACATATGCCACCACCATATAAGAATTGAAGTCTCCCTCATTCATATTTCTATTGGTAAGTATCCTACTCAAAGGACATGCAGCCAACCTACCATTACCTAAAATATAGATAAAGTGCTTTCTCAATACCTCCCTTTGTTGAAGGATTTTCCTCCAGCTCCAGCTGATGTCCTTCTTTTCTACAATTTCCCAAAAATTCCTACCAGCTAACTGATACACATATATCCAGTCAACCCAAAGGGATTTCTTACTAGTGATAATATGCCAAATATGCTTGGATATAAGGGCAATATTCCACGGACGTAACAGGTTCAAACCTAAGCCCCTATGATGAATAGGGATGCAACAGTTTTTCCACTTCACTTTAAACAGTAATTTTTAAAACACTCAACAATTGAAAGCTACAGCAACATATCAAATGAAACCTTTCAACTTCATTCATGTTTCACTCTTTTCAACTTCTTCTCTGAAATCCTTCTACTGTGCCTTGATTCATTCTCAACATCAAAACTTTGCAAAGGATGATATTTGACCTTGGACAACCGCTCCTTTGCTGCTTCAAGCCTTTTGGTCTCCTCTTCCCGGGCTTTCAGAAATCCAGACATGTGTTGTTTACAAAGCTTGATCTCCATCTCTAACGCATTAATCCTGAAATCAACGGGTACACTACAGTTCTCAACAATCTGTTTTTGTCTAGTGTGAATGATCTCAGGCTGCCACACCTTCAATGCAGTTGAAGCTTCCTTCACTGTTCTTAACCTTTTCAATTCATCAATTGCTGCTTTTATTTTTGCATTTTCATCCTCTAACTGAACTTCAATCGCGTGTAACTTTCTTGTGTGTTCATGTATCTGAGACTCGATTCTAAGCACAACTCTGCGTTCTGCTAAAAGTTTCTTCACTTTATCCTTCTCAAATCTGATCTGGTAAATTGATTTGTGAGACTGCTTGGTGGAAGAAGAAGAAGAAGACGGGTTTGTAGGGAAGTCATAAGATAGCAACTTTAACCATAAAACGTCTTCTTTTGAAAGACGATTAAGGCGTCTGCAACTCATGGAAAGACAACATAGATCTTTGTAGGTCAAACATGATGTTTCAACTCCTAACTCCAGTATCCACCTCCATAATTCATCTGGTAACGACATTTCTAAAACATCTAAATGAAGCAAATGTTGTAATTAAAAGCAGATCATATGATAAAGAATCAAAAAGAGCTAATAAATTCTCTAATTTTTTTTTAATTAATGAATTTATTGGTATTCCATTAACAAAGGTGAAATATTACAATAAACTGGCAGGTAAGTGGGCATTGCCGGACAACTGCGCCGCAACCCCTTTTGAATTGCAAATCCAATCATCCTGAAAACAATTTTTTGGTGCCAAGGAGCCGTGATGTTGCAAACAGTTTCAAATTTGGTCAAATCAGAGGGTGAAACCCCTTAAAATCTGTTCTAAAATCAAATTGATTGCATCACCAAAATAATATACTGATTTAGCTATTTAAGCGATATATCAAATTCTTCATCTTCTTCACTATAAAAGATAGTTTTTAAAACCCTATATGCCCTGAAGCCCAAAAATCGTAACTACATACAAATCCTTTTGAACATATACGAATCTAAACGACCAACAATTCTAATAAATTAAACAAAACTGTATTTTGTTTTTAAGGATTTCTTCAAACCAGATAAATACTCTTTGCATCGATTGATCTAGGGTTTGCACTTCGAAGTAAATTACATACAAAATCAAAAATGAAAGTGCGATTGACGAACCTCGTAAGGAAAATAGCGATTGAAGATCTTGGTGTCCAGCCGTCGATAGGCACCACAAGGTTCCGTGAAGACACGTATAGCTGTTGAAATTAAAAAAAAAATGATGGGTTTTAGTGGATGGTGACCTCCAGTGTGTAAAAAAATTGTTAAAGAAATGTTTTATACTGTGTATCGCTCTTATGAATTCCCTCGGAGCTCACTTACTATGTACCGTACCTTACATGCATATATGCTTGATGTATGGGTCATATTGGATGTGTTATACGATCATTACAAGCCTGTACAAGTCCTGCAATAGTCGTATATGGGTGTAAGATCGATTATCTAACAGACGATTTGACCCATTTTATCTTTCTTGATAATAAGGAAAGGCCTTCCCTCTATCACGACCACCTTCCTTTATTCGGGATTCATTCGACTCATCTTTTAGAATTCGCCCGTGCATCAAGATTTTCTATAATTTTTTGTTAATAAAATACACCACGAAAACATTTTAATTCTTAATATTTTTATATGAGATTTGTTCAATGCCACAAATTCTGTGTTCACATGCAAGATTAATATTAACTTAAACGTGCGTTAGTTTAATTCACAATTTGAACTAATAATAAATTACACTATAAGACATGTGTGATATTTTTTGTTTTACATTGAAATTTAAGATAGTGATAAAGAAATAGTTAGTGAACGTGATTAAAAAAGTGTGTAATCATTTCTAATGCGATAAAAAGTAAGAGAGTAATATACCATAATAAAATTATGTAATAAACAAAAACATATTTGAGCCTTCACCAGCATAATCATAGTCACATGCAGTGACGAATCCATAATTTTTACTGAGTGGGGGCCAAAATAAACAAAAAGGAGCAACACACATAAAAATATATGAACAAACTAGTTAATAATAGTAGTAGTAGTAACTATTTATATTAATTTAGTTATAAATGCAGTGCTGAGTTTGGTAAATTCTAAAACAAGTATAATCTTCAACATTTCAACTTTTGCTTCATGCTATCATTCTAACTACAATGTGGTGCATATGAAAGGAGCGCAATGACGTGATTTTCAACGGGAGACATAGATCACACTTTGGGTTATTCAAGGAGGTGCAATCCCTTAGTTTTTTCTAGATAAAAGCTAGGGCCAATTGGGTTTCCTTAACATGGGAGGAATGGGAAAATGGTTCTTGACGGTCATAGTTTTTCTTATTTGGTGGCTATAGTTTATTTTGTTTGGTGGGTTTGTATGTTTTGTTCGGTTGGGTTTTAGCTTCTTGCTGGTTCCTTCGTTTTTTTTAATCAAAGTCGCCGTTAAAAAAAAAACTATTTCATTACCTTTACTTCCAAACCTCCAAACTTCTAATAGTTGTGGGGGGCTACCAATTTGTTTTTAAAATTAGTTGGGGGCCTTATAAAAACTGCAAAAACAAATTTTGTTTTTTGAATTGTTTTAGAAGAAAATTCCAGCACATAGTGAAATTGAGTGGGGGCCTTCCCACCCCTCACTCATGCTTGAATCCACCCCTGGTCACATGAACCTTCTCATCCTCTTAATTATCGCAAAGGGGGACTGATGAGGTAACACCTTACAAATGGCCGAAATAGGGAAGCAAGAAGGAGCCGCAGCTTCCCCTCTCGATGCTTGCCCAAGTCGTGGCACAAAGGGAATGGGGAAGAGCCGCAAGCCACGATAGTGCACCTATTGATTGGGTAACACTCGGTAAATGATATAAGCAGAGGAGCATATATGGCGCGGCTCGACGGGAGCAATCGAGCAATCTTTCAGCTATCCATTAAGGCCAGCCGCAACTTGAAATAACACCTAAAAGTTAAGACTCTCCATCACACCGTAGACTGATGTAACCCTAGGGGTAGATGCCGACGCACACCGATAGCAAAGTAAGTCCAACGTCGTAAACAAACTCATAACATAGTGAAACCCTCAATAGACTAAAATCACCTAACCAAACTACACACAAGCAAAGACAAAGGCTGAAGTCGCGGCTCAAGGCAACCCGAGGCCTATATCAGCCACGGCTCACATGAAAGGAATCACGAGCAAGGCAGAAGTCTTGGTTTATCTAATGTTTTTAGAACCGGACCGGATGTCGAACCAGATTCAAGAACCGTATGATATAATAAATATATAAAAATTCAAAAATTTTAAAGAATTATAAACACATTTAAACAAGCATAACTAACCTTGTGTAATTTTAATGTGTTACATAACCTTGTGTAATTTTAAAACACAGTTTGAAATACTTACTAATATGATAGATACGGTTCGATTCAATCAAATATCAATAGCCTAATTATAATTTATTTAGATTAAAATGCTTAGCCTCTAAATAATATTAAAATTGAGTTCGATTACCTGATTCTAGACGGAATCAATGATGAAAGAGTACTTGCGGTTGAATCAATAATATGATTAATAATCTTTCTGTGATTCTATTCAATCACAAAAGAATTTTTTTAAAAAACTGAGCCAATAGACAGCTGATGCTTGAATCAATGATGAAAGGTGTGATTAACGGCAATGGCGGCAGCAAAGATGATCGAATCAATCGGTTGTGGCAGCCGATTAAAATTCTAGCATTGACAGAAAACGGAGCATAAAACATCTTATTGTGTAACATTCATAACCACACTTCTGTACAAAGTTCCAAGAGAGCCATGATTAAAATTTGCATCAAGTGTAAACGTGATATTCACAAAAGCAACATACACCGAGATAATCCATAACAATGAATGAAAAAAAAAAAAAACTATTAAACATCATGCCACATCAATGTCATCAACATCAAGCCAATCATTAGATTCCTTCATTTCTGAGTTTTGTGCACCACTTACCCGTCCGGCATGCTCAACAGTAGAAGAATCACTTCCCAGCTGAACCCAATCCCGTGAGTCTTTTGTTGAGGAATCAGAACCAGATGCGGTTTTTCTGTAATTTGTTTGAGCACCTCCATCATCATCCTCCTCAAGATCACTAAACGAAACATCTTCATCATGCTCAATGGGAATTGAAGTTGTACCAGTGATGATGTGTTCTGAGGTGTCTTCTTTCAACCAATCATCTTCATCTTTATCTTCAACTACAATACTAGAAGTATTGTTGAAGGACATGTTTTGATCTTCAGTTTTTGTCTTATTTCTTGGTTCCTCTTGAATGACAGATTTGTCAACAATTTGGACTTCGTCTTCACTTGGGATATAATGCTTTTCAGTCTCTGGATCAGTTGATATAACAGATTTGGTTGATTGAGTTGTAGAAATCTCAAGTGGCACCAAAGAATGTTCTTCTTGAGAAGATTCAGGTTTATGTTCTGAATAAAGGAGATTGTTTGTTGACCCTTCTTCCTCTTTTATCTGTGAGCTAGAATGAGCTTTAAGTTCATGTGTCAATGATGCTCTGGCTTTCACAATCTGCATGAAGTAGCTTGATCAAGTTCTAGGCATGTAGACTTCATGATCCAATAAGGCAATAAGTTGACCCAATAGGCAGATCAATGCTTGGCTTGATCAGTTTAAATAATAAAATACACACACACACATATATATTTTGTAAAATCAAACTACTGATTTTCTTTTCTCGTGAGGACGTAAAACACGAAAAATAAACTTGTTTGTCTTAACAGTTTGATCGATAGTATAGCATGAAACCAACTTTTTATTCAATAAGCATGTTTTAATGACAGCTAAACTAGATGTTCAAACCATCGTTTTCTCTCCGTACAATAGGCGAACAAAGAAAACAAAGGAACGGTCACTGACAACCAGCGCACCACCGCCGGCCGCCCAGGAACCACCGCATCACCGCCGGCCGGGTAACTCTCCCCTTCCCTGCGCTTCTATCTCCTTTCTTCTCCCCTCTCTTCTCTCCTCTTCTCAGGCTTTTCTCTTCCTCCTCCTCTGCTTCAGAATTTCTAGCCCTAGCCCTCTTCCCCGGCCGGTCGGAAACCCGATTACCACTGCTCCTCCTCCTCCACACAAATCGTTTACCCTAATACACCACCCCGACCGGTTAACAACAACAGCACCTTCGTTTTCTGCCCTAACACAACACAACCCAGCCACCACCGGTGCAATCAGACAACGAGCAAGGGGACTCCCACAGAAACCGTCAGGAACACCTCTGCCTCTTTCCTTTTTCCTTTGCTATTTGTGGCATAACCCTAAACTGCCCTAATACACCACCCCCAACCACCACCACTGCCTCCTTCCTTTGCTATTTTTGTGAGATTTTGCAGGTTGAACGTGAAGACACGAGAAGACAGAGCAGTCACGCCAGCCCGAGCTAGGAAAAACCGCTGTGAGATTGTTCCCTTTTCCTATTCCCTTTCCATTACAACTCTAGCCTATTTTTCTCAGTATTTCTGAAGTGTTTTACTGCTGCCAATGTGATCTAGGGTATTAGTTTACTGTTTTTGTGTGTTTTTGCTGGATTATTTTAAATATAAACTTCGGATATAAGTGTGTGAACTTGGGCTACAGTTTGTGTGCGCGTGTTTATTATTAGCCTCTTTGTGAGTATTATTGGTTCGCGTGGAGACTTGTATCTTTGATTTGCCAGGATAGACGGGAGTGTACATTATGATACTTTGAGGTCATGTCCAGGGAGGAGAGGTGCGGGTAGAGGGAAAAATAGGTTGGGGGAGATTCTGCGCATAGGGTCATGGAACATCGGAACCCTTACTGGAAGAGTTTTCGAGCTCGTGGATGCACTTAGAAGACGCAAAGTTAGAATTGCATGTCTGCAGGAGACAAGATGGAAGGGAACCAAAGGAGCAGAATATAACGGATACAAGTTGTGGCACTCAGGATCCAATGGATTAAAGAATGGAGTGGGATTCTTAGTTAGTAGAGAACTTCAAAACCAGGTGGTGGAAGTAAGAAGATACAATGACCGGATCATGGTGCTAAGGATGGTGATAGGGGAGGAGGCGATAGCAGTAGTGAGTGCCTATGCACCACATGTCGGGTTGGGAGAGAATGAAAGGAGGGAGTTTTGGGATTGTATGGATGAAGCCATAAGAAACATTCCAAGAGATGAGAAAGTTTGCATAGGAGGAGACTTCAATGGCCACATTGGAAAGGAGGAACACGGTTTCCCAATGACCCATGGGGGTTTCGGTTTCGGATCTCGGAACGAGAGTGGGGCCACACTTTTGGAGTTTGCGGTGGCTCATGATCTAGGCATCATAAACTCCTTTTTTAAGAAGAGAGATTCACATCTGATCACGTTCAGCAGTGGAGGACGGGACACTCAGATTGACTACCTCATGATGAGACGATCGGATCGTGGCAGGTGGTGGGACTGTAAGGTATTCCCAGGAGAGACAGTGGTGTCGCAACATAAACTCTTGGCAGTGGATATTGTTATGCGTAAGAGGCTCGTAGATGGGAAAAAGAAGAACCCTCAGATTAAGTGGGGCGCCCTAAAAGGAGAAAAGATAACGCTGTTTAGCAACAAGGTACTCGAAGGGAGACAGACCAGTATATGCGAGGACGCAAATCTATTGTGGGATGAGATGGCAGAAAAGGTGACCAGGGCAGCAAAGGAGACACTTGGGATGACAATAGGTAACAAAAGTGAACAGAGGGAGTCTTGGTGGTGGAATGACGAGGTACAGATAAAGGTTAGAGAAAAGCAACAGAGGTTTAGAGAGTTTGCCACATGTACAGAAAGCGTCGAGAGGGCACGACTGAAGACGAGGTACAAAGAAGCGAAACGGGAGGCAAAAAAGACAGTTTCAGAAGCTAAAACCAAGGCTTACATAGAGATGTATAAACGCCTTGAAACTAAAGAGGGGGAGCACGCAATGTTCAAGATTGCAAAGGTTAGGGAGCGAAAGAGGCAGGACTTGGGAGTAGTGAAGTTCATAAAGGGAGAGGATGGACGCGTGTTGGTAAAGGAGGGGGAAATTAAAGACAGATGGCAGACATACTTCCATGATCTTTTCAACAAGAGCAACTATCAAGAAGAAGAGGGAGAGAACACCACGAACACAGGAACATTACGGAATAACTGCTATTGTAGACGGGTCACCAAAGAAGAGGTTCGTACAGCTCTCAAGAGGATGGGAAGGAGGAAAGCAGTGGGACCTGATGATATTCCCATTGAGGTATGGAAATGTTTAGGGGAAGAAGGTCTGAAGTGGTTGACAATGTTGTTCAACACCATACTCAAAACAGGTAACATGCCAAACCAGTGGAGAAGGAGTATTCTAATCCCTATATACAAGAACAAGGGAGACGCCCAATGTTGTGAAAACTATAGGGGGATAAAGTTGTTGAGCCACACTATGAAACTCTGGGAAAGGGTGATCGAGACAAGATTGCGAAGAGAAACCCAAGTTACGGTAAATCAATTTGGATTTATGCCAGGAAGATCGACAACGGAGGCAATTCACATTCTACGGAGACTAATGGAAAAATACAGAGACAAGAGGAAGGACTTGCATATGGTATTCATCGATCTTGAGAAGGCATATGACAGCGTACCACGGAAGGTGATGTGGGATGCCTTGGAGAGTAGAGGCATTCCTCAGAGGTACATACAAGCAATCAAAGATACCTATGCAAATGCAAAAACTAGTGTGAGAGCACCGGTGGGAGATACAGACTTCTTCCCAGTGGAGGTGGGACTACATCAAGGATCGGCACTAAGCCCCTTCCTTTTTGCGGTTATTATGGATGAGCTGTCGAGATCTATCCAAGCTCATATCACATGGTGTATGCTTTTCGCGGATGATATTGTATTAGTGGCAGAAACGAAAGAGGAGTTAAACGTCCATCTAGAAGAGTGGCGAACCGCTTTAGAGCAGAGAGGCTTACGCATAAGTAGGTCAAAAACTGAGTATCTACACTGCCATTTTAGCAGCCCAGACGAGGAGGACGAAGACGGGCAACTGACTATTGGAGGCCAGGAGGTGCCAAGGACGACAAGGTTCAAATACCTAGGATCGTTTCTACAGGAGGATGGTGACATTGACAGTGACGTAATCCATCGGGTCCAGGCAGGTTGGAAAAAGTGGAGAGCAGCTACGAGCATCATATGCGACAAGAAGTTTCCAGAAAAACTCAAAGGTAAATTTTATAGAGTGGCGATCAGGCCAGCCATGATGTACGGCACTGAGTGTTGGCCGATTAAGAAGAACCAAACCAGAAAGCTGGAGACAGCAGAGATGAGGATGCTGAGATGGATGTGCGGACATACAAGGCTTGATCGGATAAGGAACGAGGTCTTTCGGGAAAGATTACAAGTGGCAAACATCTCGGATAAAGTAAGAGAAGGAAGATTGAGATGGTTTGGACATGTGAGACGAAGAAGCCAAGAGGCGCCGGTTCGTAAAGTAGAGTTTCTCACGGTGGAGGGAAAAGGGGAAGGGGTCGACCGAAGTTAACATGGGACGAGCAGATCAGACACGATTTGACAGAGTTACACCTCTCCGAGGACATGATCTATGATAGGAGTACGTGGAGACGTAGAATAAAGGTTAAGGATACGTAGAGCCTTTCCTAGGTTTCTCCACATAGGGTCGTGAGTTGCCGTGGTGTTTATTGGTGTCTCTGGGATTCATGATATGAGGTTATATATGTTATATGCTCGGCTGCGGGATGGGGGGTTTGGGCTGTTGTGATATATTCTTGGTTGTTTCTGGGGTCAGGATACATGTGTTTATACTTCATTGCGGGACGGGCGGTTTATAAGCGGTATATGTATATGTTGTCCTGTATGTTTCGTCTGTGGGTCAGGATACCGCATGGTTGATGGTGTGCTTTGTTTGTTGAATTATATGAGTGTTGCTTACCTGTGCCTGGTTACTCTGTGTGTTGAATTATATGTTCTGTTGAACTAATATATGCATAATATTAATAAAAAAAAAAGTAAAAATTAATATATTCTTATTTTTGATTTTTGAGCCGGGGGACTCTAGCGAAGCAGCCTCTCTATTCTACTTTGTAGATAGGGGTAAGGTGTGTCTTTATCTTTCCCTCCCCAGACCCCACTCTAAGTGGGATTTTACTGGGCATGGATGTTGTTGTTGTTGTTGTTGTAATGACAGCTAAACTAGATGATTTTTTTTTTGGGTGTGTTTGCGTGTGTTTTTCTTTCTTTCTTGTTTCTTTTTCCCACGGGTGCTTTGAATCCCGGCTAATGACAGGCCTACTCAAGACTGTTCTCCAATAAAGGCAACAGGGGGAAGAGCTGAGTGTCAATTATTACCAGTTTAACACTTTCATCCTTCTTTTCTCTATAATATAACTAGTTTTTTCTGAATGAGGTGAACTTTAGTCTATAAAAGAGCTGGTTTTAACCAAATATACTGCTTTTTTTTACTTATTTTGCACTTGAGCAATTATGTTTGTTTGTAAAGGAAGTAGCCAAATACAAGATATAAACGTTCATCAATATTATCAAGGTTATCTTTGTTAATGACAGCATCAAACCATAAGGTGTGCTAGTATCTTATACTCACAGCTTCTTGGAAAAGATGGAAATCAAAACCCCAGGAGTGAATAAATCTCTACAATGAAACAGGAAGGCCAATAATCTAACATAAGATGTGACTCACATCTTATGTTAGAGATGACTTTTATCATTCTTGTTTTCTTTACATGAAAAAATTAAATACTATAAAATATAGGAAAATAACATGGAAAGCAAGTAATCAAGTATCATAAGCAACAAATGCATACTAACTGCAAAATGATGAATATACTTTCTGCGCACAACTGAAGTTCATTTTTCTTTATGCTCCAGGTGTATATCTTTTTCTTATGGATAGAAGATGGCATATGAACATTATGAACCAATACTATACATGTTATTATCACATCTGATATCAACATTATGGTCCTGTTTATGTTCAGAATTTTGTAATTTTCAAATAACTAACGTTCAAGGGTTAAAAATTGGAAAAACTGTATTAAAGTTTCCTAATTGTTGAAAGAAACATATAAAAACTGAAGCAAACTAAACCTTTAAATGCGCCAGAAAAAACTTACCTCAGGTGTTGAAAGAAGCTCAGCAGCATGAGGTTCAAGTCTTGGATGCAATAGGACAAAATATATCTTCCAGAAGGAACCTTCACTCATATAACCTGGGCAGAGTTCAATCCTAAGAGCAGCCAATCTTGGTGCCAAACTTTCAACAGTCAAAGCATGCTCTTGTTGTGCATCAGACAACTCAAACTCTGGAATATAAGAAAAAGAAAACATAATACAAGTAGCATATCATGTTTATGAAAATATTCTATCCTATAACAAATCAACAACGCAAAAATAAGAATGTCGCAAATATGAGTATATGTACAAAATGGATACATATGACTAATAATCTAAGGTTTTCTTCCATATATTTAATGATCAAATTCATCTTCTACCTTTACAATCAAACCCTACTAGTCTACTACTTAATTGTATATAAACCCAAATTTGCTTTCTTCGTCTAATAACCTTCTCCTACAAACAAAAGCATATATTTTCAGTTTTCAAGTTAAATGGTAACTCACCATACCAATAAGTTATCTAATTGCAGATCAACAAACTGTAGAAAGATTAGCATGTCATTACCATATACGCAAGATGCCTTCAGTAATAATTATAACATGCTCTTACCACAACCAAAAACCATGTAAGCAGCATTGGCAACAAGTATTAACAAAGAACAACCGTTCAACCAGGTAATTTAGCATACAAAAACAACCAAAAAATAGAGCATAATCACACTATAATCACGATCAGACAAAACTTCAATCTTATGTATACCTTCACCGTCGTCATCATCCTCGGTTAAAGGAAAATCCAACCAAGTCTCAGGATGCATTGTGATATCCCTTACAAAAGTTAAAACTTCATCTGTAACACCAATTGCCTTCGCATCCTTAGACAAAACATAATCATCACCGTCCGGTGACAATTGAAGAAGATTGGAAGCCAGTTTCGTGATCTCCGACACATCTATATTACTAGACAGCTTCGAAATTCCACTACAAAACCTCCCTCCGATCTCCGCAAAGTCTTTGCGTAATCCAGATACCACCTCCGGAGCAGCATCTTCGGGATCTGACGGATCCGATTGCTGATTAGAGTGCTCATCCGACGGTGGAGGAGCGAGAAACGAAGCAACGCCCCAAAATTGACGAGTTAGGGTTTTTTTGATCTCTGATAAGTCTTCTTTCACACCTCGTCCTGGAGTCAAAGGCGAATCGTCTTCTTCGACTTCTGGTTGATCTGTATTTGTATTGTGCTCCGGAGAGCGTTGTTCGTCGTCATCGACGTCGAGCTGGAAGGTGTTGGCGATGGATCGAGCGAACCATGACATTGTGGAATCGAAACTTTGACGGGATTCAGGTCGCCGGCGACAGCGGTGATTCGGCTAGAGTTCGACCGGAATACAGATAGGGATTTGTGTTGCTTGTACGAAGTAGCTTGACCATCACACGGTCTCCTTGATAATTTGGAGTCGGTGTTCTTAATTAAGCAATAAATTTGAGTTTATATGTTTTATTAGATCTCTTTTATACAAATAAATATATATATTTATTTAAATATCAATACACCCAAGTAAGCGATTAAACAGAATTCCATACTCCGACCTCATACATCCGTGTTATCAAAGTATTTCCTGCAAAATCATGAAATTCTATTTGACTATGTCTGTTCAACTGACTCAATAAGATAAACTAACTCATTTAAACTTACCAAAACTTCACAAAGTTCAATCCATAAAGAATCATTACAAATCTTTAGAAAAAGTTTCTTACATAATGGATCTTTAAGTACTAAATCTGTATCTTACTGACCAAATCTGCCCGCATTAGGATTACTTGTCAACGGTTGATCCAATTTGATAGATTATCGGCGAATGGATGAACTATAACGTTGATCTATCTATATGTATGTGGCTATCTTTAGTCATACGAAGGATATGGGCACCTTAAAGTTCATAGGACAAAAAGAGATTTTTTTGAGGCCCTGATATTCAGCCTATGTAAACACAATTTTTGTTTTTCTTCTAGGTGAATATGATATTGGGATTTTTCCCGGAACGCGATTAATTTATAAGATCATTTCAGCTCCGGGCCTTTTATTAGTTAGCCCTGGTAATTTTATTGATGAGGAGGTATCTTTACCTAAATTAAGGTTATCTAGAGTATTTGTTAGGAAGAATGGGAAAAATGGGTCAATAATTTAGAAGTTTGCATTTACTTGCGTATGCGTATATGAACGTGAGAATTGAGTGAGGTCATCTGTATAAACCGAAGCTAACATTTGCTTATTGTTTAGTAACTCACAATCCTCAAAGTAGATAGCATTGGCGCTATAAATTAGAAAATAAGATTGAACTCCTTATAAAAGAAATATATTTACAATTATCTCTCACCAACTAAGATAATTCATGTTTATCACATGTTCCCTCTTTTCAATCGCATCGTGCAAACAAACATGAAAGCCTTATCAACCTCTTTCACACATTTTTATAGAAAAATACTTAATATAATTACCATTTAAGTCAATGCATGGTAGACACATCACACAAAGAGGTAAGGCAATTTAAGCAAGGTTTTGGGCCTCCACCCTTAAATGACCTCCAATTTTAGTTGTCTGTTTATATTTATGCTAAAAAATCGACTTGGGATTGTATATCAAAGTTATGTCGAATGCCAGGAAGAGCAAATGGAAGGAGAAATTATGAAAGGGCAATTAAAGCAGAAAATGCTTCATAAAGTTCTCATCTACTCTGCCAGTAGAAGCTATTGTTAGCCGATTTAGTACCTCCCTAAATCAAAGCTCTTAAGACCATCCACAATAGTCACCCTACTGAAATTTTCTGCTACATCACCACTTCGCTGAGAACCTTAAAACCTCACAGTGGTTAGCCACTGAAAAACCTTCCCCACTATAACACATCATCACAACTATATAATTTTAATTGTTCTTTATTTTTAACAATAAAAGTCAACAATATTTATCAAATACTTTGATCTTAATTTTTTTTGATCGATCGTTATTCTGCATCGAGTTCTTCGAGAGACATGCTTCCTATCGCTTTGAGGTCAGCTCGGAGAGTCTTCTACTCGTGATTTTTTTCTTTTCTTCCTGTATTTTTTTCTTCTTCTCCGCATGTTTAATTTTCTTTTTAAAATTTCATTAGCACTTCAAGTTGATAAGCGAGCTAGTTGATTGTCGGGATAGAGGATACAATTTGATGACTCGAAGACGTAGCTCGTTTTGTCGTATCTCTGCTAATCGGTCTAATCGGTTCTGGGACGTCGAATTCATCGTCTTTCTTGAGGTCAACCACGTAATTCGTAGTGTGACAATTAGTATCTGACCTTCCGACCACTGTACAGTATGTGTACTTACATGACCAGCTATTGTAAATACTTGTGTGTATAACTAGATATGTGATGACTATTCTGTGAACACTATGAAATGACTGATTATGACAAATAGAAATGTGCATGAAATGACAAATAACAATGTGTGTAAATAACAAAATAGCATGGTTGTAATACGAATCCTCAGATAATGGGGATCAGCCAACCGACAAAAGAATGGGAAATCAATGAGAATAAGCGCAAAGGTCAATCTGTGATTATCAGTGAGAATATCAAATTTAAAATAATGTGGGATAGCATTCGCGTATACTAAACTAACAGTATAGTCGTGTGGGTGTCGATTTGCACGAATATTTCTGTGGGTTCAATGCTCTAAGTGAAATCTATAATTAGAAAACCAAGTCAAAAAGTAAAGCTGACGTTGTGTTCGTACGGGTGACGATCTGTACGAATACGAACGAAAGCGAAACGATCTGACAAAACAATGAAATAAACGTTTTCAAAATCTTAAAAATAATAAAAAGGAATGTAAAATATTTATTAGGAATTACCATCCAAAAACATTCAAACAAAACTATTTTACAAAAATTTGTGCCTTTTATAATTACGTTCCGAAAACGGCACGGTAATGCATAACCAAGCAGACCCGAACAAGCGCGTACTGAGCTAGGCTATAAAAGCCCTAAATATTTCCTACCCCCTCATTTAATATCCCAGCTACTCTCTATCTCTCCTCTCCCACGTCTGACTCTCCCTCTACACTTTCTCTCTTAAGAATTCAAACACTCAACATACTCAAATCTCAACCAAATTGAGAGATCTTGGTGTCAAAACGATCCTTGAGACATCTAGAACTCAGAAGTACAAAGAATCGGAGCTCAGTCCGTCCTAAACGGCCAACATTGGAACTCAAAGGTTCGGTTTTTCAGGGTTTGTATCAAACTCAAACCACTTGACTTTAAACCGGTTTAAGGACTATCAATCACTTAGAAACGACTTGCGAACGATCCTAGACTGCTTGGGTTGGCTTGGAATGGGCGTTGGGAAGCTGGGAAAAGTGCAAGTGTCGAAAGTACTAGTATTGACGCAAGAACACGTCGATACTGATAGCCTCGATGGCCGTTGGACCAAGACAACTTTCCATCGAACCTAGCAAACTCAACGGCTTCAAAATGGCTAAGTGTTTGTTGATATTGTTAAGTTCAACATCCTCTAAGGAGAATGGCGCCAGGCATCGTCGATATTAACAATCTCGATAGACAGGGCATTGAAATTAAACCATGGTCGATACTACTAGTATCGACAGGTGATGGGGTAAAACTCAAACACTTAGTTGATTGTACTAGTATCGATGCCCCACATAGCCACCCTAATAGTCGATACTAACCGGTTCTAAGTCTCCCAAGGGAGTTACATCCCCTGCCCATCGATTCTAATGGCATGAGAGCGATTGGTTTTGATATCATCAAGTGTCGAACTTGTTGGTAACGACAAGAGTATACTTGGTTTTTCCATGTCTTGACCGAGATTAGAACTATCGACACTACTTATGATTTGACAATACTACCATCTTAGCCAAGTCCAAGTGGGTCTAGCACAATCACAAGTAAGATCGATGGGGTGGTTGTTAGTTTACAATCAACAAAGGTGTGCCGAAATGCATGCATGCTTGACTTGGTAACCTTCCACCACCTTTGCATGGTTGGTAGAGTACAAGGATTTATGCCAACACGTGTTTAGAATTAACCTCACTTACATTCAATATGGCCTAAAACCCTAAGTGCGATACCAACTGTGCATAAGGATCTAACAACTCACATAAATAAAAGTTTAAGCATTTCGACAAGAACATGATCGATAAACACAAACTAAAACAAGTAATAGTCAAATACAATTTTTGTTAAGTGGCTAAGTATTGGGTTAGGGTCAAGCTTGATCTAACCCGATTCTAAGTATACACAACTTAACCCTTTCCATAACTTAAACATGGTTTTGTTAAAACACTTCAACCATAGCGTTTAGAAATAATAAAGACTTAACAAACTTGTTTGGCTAAGTTAGGGTTTATAACACTGATTTAAAGGCAAACCATTTTCATATGATTAACAAGGATTGGTAAACATAAGTTCATGAATAGGATTAAATAAATCTCAAATAAGTATGAAAACTTAGAAACCACAAGGTGTACATTTAGAAACTTTAACACCAAATCCCAACATCATATGATCAAATACTCACAACTGTGAAAATATGTAAATCAAACTCAGGGATTTGAATGCAACTTACTCAACAACAACGAGCGTGTGCATCCACTAAATCAGTCAATCACAACACATAACTACAAGGTGAATTTATTGCCCCCTTTTCACTATGTTTTATTTATAAAACCTCAGGGCTGAGAAGCATGCTAAACTTTTGAAATGCTTTTGTTAAATTATTCATAATAATGAGTATGAAGAAAGTTATACTTATGTTATCATATTTATTATGAATATGTTTATAATTTTGATAATGCTCAATGATTTAGGACCATGTCTATGACTATGGTATCACACAAATGTTTATGATTATAATGGTAATATATCAAAATGATTATGACTATGTTTTATGTCAAAACCAATTCTACAAAGATATTTCTAAATGTATAACCAAAAGATTTGAGAATGAAAATGAGATTGATATGGCTATGAGATGGGAAATAACTATGATTATGACTATGAGGGGATACCACATAGCTATAATTGGGTTTTAGTAAACTTGTCTGGATTATATCATTATGATCATGTGCCCGCACGAGAATTCAAATGCGTTAAGTCCCTTTTTAGTTCGTTTACCATTATGTGGCAGAGGCCAAGCCGACGGTAACGTAGTAGTACCATAAGTTAACGAACTTTCGGCGAGTGAGGTCGGTACGTTATGCATATTTTAGGAGACGATATTGGCTGGTAATGTATAACCAGTAACAGGGCGGAAACAGTCAGGTTTGGTAAATGACCGCATGCGTGATGATAACAAGACATAGAATACTATTAATCAACCACAACTGATCTGTAGACTAGCAAAGGTCGAATTGACCATAGGTCAACCATGGTGTTGCTTAGTGACTAATAGCTGTGAAAATAGCTGTGAAGGCACATTAAGACTATAAGTTCAAAATGAATGAAGGTAGATTGGGATCAAAGTGGTTTGACTTAGTGTTAACCATATTGCTGTCCAATTTAACTCATTAATTGTTTATGGCTAATTGGTAATTGGGATTGACTGATACTTTCAGTTAGGAGCGAAAATCAATTAACTCATCTATTGAGAACTCAGGGGATGTTTGGGAAAAGAATTTCTAAAAATGCCTTTAAAACATCAGGTGTTTTCCATGACTTAGGTTATGGTATTATACACTGTTATAAACGAATATTGAAATACAATAACAACATTTAGTGATTATGACTAAATAAGGAAAAATCAAAGGAGTGTATGTGTGCAGTGTATCGTTCTTAGTTTCCAATAACTATAAGTTGTTATTCAATCAAGTGTGTAGTGGTCTGGCGGCTCCACTTGTGGTACATATGGCCTATATATAAGTATCACTTGACTGGAAGGAGCACTATTGAGGTCTAAGGTGAGGACACTGGTGGAAATGTGACTTGAGAAAAAAAGGATGTAAACATTTCTAAACTTAAAACCATATGTACTCACCAACCTCATGTTGACTTGATTTACTTGCATGTTTTCTCAGGTGACGAACATGTTTAGTCACCAGGATTCAGGACTATAGCTAGTGGGCCTTGGTAGTGGACCTAACTATTTTTGTGTTGCATATATTTTGGAGATATCATATGAATCATTTTTGTATATTTTGTGCAGATACAAGATAGATTATTATATGATTCTTTTTGATAGATTTACGTTGTTAAATTATGGACATGACTGATGTAATTTAACTTTTTAATTCTAGTTCAATTTAGTATTTCTCATTATATGTCATGTGCGTAAATTCAATCTGATCATTTTGATTATCACACGATATCGCGCCCGAGACTATTCCGCCCGACGGGAAAGTTGATCCAGCTCGCCGGCTCGGGGTGTGATAGTATGTGAATCCAAACCTCTCGGAGAATAAGCGTTCGTCTCGAAATTTTTAGTTCTTTTTGAATAACTTTGACCGTTGTTGGCTTCTTGGCAGAGGATGCGAAACTTTGGTGAGTCTTTTATCGCGACCCAAATATGATAGTGGTTAAATGTTTGGTTGTTATTCTTGAGTTGGCCTTTCTTCTAAGCCACTTTAACACGTTCTCGTCGTTCATACCGTTTTTTTTGTTATTGACACAATTGCTATAGATGCCGCTGTACCTTGTCAGCTTTGCACTGATATCCATCCATTTAGAATTAAGTTGATGATATTTGTGATATTCGTGATTGGTAAAACCCATTATTTCATGCCAACAAACGATTATTTTCCCCAAAAAATTTCACGCTTTTGCGAATGACCTACAAAGCATTAAAAAAATATAACCAATAAACAAAGCATTTACTAAATAATTACAATATAATTATTAAAAACTTGAAAAAAATAAAAACTAATATTTTACCTTTGGTTTTGTTCTCGGTGATCTATATAACATTTATGATCGCGGTTCATGTGTCCACGGTTTCGGTGTCACTGGACCGCTACTCGGTCAAGGCGTGTTGGTCTCTTTCACTCTCTTTCCTTTTTTCTTCTTTTTTTGAATTTATTGTGTCTCGAGCACGACATCTCTTTCAACTTGAGTAGGAGACATGAAATCCGTTTCATGACGGGGTTGAGAGAGGATTTATTGAAAACCCGGTTGCGTGAAGGACGAAAACCCGGTTTGAAAGTTTGGTTGCGGATATTGTGGGAATGGAAAGTTTGGGTTTTGTTGTAGGAGTTGAGGGTTCGGGTTTTGTTTGTTGCATTTGAAACAAACACATTCGAATCGTTTCGGAATCGTATAACAAGATGAAATTGGGATTATTTGAGTTTGGATTCATGTTTGCAAAGATAAGAGGCTTTTTTAACAAGTGTAAAGAGGGTAAAGAAGTGAAGATTTAGAGTGTTTTTTTTTTCTTTTAATGTAAAGGGTTTAAATAGGAGATAAAAATTATTTTTTTAAAATGATCGTTGCAAATTTTTGGCCAATCACAATGGGAAGGAGAGCCGGGGCCGTGGATGGTTTCATGTGGGTTGCCGCTGGGGAAGGGGGAGGTGTTCCCGTCGACCCCGCCAAAATATTCAATCCCGCTGGTACCGCGACCTCTATTTTTTTCGCCAGCAGTGTAAATTTTCGGGCCGAAACGTAAATTTTCGGGCCGAAATGTTATTTTTAGTTAAAAATGCGGGTTTCTCCCCCTTGTTTAAAAATTTTAACATGTATTTTGAGTCTTGTAAATTTCCGCCCCCCTTCTCTAACTCTCAAGCTCCGCCACTGTCCGCGGGCCGACCATTGCACGTGATCTAATATGTTCTTTTACACCCCTAAATCAACTAATTATTTTAGTAATAATGTTAATTGGTTGTCTTCGTTAAACAATGTTGAAATTTGAGAGGTCTAGCACCTCTCACTCAAACTATGCTTAATAGTGTACACACACTAATATACTTTGTAAGACCGTTCAAATTAGTTGACTTCTAGGATTATGCAATTATAAGGTATTTTCGTTAACTTTGTCATTAGTTAATCAAAATTAAACAATTTTAAGATATATAGTTAGAATAATTTTTAAGACCTTAATTTTAGACTCGCTTTAGATCCTCAAATAGATTAAGCCACCGTTGAGTTAATTTCGTTTTAACCATCAATCAAATTATGAGTACAAAACAAAACAAGATTTATCACATTTGCTTTATACGTCTTATGTTAAAAGTGATTATAATCAAGTTTTTTTTCTTTACCCATCAATAATTTTATTTTTGGCCCATAACCCATAAATCACACAAGAACATATTGAGATTTGACAGCTAAACTCAAGTCGCCACTTTTCGAATTTTATTAAACAAAACCACGTTTTACAATTATTTCTAACTCTATATTTATATACTAAACTAAACCTTGAAAAACAAGATGACTAGTTGGACTTAAAATTGAATTAAAATTACCAACAACTAGGGTTATAAACATAAACCAATAAACATTAAATATAAATTAAATTTAATCATGTAAGTTGTCAAATTTTACTCTTTTATAATAAGAACATTCTTTTTCATACAAGATAATATTTTTGCCTATTACTCTTTTTATCAAATAAAATATCATGTATGAGTGATCTCTTATTGCCATCATCCTATATATATTGATCATTCCTTGGTTAAAAGTTTGCGAACCAATATTCCACTCCATTTTCCATCTAGCAATCAAAATTTTACAAACCAAAAATATATAATATCCAATTTCATTATTTTATGTAGTGGCATTTGCAACGTATTGTAGTTTCTTGAATTGAAACCTTTGATTCATTAAAAAGAAATAACGTTTAGGAGATATTTAAAAAAATAGAAAAAAACTTCTCTTTTGGTCCTTGTGGTTAGACAATTTTTACCCTTTTGCTCCAAACTTTTCAAAATGATCATTATGCTCCTCGTGGTTTGACAGTTTAATCATTTTGCTCCAAAATTTTTCAATATGTCTCCATTATACTCCATTTTTTTTCAAAACCACAGGGAGCAAAAGTGTTATAACTGTCAAACAACATGGAGCAAAATGGCTAAACTGTCAAACCATAGGGAGTATAATGATCATTTTGAAAAGTTTGGAGCAAAATGATTAAAATTGTCAAACCACAGGAGGCAAAAGAGAAGTTTTTCCTTAAAAATATTAACGTTTGGTTGTGCATTTGTATGCATCTAATTCCACTCTTGTAGAGATTTTGGATTTGCTCACCTAGGAGAAGTTGCATGTACCTAAACTCGTTGGTTAGCAGGTAATAGGTTGGGTCCTGTGAGTTTTTTTGGTAACGGCTATCATGTTTAAAAAGATATATTGTATAAATAAGATTTTTGAACCATAAAGATGACGAGTGATATATTTGGATTTAACTTTGTTCCAACAATTTAAACACACACCATCAGTAATAATATAACTTTATTAGCTTTAACATGTCACTACACCATAATAATATAACTATCTTAGTTTCATCGTCTGTGGATATGTTATAATTTTTATTTAAACTAAAATGACACTTCTGAATTGAATCTACATTAAAATGATGAAAATGTACTGGATCCTAACTATGAGCCCAATCCAATACGAAAATCTGAAAATTGGTCCACTCCTTATAGCATCCAAAAAAATAACAGGCTCGATTGGGGTTTTATTGTATCTGGTTTTGATAAAACTATAAAAGTATAGTTATCCCAACCCAAGATCTTCCATTCGATTTGTCATGTTGCTAGCCACAGGGCCCATATTCGGACTCAGTTAGTTTTAGTTTTCTGGGCCTAGTCTCAATATTTTTTTTGTTTGCTTCAATATACTAATCATGATTCACATCCAAAGGGTTTATGTTTACAGAGTTAGGTTAAAGTAAATATGTTTCTTATCATAAAAAGTGTAAGAATGATCATGAGCCAATAGATTATTAATCAAGTTCCGCCACCTTCTTTCAACATTCAGAACTTTTACATACGGCATTATTTTAAAAAAATATACCATAAAAACGAGCATTTTTCGTTTTTAAAATGGGTACACTGTTGCTATAGAAAAAAAATTACTTTTTCAATTCCTTATGTCTTTTGTACATGTCATTATATATTTTGTGTTTCCTACCCAATATTGTATTTTTCTGAACAATTCAAGACACAATGATGTTGCAGAATACATAATGTTAAGCGATAACACAATGATGAGTATAAATGACGCAACGATATTTAAAAAAGACACAATAGCATGTAAGAAAGACACAATTACATGTAAGAAAAACATTAAAAAGATGATTATGTACAAACGTTTAAGAAATATACAATGAACTTAAAATTTTCATTTTTTTATAGCAACATTTTACTCATTTTAACTATAAAAATATTCGTTTTTATGTTATAATTTTTTTTAAAAATAATATTGTATGTAAAAGTTATAAATGTTTAAAAATGGTGAGAAGAAATAGTCATGACTAAATTATTCTGCAACAACTTTTCTCTAAAATTTTGAATCTCCCCTCTAAAACTTGATCTCGTATATCTAATGATAGAATAATTATTCTTACAATTTTTAGCATAAAAAATTTCTATTAAGCTGAAGCTAACCCTATGTTTACATGATCTTGCATCCCTCCAAATGAAATCATGCATCATGATCTCTCAAAGGACTCCTCATCAATGGCTGCACTTTAGGTGTTTTTTTTTGAGAACTGGTTTCGATTCTAGAATTGGTTTAATTCGAATCAGATACAACCGGTTCCGACTACAATGGAGAACCGGTTCTGAGTCCTCTTCTTTGAAACCCATACCCGAAATGTAACGAGGTTTGAGTGTCTTTCAAAGTATGTTAATCAACTTAGGGTTGTCAAAGCGGTTAAATGTCAAACCTTCTAGAATCATGAACTTAGTTATTTAATCTCAAACTATGTTTATGTTGCGCATAAACTTTCCACCATCAACATTGATTTGTGTTTGATCGAATTCCAGATTTGCTTTCTTGGCTTTGCAAAATTCATCAACAAAGCATTACAAAATGTGCAATGAGCCTTTAAAGACGCATCACTCATCTCACACAAATCCTAATTGCACCAAACTTCCGAGTTCTTATTATGGGGTAGCACTTGAACAATGGTAAGGTTAAAGAAAGAATAACAAGAGATAATGAAGTACTTTTTTTGTGTTTTTTGCTTTGGATTTGTGTTTTCAAGTGGTGTAATGAAGCAAATCCAACACCTATATATACTAATTTAAAGGGTTAAAATGGTTCATAAATTTCAAGAAAAAAAACAATTACAAGGGACAAATATGCTTTATTTTTAGAGTTCCAACTGATATATCCGATACTTTTAGAAAAACAGTAGGAACTGGTTTTTTTGGGTAAACAGGTTTCGATTCAGGTAGGAATTAGTCAGCTTAAATAACCTAGGAACACAGTAAAAACCGGTGGATATTTTTTGGTATTAACCCCTTTTATTTTTTGCTGAGTAAGAATTAGTTTGGGTTCCTGGTTTTTAGCCGGATCAGATATAGGAACCGAGTCTTTTGTGCACCTCTAATATAGAAAGTGTCATAAATCGGATCAAACTATTTATTTTTTTTAAAATACATGAAGCACTACATATTAAAAATGTTTGTTATTTGAACCTGGTACAAAAACACAACTCTTTCTAGATTTTTATCATAATAAAATCACAACTTAAATATTTTATACCTTGAGAGTAATCAAACGTTTTAGAAGAGCAAAATTTTCGTATAATGGTTAAATTGAAAAGACATTTATAAATATTGATGTTGTAAAACTAATTGCACTTGGAAAAATTCATCTTGAATAAAATTTTTGTAGTAGATTGTGATATAAATTATCATACTTATAATTTTATTGTTGAAACGCATAACTCATTTTTGCAAAAGTTATAATCCAGAATATATAGTAAGCTATATTGTAAAGTGATGTACGTTTCAAAAAAAAAATTGTAGTCACATTTAAAAACATATACATCAAAATTAATAATTTTATAGTAAAAAAATATTAGAAAAACATAAATCTTAGTTATAAATAAGATGTGACAGGATGAGACGGGTAAAACATGTGGTGGCCCATGGCCCATGCTGAGATGTTGGAGTCTTTGAGGAAGGACGCAACAAGAGCCCGACTTGATAGTGAAAGACTGAAAGGGTTAATTATAATGAAAAATAAAATAAAAATAAGATATACTTGTTAAATCTAAAATGAAGCACGCAACTATGTGTACTTGTGTACTGGTGGATACAAACAAGCCAAACAAACAGTCTTTAAGCCATTTATAAATTGTTATCGTCCGCAAGCAGATACAAACAATCCAAACAATACGAACTCATTTCTAACATTTGCAAACTTATACCCACAACCTTTTTTCAACCAACCATTAGCTACACTCGAGAACGTTCACGAAACCCAATCTGAGCCTGATACAGAAGTGATACTGGAAACACAACCCGACCCCCAATCGACGACATCATGACAAAAACATAAAAGAATGGAGGTGACCGAACCAAACCAAGCATCACTCAATGGACGAACGTTGAGGAGGTGACACTAGCTCGTGCCTATATCGATATTTCTGGACATCCGTTCGTAGGTAACACCAAATGAGTACGGAATTTGGAAACGTGTTCAAGCACAGTTTTTTGTAGCAATGGGTCGTTATGCCAACCGGACCAACGACATGATTTCTGGAAAATGACTTGGCTTGCAACGTAAAGTCGCGAAGTTTAACAGCTTCTGGATCCAACACCACAACAACCAAAAAAGTTGTGCTAATGACGGGATAGTTATGAACGAGGCTTTGATGGCCTATGCTAAAGAAAACGACTCATTTTCTCATACCGCGGTTTGACAAGTTATAAGAAAATCAACAAAATGGCATCCCGTACCGAAGTTACAAACTTCGAAATGTAGCAAGATGTCATCGTCAAGCAAGTACACGACCACTCTATCCGACTCCACCAGCGGATGTCTGGTCGATTTAAATGAGTCGGATGATGAAGTTGAGATGGACATGTCATCACCGAACCTCAACGTCCGCCCGGTTGAAACAATAAAGGAAAATGACCACAAGCTTTGTTTTTAAGTGACTACAAAGAAACGTTGAGACCATATTGGAGTCGTTACAAAAATTTTTCGACTTATAAGAACAAAAACAATACAACAATGACAGGAAATTGTTGTGGACTCAAACCGATCACCTAACCGATCGTGCACATAAGATGACCAAGAAGCGAATGAACTGATAATGAAAAAAATATAAAAAAATATAATATGAAGTGATTTTATTTTAATGTTTTTTAATTTTATTAATTTTATTATGTAATTTTATTTTTAAAATTATTATGTCATTTTAAATTAAAAAAATCAAATAATAAAATATTAAATAAAGGTAATGATTAAAATAAAGTGGTAGTGAGTGATGATAACACATGTGACGTCTGCGTGAAGTGATGAGGGGGTGATGATGTTAGTTGTTTATTTGACGTGACGCAGAATAGTGGGAGTGTGATAACTGATAAGTACACATAACATATGTATGACTCTAAATAAATCAAACGTATAAAAACATGCTCCTGTTCTTAATTATATATTTAACATTAAACTTGTTTCTGAAATGAACTGATTTATTTTCGTGTTTGTTAATTTAATTTATAAATAATTTGATTACATGATAAGTCATATTTTTATATTTTTAATTATAAAATATCTTTAAAAAATATATGATATGCTATTTTTAAAATAAATAGTTTAAATTTATTTATTTAATCTATGTAATACACATGTTTATAACCTAGACTTATATAAATATAAAGTTAAGGATTTGATATAAAAATCATAAATATAGTTATCTTGAAACAAAGCATAATTTAAATTGCTCTAAAATAATGATTCAAAGATTTAAGTTTCAATAAATGGAATATTTAACTAAACAAACGTAATTTTTTTCATGTTTGTTTTTTATTAAAAGAACAAATATAAATGAACATTTATACGAACGATTCACATCCTGATCGTTGTACTTTCGTTTAGAACTTTAAGTCATCGAGCATTTGCATGAATTAATGGGTTTACATTTCCAAGTTAACAGTACCCATTTATTTCTCTTATAAGAGGTATTGTCTTCGAATGTTTTTTGAAACAATTTGATTTGGATGAACAAGATGTTAACATTGCCTAAGAGGTGAGTTTCGTCACAATTAAGGAGAAGAATGGATGTATCCCTGTAGACCAAGTAAATTACCTCCAAGAATACTAGCAAGAAGCAATGTTTTAAAAACCGGTATTTTAGGTGTACCGGATTTTGCTAAAAAATGGTTCAACCGGTTGAACCGGGTTGTACCGGATGGTTCAACCGGACACACTAATTAACCATAAAATTCCATAGAAATACAACTTATACTCAAATAAGTTTCCAAAAAGTATACAAATTCATCTAAAAACAATTCAAAAAGTACACAAATTCATCCAAAACAACCTAAAAGTACTCAAATTCTAATAATTTTTTTAAATGAAAGTGCATAATAGGATTATGACATTGGCGTGTTAAACGCATCAAGTTCACGATTGCTTAAAAGCCAAAAATCGCTTAAAAGCCGAAATTTTGTGTTTTTTTTTTAAACCGGAAATACCGGTTTTACCGGTAAAACCGGGTTAAACCGGATTAAACCGGCGGCACAACCAATCGAAGGAACCTGCATAATACCGGAGTGTTTCGTACCGGTTTAGTAACCGGCAACCGGTTGAACCGGTTAAACCGGCCGGTTCGAACCGGTTTTTAAAACATTGGCAAGAAGAGACTTCTAGACACTACTAGTTAAGGTTAAAAAATTATTAATCCAAATCTTACACATTTACAAATCCTTGTCCCTCTACATATACATAATAAAGAAGTAAATAATGGTGCTACAATTCTATGATACAAAAGGTTCTTTTTTTTTTCTCCTCTTATTTATTTGCATTAAAATGTGATTCGATAAAATTAAGCTAACGGTTTTATCTAACTAATCAAAATCTATTATACTTAATAAATCAAAATAATTATAGGACATTTGTCACGAATCTAGGGTATCATTACACTAATTTTTCCACTTTTCTTTCCTACTAGATACACAAATTTATTAAATTTTTCTATAATAAAAGAGTAGTTAATGTGACATATGTCATCTTTTGGTGAATTCTGGAAAATGTTTTTCCGCATCTCTCTCCAATTAAATAGTAATTAATTTTCATATTAAATATTAATGATTAATAAATATAAATAGTTAAATTATACAATTAAATATCAAATATGTTGTTCTTCTCAATATAAAAATTATTAAAACTTAATAAATCATAAGAAAATTCAATTATATAATATTTTAAAATATAATTTTATAATTCTTAAATTTTCATTATTTGTAATGTATTTTTTTAAATGTTCATTATTTATATCAACAATTAATGATACCAAACATACAAACCTTCAAAAAAATGTTGTTTATATGTTATATTTATGCAACTCATGTAATACATGGGTTTCTAAACTAGTTTATTTAATATGTCCAATATTGAGGTATAAACTTAAATCAGTTGGGAATATTTGATTTAGTCATATATTCAATTAAACCACAATCACATAACAATAACGTGTAACAAAATTCGTTATGAGGTGTTTAATCACAAATATATAATGTGATTAACAAATGCATTCATAAAAACGTTAAAAATATAAAAGATCAGTTTAGCCTGGAATAACTCATCATTTCAATGCCTTTGATTCTTCTCATTATTTATTTTGACTCCGGTCTCTATTGTCGGATCATACTAAAACTAGATATGAGTCGTCTAAATTAGGTAATTAGGTGTTTACATGGCAATTTCCAATGATTATATAGCAGTTATATAGTGGTTTCCAATGGTTATGAAGGTTACATGCTTGTTTCCGATGGTTACGTACGTTAGTTACATAGAGGCTCTGATGGTTACGATGGTTTCTGACGGTTATGGGGTTTCAGTGGTTTTCAACGGGTATGGTGCACGAGCTTGAAAATTGAAGAACACTTTAGAAATCAATCTTTCTACAATATATAATTACTCTACTTGAATTAGTTCTTATCATTGAGAGAAAAAGAATCAACACATTCTTTAGATCGTGTTTAAGCAAAAGTTTTTGTCATTAATTCGTCTATTTAATCTGTCATTCTTAAAAAAAGTTTGAAAAAGACTAATGATTAGCAATCGGAATTGATCTAGGAACTATATACTCATGCGCAAGGATTTGGCAACATGATTGTGTTGATCAATGTTAATGATCATGACAACAAGAAAAATCCAACATACTGAACGACTGATCAAATATGTTGCTAAGAATCCGGTTGCCATGATGCAATCAATATTGATTTCTATATGCCCTAACTTTTTATCCTTTCTTTATTTCATTTAATTTCTTAATTTTCAATGAATTTTAAGCTTACCTAGATTATTACATGTTAATTTTTGTAAATGTTAAATGTTTATTGAGAAGGAGATTCTAAGATTCACTTGGCACTTGTTACGGGCTCGAAAAGAACGCTTCAAGTGTCACAAGAATTAGCTTTAAGTTAAACGAGTTATAATTTGATATCAAAAATAAATAATTCTATTTATAATGTAAAAAAATATATATTTTTTATAAAACATTAAACTACCCGAGCCCAGATGAATATACGGTTCTAACTTTTGTCCATGAAACCGGGAAGACCATTCGAATAAACACATGTTTTAATTGGTAGTTGAACTCGCAACCAATTAGCAAATTAATTTCATTGCTTCTTTTTAAAAACTTTGTCTGGTCAAAGTCTTAAAGTCTTCAAATCAATATAAGTCAATGGAACTGTTGGCAGCAATCTATCATGAATATATAAGGTTATAAGGCCGGGTATATTGTATTACTATATTCAATAAGTACAACTTGCTTTAATTTTGACCTTTTCTGATGTTTGACTTCCAAGTTCTTCCCAAAAAAATTGAACTCTTTCTTGGATGATATGGTGGCAAAGAAGATCAAATCAAAAAGTCAGATATTGTAGTTATTATCACAATATTAGAAGCAAATATTTTGTTGACCATTGACATAGATATATACAACTTGTTATCATGCTTGTAGAAGTCGCTAGTCGGAAGGCGAGGTACCGCCTATAAATTAATCAGGATTAATCGACACTAGACAGATTGAAATTTTTAAATGTAAGTTTACAAATATATATTATACACACACACACATCAATATCAATAATTCAATATAATACTTCAAATAATTAAAAAATAAACTCAAACATAGTAAGTCAAATACTTCAAAGTTCAAACTTAAACAATGAGTTTAAAGTTTAGAGATGAATTTCGATGTTTATTAGCTGGATTCAATGTTTTGGATGTTGGATTCGATGTTTCGAATGTTGGATTCGATGTTTTAGAGACATATTAGGGATTTTGGGTTAAGAAATTTCTTGAATAATCATGAACCTGGGTCCTTTTTATCCGAAAAAAGTCAAAAAAATTAGGCCGTCTAGACACTGCGTAGGGCCAAATCGTCACAGTTGGAGGGCGCTTAACGTTTAGGCCGATTTTTACCACACTAATTGTTATTATCATTTTCCTAAATTTTGGATTAATTATAACCTGGAAATAAATCTGTTGCAACAATTGGCTAGGGCTTCTTTAATGGGAAGAAGTGTCATAAATTCCATTTATATTTATGTTTTTTATCTAATAATATATCCAATGTATTTACAATTATTGTATATAGTCAAAACATGGACCCACTTGAGGGTGGCTGCTGTTGACATTACACGATTCCATTATTGAATTGAAGTGAGCTCTTAATCACTTATTATCAATAAAAATAATTTAAATTATTTTTATTGTATTCCGAGAACAAAAAATATTGTAAGGAGTATTATATAGAATCTTTATTACTTTATTAGCTATATTAACCATAAATAGGACAAATGATTGATTTAATTTTCTTTTTGTAATTACCATCATTCACTCTTGTAAACAATAATATTAGACACCTTAAGGTGATTTTGGTAATTTAGATGGTATTAGTGCATAGTGATTAAATAAAATAAGTAGTATATGTCTACGCTATGACAACTTTCGAGTGATTAGAACTATTGCTGTAAATGAACCAAAGACTCATTTAATATTAACTTATTCACGAAACTAACCGAATAAAAATTCTTATTCGCTTCGTTCATGCAGTAATTGAATTGTTGATAAACAAAAATGAACATATATTATTTTAAAAATAAAATAGACATTATCAGTCTTAAACATTATACAAAATCATCTTCCAATAATATAAAATTAAACACCTGATGTAAAAATAAAAGTGTAACTCTTTTTAAACAAAACAAAAGTTAAAAATAATAACCACAATGAAATTACATTAAACCATTGTTTCAAAGATTTAAGTTTCACAAACTATATTTTTAACAAGATACAAATTCTATATAACTAGATTTCTAATTTAAATATTATGGCAATAAGCTAAAAATTAAAACATTTGAAAATATAAAACACATTTAACGAGTCTACCCGAATCAAGGTTTGCATGAACACATGAATGTTCTTAGACCATCTCAACATTAATTTCCTGTCTTTCTCTTCTATTAAATATATCTCATATTAAATATATTTTTTTGCATATTTTTATATTAAAAAAAGATTTTTTATACATTAAAAAACAAACTTTTACAAAAAAATATTATTATAAAAGATTAAATTTTTTAAAACATTTTTTTAAGTATAATGTTTTGAAATATAAACTTTAAAAAAATTAGTGTTTATAGAAATAATATTATTATTTTATTACTTATTTGCTAAATTATATATCGAGACAATTTGTGACAAAAATAGTAACTCCTAAGATAGAGTAACAGTTTGTTACAAAAATATACGCCCCGTTAGCGGTGCGCACATATAATGTATATATGTGTCGATAGCTTCTTGAGGGGCAAAAGTAAAATTGCACTAATTTTAACGTTATTTTACTTATTCAGTGAAAATAACGTTAAAATCGTTTCGGACGGTTGATCAAGCGTCATGAGCCGAGGGTCTCACTGGAAGCAGCCTCTCTACCCCTACGGGGTAAGGGTAAGGCTGTCTACATCTCACCCTCCTCAGACCTTGCCTTAGCATGCTAATGACGGGATATACTGAGTACGTTGATTGATTGATTTTGTTACAAAAATATCGAGACAAAAACATTTTGTCAGAAATCATTACTTTTATAAATATTACTATTTTTATTATTATTAATACTAAATTTATTACTACTTTAATTATTATAAAATTATTATTTTTAATGCATGTAGTGTAATTGATGTTACTTCTATTGATATTATTTTGTTTTTAAAGTTAATTGCAATTTGCAACCTGTGGTTTAGCCCTTATTACAGGTTGCAACCCTTCTTTTTTATTTACGCAATTTGCAACCCTGTGATTCTAAAACACCTGCAACATGCACCCTTACAATTAAATTTGACATAACTCTGTTAGTTATAGAAGGGTAAAATTGTAATCTTAAAGATATTGACAACAAAGATTTGCATGCATATGACAGCAACCATTCGGTTTACGATTCGGCTATCGGTTTTAATTTTATTTCAATTCGGTTAAACCGAATTCATATTGAAATACATTATTTTTATTAATAATCTATCAGGTTTATTCAATGAATTCGGTTTATTCGGTTTTTAACCAGTTTATTGGGTTTTTAATTGGTTTATTCGGTTGAATTCGGTTTGTTCGGTTCTAACAAAACAAACCAAATTGAATTCGGTTTGGATCACCATTTCTTGAATTCATTTCGGTTCGGTTAACATTTAGGAAAAAATATTTGAAAACCGATTAAACCTAACCGAATAAACCGAACCGATCAAAGTAGGGGCATATGTAATGACCAGGAAAAAAAATACAATTGAGACTAATTGTTAACAACATAATATCAAATTTATAAAAGATTCATAAAATGGTTGTTGTCATATGTATGCAGCATCTTTGTTGCTAAATATTTATAAGATTACAATTTTACTCATCAAATAATTAATAGGGTTATGTTAATTTAACTGAAAGGGTGCATGTTGCAGGGGTTTTAGAACCACAGGGTTGCAAGTTGCGAAAATAATAAAGGAGGGTTGCAACCTATGGTAAGAGTTAAACCGCAGAGTTGCAAATTGCAATTAACTCTTGTTTTTATTACTAACTAGCTAGATATCCTTGTGCGCGTGGTGTGACTGGTTGTTGCGGATATATAGTTTTTGACCCCTGAGCCTTGTTAAAGATGAGAGCTGAGATCTAAAAAAGAACTTAGAAACAAAAACATGAGTTAAAGGTTAAGAAATAAAACTATGAAATAAATTAAGAAAAACACAAGAAAAAAAGGGTGTCATATGTTTTAAAATGTTTGTTTTAACAACTAATTGATATGAACTGCTTCTTTTGTTGGTTTTTCTTTATATATAGGTTTTAACATTTTTTTAATACTAGGTTACAAGATTTATAAGATGAATGATGCGGTTGGTGTTATCGAATTAATGAAGTCGCCGATAATCACCGGAGACGAGAATATGTACTACCTGTGTTGCTTGCGACCAGTTTTTAAGATTTCGGTGGTACTCGGAGAAGGTAACGGTGACTTTTTTGTTCTCATAGAAAATGATGTTTGCTAGAGATTTGAGTTTTTGTTTTGATTCAACCGATCGGTTGCCGATAAGAAGGATTTTGTGAGTTTTTTCCTCTTATTTTCGTAATAAATTTGAATGAATTTTGTCAGATTTTTTGTTTTTATGAGAAATTCGTATGCAGTTCATGATAGGAGATTTGATTTTGCAATGTAACATATGCTTACGCAAATGATATATACTCTTATGCTATCTGTTATCAGCAATGTAGGGGTCTTTTTACTTCGAAAATTGTCACAAATACATAGGAAAATAAACAAATATACGTAGTAAAGAGTCATTAATCAGATTAATATGGTGTGAATTAGAAAATAAGGAAGCAAACTTACCACTATTGTAATTTAATAAGATGTTATCTTTTCATTCATATATATCGCATTACGCTTATTTGTTTATTAATAAGATTTATTATATATGTGTGTGTATTATTAATTTATTTTTTGCACATGCTCACAAGCATATACAAATGAATAATGTAAAACACTTTAAGAAATGCATAAGAAGAAGATAAATATGCCTAGTTACGAGACGCAATCGGTGCAAATATAGCATATATCGAACGAATGAACTAATGTTAATGTTAGTACCTATACTAATAATAATCCTAGATCCTCAAGAACTTTTTATCATTTATCTTTTCTTCAAAGATATGCAACTTTAACAAGTATTCAAATCTTGGTATAAATAAACTAATATCCAAGTTGTAGTATTTACCACTTAAATGCAAAAAGTATTCACCATGTCAACTATGTCAATCACATGTAGGTTCTTAGTTCGTCATCATCAGCTACTTTAGAAAAAAACTATTAAGAGTTAATTACGAGGATGGTCCCTGCGGTACGTCCAGATTGCATTGGTGGTCCCTAACTTCGAAAAACTACACCGGTGGTCTTAACTGTTTGTAAAAACGTAACACATGTTGTACCTGGAGTGGATGACCGTTAGTTTTTGCCGTTAAGTGTGTATAAAATGACTAAAATACCTCTTATAATTAAAAAAACTAAAAAATAAATGTGTATACACAGACACACAAATATACACACCATCACCAGCTTTAGCAACCACCAGCTTCGTCAATCACCACCAACCACCTCCGGCAACCACCATCATCTTCATAATCACAAGCCTTCTACCATTGACGGACTCCATACCACCTGTAAAACCTATGTGTAGCAATCGTTACAAACTGAATGTGCAGCAATCGCACGCATCGGACCTCTGACACCACATCCAGCATCAAGAATCTTTTGTCTTGGCTTAACTCCGATCAGATCTATCGCCATCTGCTCGTGGATTCTAGTGGATTCAAGGTTCGATTTCCCCAAGATCGCAGGAGAGAAGTGAAACGATTGTCCCCGTCCCCATTCGACACGAGACTCAGCCCTCCATCAAAGGCCGTGATAGCAGCAGGTGTCTGTTGATGGTTGCCGGAGGTGGTCGGTGGTTGCCGGGGGTGGTATGTGGTGTAAGTGTGTGTATATATGTGGCTTTAAGGGAAGAGAGGGCTGGGTTAAAATGGGCGGGGAGGGGACTTTTGTCATTTTTAAAAATATGATAGAAAAAGATAATAGACATCCACTCCAGGGACCACATGTGTTACATTTTTGCAAATTATTTGGCCTATGTAATTTCTCGAAATTAGTGACCACCAATGCAATCTGGGCATACCACATAGACCATCCGCTAAATTAACTCAACTATTAATACAACAATTTAGAAACAATAATACTACGTTTTACTAGTAATACATGTAACCAATATAATAACAGTTTTTCAAGTGATTCTGAAAACAAAATAAGCCCACATACTCATAAATCTTTATTCATAATTTTTTTATAGTTTTTACACATGTAGATAAGCAATTAAGAATATATCGTATATGTCACACCCCCAAATTCTCATTAACGACGTCAGGCCGTCGGGTGTGACGTGGTTAGGATCAAAGCTCTAGTCATATAGAACGACTCTATATGAGTTTGAAAATACGTGGATACTGCTTAAAAATATCCGAAAATGAATAAATAGTTTTACAATGGAAATAAGAAAATGTTGCGGAAGCTTGTTCATGAATGTAAACTGTTTACGCATTGCATAACTAACACAAAAAGGTTCTTAATGCATGCTTGACTCTTCCTGAGGTTCCTTAAGTGTATTCATGTGCTCTTAAGAGTGCTGAGTACATGAGAATTACATGCTAATACGTATCAACAATAAAGTTGATGAGTTCACATGTTTATATCAATAGTAAAGTAGAGAAAAATCAGTTTTCCGTGTGATCTGCTATTTATTAATATTTGTCGAACCTAAAGCTCCAAGTGTCAATTGCGTCACTACCGAACTAGCTTTGTTTGCTCTTGCCTCCTCAATGTCTATCTTAAAAACAATGGCGATGGGTTGAGATTACACGCGTCCTGACCTCCGGTCAGTATTGGCGACGCGTGGGGTTCGTCACACCCAATAGTACTATCTAAACTCACCTCGTTGTATACACATTAACGGTAAGACTGTGCGAGGACTTTGTTACGATATACAACACTTAATGTTTGATCCCAATAAACCAACAACCATACAATATGTTCGTACAAATAGTTTTCCCAGTTTGTTGACCCAGATGTTGGTCAACAATGTTTGCCCATATTGTTGACTCAGATGTTGGTCAACTATGTTTGTCAAATGTTTGCACCCATTGTTCGTCAAATATGTTTGTCAAATGTGTTTGTCCAAAGTTTTTGTCAAAAACGTTTGTTCAAAAGGTTTGTTAGAAACGTTTATCCCAGAATGTTTGTCAAAATTGTTTGTCCTGAGTGTTTGTTAAAAACGTTTGTTACAAATTGTTTGTCAAAAGTGTTTGTCTAAAATATTTGTCAAAAGCATTTGCATGTAATTCTCCCCCTGATTTGAGTTTATAAACAATTTACAGAGAAGGGGTCGTGAACTCACCTGTGCCACGTTTTTTTGCATTTCGTGAATTGTTTGTCCCTAACTGTCACCTATATCACATAGGTAATATGAGTTCGTGTTTGTGTTTTGTGTACAGTTTCCTGGCTAAAAATCACCCGCTTGTTTACAGACTGAACTGATCTATAAAAAACTCAACAACTCGAAGTTGTTATGTTCGTTCATGTTTGACCATGTTTGTCTGTGTTTGACCAAGTTTGACCGTGTCAACTCAACCCGTTGGTGAATCGTTAGTTTGTTACTGTTCGTTCAATGATTGTTATTAATCTCGTATTGCATGCAGACACATATGCCATGTTAAATGGACAACTTACTATTTATAGTAAGTTTCCATTTTTAGTAAGTTTGCATCATTTTAACAGTTCTAGCATGCTTATTTAACCTAAGTGATCATGTTAGCAAATAGGCACACATTTACATTTAAAGTTACTAAATTTAGAAAGTTACTATATTAACATGTATTGACATCAAAGATCACATAACATTCCTCATACCATTAAAACAATATGTCAAAAATCACATTTCATCATCAATCATATATTCATATCCTTAACTTACGTTTTCACAAAATACTCAATTTAAAGTTACCATTAATAATAAGTTTTTATATTTACTATGTTTAACATAAAAATCATATTACTACTTCACATAGCATCACAATAAGGCACTTTATGTCATTTTTCATTATCAAAACTAGTCTACAAGCTCATTTCATGAAAATCCCCAATTAAAGTTTCCTAAATTAGAAACTTTGTAAATAAGCTCATGTTTATCAAAATCAAATTATTCAAATAATGTTATACAACTATTTCAATGATCAAAAACACTAAATCAAAGCCAAGATCAAAATACATGTAAGACCATTACTATTAAAGTTTCTATAATTTGAAATCTATGACCAAATCGTTCATTTCATCAAATCAAACTCATCAATATTACATATATCCTTATCTTTAGTCACAACTCATCATTTCAATATGCTCAATTCATCATAATTATCATCTAGCACCCATTTGCATCAATAAAGTTACTAATTATAGTAACATTTCATAAATCATCATCAAATGTCCTAAATCACTATTATACTCATTTTAATCAATCCAAATGTCACAAATATCATTCAATCATAACCAAAATGTCCTAAATCCTCATGGATTATCATTGCATGTTACCCAAATGTCGCCATTTATGGTAATAATCACCCATACACACAAAATAGCATCAAATGCCCAAATATATCTCATCAATAACTTAAATCAGTAGATCAAGACCTCAATAGCATATTCATAAGCCCAAAATTTCGTGCATGTGGGTAAATGCAATTGCATGTGGGTTTCATGGACTTGCATGTGTGTGTTTGTAAGTTTTTAGTGTAAAAGGTCACTAGAACTACCTTAATAGGGCCTTGTATGATGAAATGGAGCTGAGGATAGGAGTTTATCAGCCTCTAAAGCTACTAATGATGGTTCTTTAGCAGGTACAAAGTGATGGTGGTGATAATGAGCTCCCCCAAAGTCCACACCCTTGCTTCTAGCTCCAATGAACTTAAAAATGGCCTTGAAACAACTTCTGGAGGTTGGAGATGGTATGATAGATGATATTTGGTCGTGTGAGTGTGTTCCAGTTGAGAGAAATGAAGCAAAATGAAACAGAAAGGTTCTGATCGGTTTTTATAAAGTTTTAGACTTTCTGAGAGCTTCGCGTACCACCAAGCAGATCACTGCATGGCCTTGGCGTACCGCCACGATTAAAATAGTCGGATTCCCTCCTCAAACACGTCGCGTACCGCCAAGGCTCTCACCGGGGCCCTTGGCGTACCACGAAGGATTTCGGGGAATTCAAATTTGCCCGCCTTAGCTTCGCGTACCGCCAAGGCTCATTCCAAGGCCCTTGGCGTACCGCGAAGCTTGTCGGATGAGCCCAATTGGCCCAATTTCGATTGTTTGACCCAATTTTTGTTCGTCATTTGTTATAACTTATCGTTTCTCATCGTTTGAGCTTAATTTGTTTGATGTTTGATCATACGTGTTCCAATTATTGTTTAATTGCTTGATTTGCTCACGTTTTTCGACGTTTGTCTTGAGTTTGCTTGTCATATGTTCACATACCATTTAATATTATTCGATTGTATCAATTGTTCACCAACGTTCGTGCGTTTTAGACACGTGCGTGCGTTTCCGGTAATTCCTTGAATTACAATGTGATTGTTTGTGTTTGCACTATTTTGCCACGTGTCATACTAATTTAAACTAAATAAGTGCCACGTAATAAAATAAAGGAAAGGTTTGCTGACCTAGATTTAAGGGGTGTCACAGTATAATAAATGACTTCTCCAAATTTTAAAAAACTTGCTAAGCTTCTTAGTCATAAAAATGTTTTTTTTTAAACAGTAGTACTTACCTTAACAATCCGGAGAATTGTCTCAACTGGTAAAAGTTTACCCTCCCAAAGTAGAGGTCCTGGGTTCTAACCTTGTTGGGTGCAATTTAATGGATATACAGGTGAAGGAAAGAATCAAGGCTTTAATCCTGAGTTCAAACCTAATGGGGGGCGAGGGTTTACGGATTCCATCCGGTTCCCGCGCATCGGGGGGCACACGTGTCTCAAGGTCGGAGATCGAGGAATCGATCTTATTTATCAATCGCCAGGATAACTGAAGGTAGCACGATGAGACAGTTTAACTACCGTTAAAAAAAGCTTACTTTAACAAGACTCCTCAAAATGCACATTTTGTGAGGATCTATGTGGATGAGGTGGAGGCTGCATGTGGAAGTGTATAATGGTGCTTGAGAAGAAGGATGATGTACGCATGGCCTACACAATGAGCAAAACAATCCAAGAAAGGGCTTAGAGCCTTTAAAAATATTACGCCACCAATTAATTTTTTCTTTCATATGTAGTGGGTTTTTTAGTCTGTGGGCTTTCTTTTAGCTTGTAATCTCTGAAAAAATAGACTTGCATGGGTGGCGGTGCCTATACACGTTTTATATTATTTTTTAAGGGCGTCTGTATACAGGCATCCAATTCTAATTTTATGAGTCCGACTCATCTATTGTCTTTTCTTCTTGAATTTGTTTCTTCTATTTTTTATATCACTTTGATTTAATTAAAAAAATGAAAAAATTGTTGTCTCTTCTTTTGTTTATTTGGTGATGCACATTACCTTTATACAAATACAATGTTGGTTTTAATTACTATTATGATTATAATAATTATAAATAGATAAATATATAAATTTCTGAACGGGATTACAGATGTCCATCTGTACATACTAGGAGCTGCTTGTAAAATAAAGGCGTCCGCTCGTTTCTTCCTCTCTTCTTTCCCACCCATACGGATGCCTGTTAAATAAATAACATAAAAAGTGTATAGATGTCGCCGCCCGTGACATGCGCGTCAGAGTGGGGCGATGCCCGTGACACAATTTTAAGTTTTATGGGCATGTGTCAGAGTATATGAGCGTGTGTCAAAGTATACGAGCGTATGTCAGAGTATACGAGCGTGTGTCAGAGTAAACGGACGTTGGTGCCCGTAAACAACATGTGTCAAACATTGTATAGATGGTTTTGTGGGCACCCTCTTATACACACATAGGAGCCGGGATCCATTTTGAAGAAAAAATGTGATCAAATGACTATTTTGAGAATTTTTCCTTGTTACTATTACTGTTATTTAGCATTTGAGTTTTTTGATGATTGTCTTTAGTTTTAATTTCTTCTTAGTCAAGTTTCTACTCATAAAGTCATCATGATTATAAAGAGAGAAATTTCCTTCCTTGTAATCATATGAACATTTATGTTAATGTAGTATCGATCAAATGGGTATTCCTTATAAAAAAAATGTTCAAGTATGATTCCTTCTTTCTGGTATGTTGCTATCTCATTTGCAACAGTGTTAGTGATTGAAAACAGCACTTCATTCATTCTCAAAACTTACATAAATAAGCAATAAAACAACAAACTTACCACCTATATTTTAAGATACATGATCTAGACACACTAACTGATAAACAACTATAATACGAAATGTATCAATATGATCAACAAAGAATAAAATACTGTAAATACAAGTTTACAAATGTCGATGCTAAAAACCTTTTTATTTTAATATTTGTAAATAGTGATCTTTGACAAATGAAAGTCAAATACAACTTTAACTTTAAGTTGAAAAAAAATGCTAGTAGAGACATGAGAGGCGTCAATATTTGTTCAACAACTGATTCATTTCATCTTGTTGGATTATGCAAACAACTGGTCGGTTTCAGATTTCGAATCGTATGAAAACATAAATCCTAGCATTAGCCACATCTGCTTCGATCAAAAGACGAAAACTGGTCTGAATCGTTGGCATGGGACGATGAACATGACCCGTCTAGCATTTAGTGAAACTTGACAGAAAACTTAATTCTAGATTACTTGCCACTGGTGCATATAATCACCAAAAACTGTCTTCAAATAAGATTGTTTACATGAAGAAATCCAAACATAAGAACAGGATACTAAGCAGAATTAACCCAAAACACAAAGAAGCTGGATCGGATGATGGGGCTTTAGTTGAATACGGAAAGGCTGGCTGGGCTCAGAAGTGCCGAAGAACACCATGAGAACGAAGATGGTGACATATTAAACCCTAACGGGCTCATGAGTACAGCTCCTAATGGATCATAGGTCTGTGGCAAAGGTGATAAGTTTAACCCCAGGGGACTCAAATTCCCAAAACAATCCATCACTGGTGACTTTGAAACAAACCTATTGGTTTCAAGTGTTTCATTCAAGAATTTGCAAAAACCTGGGGACAAAGCAAAGGTTGATAACGGACTCCTGACCGTTTGATCATCTTCTGATGATGGTGGTGGCGGCGGTGGTTTTGGAAATATGGATGGTTTTGGTATTGCAGAAAGGGTGAGTGGTGGTGGCGCGATGTCTTTCAATCGGCGAACCGAAGGTAGCTGAAATTCTGGGGTGCTAGTGAGCATGCGAACAACTTCTTTGAACTTTGATGATTCAACCTTGTAAACTTTAGCTGGGGCAGGCGGCAATGGTGCTATGAAGTGCTTGGTGACAGGGGGTTTTTGGATCGATTTAGAGACCGAATGGAGGGAGTCAATGTAAGACGGTCGGGTCGGTTTAATTGATTTTGGTCTAGGATTATCCGAAGAAGATGAAGATGATGAGGTGCAAGAGGAAGTGATTTGATTCATTTTTGTGTTTTAAGATTTGTGTTTTCTTGTTTTTGTTTTTGGGTGGATGTGTTTATATAGAGAATGTGTTGAGTCAAATTATTGTTAATATCCACGTGGCATGTATGTTATTCAACGCTTTATATAATCTTACAGATAATTGCTTGAATGGTCCTCTTGGTATACATGTTTATATATTTGGATAACATTTTAGAAAGTTGAGCTTGGTGGAAGGGGAGAGTAGTCCCAGATGTTTTTTGTGACTTGTAATCAGTAGAGAGCCGGGGAGTTTACAGGGGGGATTCTACAAGAGTGTGGTTAGGCCAATTATATTAGACAAAATCGATTGATAGGAACTAGTAGAAGTTTTAAAAAAACATTCGTATATGAAATAATTATCCACAAATTCAACCTTAAATATTCGGAAATTCGGACTCAAACTTGGATTCGGATACTTATTTTAAAGAATTTCGGGTATTTCGAATATCTGACTATCCAAAATGTTTTTTTAAATTTGGATAATTTTTGGAGCTTTTTGAAAAGGTTTTAGATATTTCGGATAATTTTCGGATATCTAAAATATTTTTTTAAAATGTTTTTGATTTTTTCCTAAAATTATTCAAATTATTAGCATTTTTTTCTGAATCTGAATCCGAAAATTCGGATAAAGATTTGGATATGAAACTAATTATTCAAAATTTTCGGATATTCGAACTACCAGATATCCAATTGTGAACACCCTAGTTGGTAAAGAAGGGCCGATACAAATGGAGATGCACAAAAAAACGAATTAACCTAACAAGTACCGGTTCCTAACCTTAGTTTTATGTGCTTTTATTACAAAAAATTAAAAGTTGATGCTTTTTTTGAGCAAAGCGTATCTTTGAAAGTAGACTTCTAATTTCATTAGATATAAATTAAATAAGGTTTATTATCATCTCGCTTTCAGACTTTATTATTTCTGTGATTTTTATTGTGAAAGTTATAGTTTGTGATTTTTATTGTGAAAGTTTGCTTGTTTGTATTTTGCTTTAAAAAATTATGGATGGCTTGATATAGCTTGATTGCAAATGTATTCTATAGGTTTTTCTTTATTTTTCTTTCCTAAATTCATGGTTCTAACCTCGTGATGCATGTGATTATTGGTGGTTTGACTTGTGGTGGGGCTAATATGGGGTGGGGTGATTGGTGCTTAACTCGTTAAAGAATTGAAAATAGATTATTTCAATTTCTTAGCTCTAAACAAATGAACAATTTGACACACGATCTTAAAATGAAAAATTTAACCAATCAGCAAACGTGAAAATTAGTATTTTTGGATGAAATTTTGACAATTCTTGTTTGCATGATCAACACATTGACAAATGTCAAAGGAGAGAGGTGACTACAGACTTAAGAGGGCAGAAATGTGTGTCCAGGTGCAAATAATGGTGCTAGTTGGTGTTGAAAGCTAAGATTAGGGGAGGGGACGTTGGTAGATGAAATAGAATTGAGGAAGACAAAAGATGTGGTTAGGGTTTTATATTTTATGGTTTTAACTACAAGGATAAATGGTTATTAGCATTAGTAGTTAACAAATTTATTTAGACCTGTTTTTGGTAAATATCAAACGTGCAACAATTATAGCATTAACAATGAGAGGAGGTCATGTCCCCTCTATATCACCTCCCAAAAGTTTTGCCTCCAAAACCATTGCTCTCTTATTCTTTCTTTATCCTTCAAAATCTTGTTTGTACATGCTAACTTCGTGTTTACGTAATAAAATCATGTAATACAATTAATGATTGCATGATTTTACCATGCATACGAAGTACATGTAAGATGCAAAACGGCCTTTATATTTTAAACTCTCTCTCTATGTGTGTGTAACAGCTCAAGGCGACCGTGCCAAGATATTGTCCGTTTGTCCCTGATTGTTTGCCTATCCAGGAACTTACGGTTTTGTTTTCACCTGGCGAGTTGCTCGCCCATGCAAAACGCGTTTTGATAGTGAAGATATTCATCTCCTTATAAAGAATGTTTTGTTCTACCTCCCAACCGATGTAAGATGTTACAATGTACCCCCTTACGAAGCCCAACGATTGTTGTCACATGAGTCTGGCCCCTGGCTTTGATACTATCTATAACAGCTCAAACAAACCGTACCGAAAAAATGTTTGTTTTGCCCACAATGGTTTGTCCATAGAGGAACTCATGGTTTTGTTTTCACCTCATGTGTTGTTCTCCCTTCCTAAGGAGGTGGATTGTAATATCCCAACGAAGGCATTACAATCCATCTGCTTTACAGAGGGAGAACAACTCATCGAGTGAAATCAAAACTATGAGTTACCGAATTGACAACCCATCGAAGGCAAGATGGACAATATCTGTGACAATCCGACTTTTCAAGTTAACCTTGTTAACCTTCACAAGCCCAACAAGGCCAATGAAGGCCCAACAAGGCCAATGAAGGCCCAACAAGGCCAATAAAGGCCCAATAAGGTCAAGGAAGGCCAATAAGGCCAATGGAGGCCCAACAAGATCAATTAGGCCCAACCAAGTCCAGTAGGCCCAATAAGTTCAAGTAAGGCCCAATGTAAACAAAGTAGGCCCAGGGAAGGCCAAGGTAGGCCCAGGAAGGCCCAGTGAGGCCCAATTACATTTAAGAAGTCTAATTAGTTTAATCTAACTCAATAATGTTTTAATTGGCCAATTAGTGTCAATTTGGCACCTTTAGGTTTAATTTTGTTAACCGAAAGTTAAGAAAATCATAGAAGAATAAACTAGGAATGTTGGAATTAGTCTAAACAGGTTTAAAATGTTGGAAATTACAAGCATTAGACTTGTAATCAACTAGAAAGAATAATTTTGACTTTTAAGTCAAAATTCATTCGTATGAATTTGGGAAAAAAATCGAAATTCAAGTTGTTTAAGTGTTAATAGCCGAATTAATTGATCATAGGCGTTACATGGATGATCATTATCATTACTTAACCATTATTAATCGGTTTATTGTCTGAATTAACTCCAATGGAAGTCTCAAGGTTGTAACCGTCGAAATTGTGTACAAAACCGTTTGAATTGATGTATAATCGAGTACTATTGATCAAGACTCACATATACATACACTATTCGGCATCTTTAGTGTATGCAACAACCATCAATTCGAAGTATCAAGTGCGGGATTGAAGAACACAATCAAGAGGTGACCGAACCTAGGGCTCAAAGTGGTTCTATATCGATTCTTCATCAAAACAGGTTAGTAATTCATCCTACACTTTCTAAACATGCCGACTAAGGTGTAACCCAAATCAATTTCGGTTGATAATATCGAATTATAAGAGTTCAAGAACTAGGGTTCATACTTGAAACGGTTTTGGGGGTTTAGATTAAAACGTGTTTGATAATCAAATTAAAACACATGGAGAGGTTCATAAGGTTCCGAACAAGCTTATTCATATGACAATTTCATCTTGTAGCATCGAATTAGTAATGTTCAATTTCTAGGGTTCTTGATAAGAATCATATTGGGGGTTTCGACTTAAACAGGTTAGGGATTCAAATTGATTGCTATTAATAGTCTCAGAAAGTTCCGATTTATCTTAAGAATGTATTAATTTGAGGTTTTAGTATCAGAAGTGACGAATTCGATGTTAGGGTTCATAAGATGAATACGCTTTTGGGTTTTTGATGCAAACTGATATGATAGTCGAAATTGATTAATCAGAAAGGTTCGGAATTTGTTGTTCAATGAAAACCCTATGGTTTGAATGTTAATCGGGTTCGAAATAGGATCAATTGGATGGATAACTGCTTCGGCTATAATGGAAAAGGGGGGAACCGACCAATGTAAGTTTAAAACAATTTAATCATGGTTTCCTGATGCGATACCCTAGCGGGCGAGATGGTTAGAGGTGTGTGTGTTAGAGTTGAGGGTCGCGGGTTCGAGTCCCGGCCCAACCATTTTTGGGTTTTTATGCTAATTTAGTATTTCAAACATATTTTATTCGTTCTAACTCCGTTTTAATCCGTTCGAGTTGCGTTGGAACCGTAACGGGAATACGAACGTATTAGAATAGAAAAATTCATATTTTAACCCGAACACGAAATCGCGTATAACTACGTTTAATTAAATAAAATCAAATGTGATTTTATTTAAACGATTTCAATGACACGCGTACTTTCGTATGCACAATTTTAGCAAATCCAACCTACGTGTGTTGACACGTATGTGATTTTAAGCACAAAACGATTATTCGAATAACAATAGGTTATTGTTTAAACACAGATTCTTCGTAGAAGGATTTCTTTCACGAGCTTTTAGTGTGTGATCATTCTGCTATCATCAAAGGTGCGTACACGGCCCCTTTCTTATTTTAAACTGTTTTGGGGGAGAAAACATGTGCAACAAACTATTTTTTTAGATACATATCACTTGCATGAGTTATCTGTTTACATTATGTGACAACATATCAATTTGAAAGTCCTTACACACCTCGAACCGTTTAGTTTGCTGTAATGCAAAGCGTGGTAGTTGGAAATAGATCTATTAGGTTTGACAAACCTCACCTGGTAGATGGGATCTACGCAGGTGTTTGACTGACCAAACACAATTTTTACTATTGTTGTGATAGACAATAGTGGCAAGGCGAAAACATGCTATAGCATGGCAACTAGTCAGCTTCGGTGTCGAACACGTATGTAAATAGTTTATATGACTAGCTATCATGACTGTGCATTTGTGATTATGTTATCTACAAACTTGTTATTCAAACTGATGTTTTGAACACTATGAATATTTAAAACCTGTGTTATGCACCAACCTTTGTGTTGACTTGATTTGCATGTTTTCTCAGGACGCTAAGGCGCGCGTTACAGCTGGCATGGACTAGGAAGATAGAGTCTCATGCATTATAAAAACTTTGAATTTGAATTTGACATTTGAATATTTAAGTACTTTGGTTTGTAATGTTTGATTTACAATTGTTTATGGTTTTAAACGCTTCCGCACTTTTTGTAAACTCTGAATGTTATGTTTTAAAGACCAACGTATGTTTTGAAATTCATATAGAGGTTTTCGCTATGTCTAATGATCTGAGATCCTGGTTTGTCACGTTCCCAAACGGTATGATTCCGTTAGTTGAAATTGGGGGTGTGACAGATTGGTATCAGAGCCATTGGTTATAGCGAACTAGGTTTGCATTTGTAGGCCTAGACTATGACTGTTAGACATTAGACACATCTGTTAATACGTATTGCTTAGAAATTACATATGACACTATGTAATTGACTTGTTTACGTATTCCATGGCACTGTACTTACATATGGTATTATGTAACAGGCATGGCTTCATCATCAGTCCCATACATTATCATTGATGATTCCGAGGACGAGGAGCCGATAGTTCCGGCACCACCATCGTCACCACCATCACCTATTCCATCACCTCCACCGTATGAGATGGAGGACTCCGATCCAGAGGAGGATCCGGAGGAGGACCCAGAGGAGGATCCGGAGGAGGACCCAGAGGAGGATCCGGAGGAGGACCCAGACGAGGATCCAGACGAGGATCCAGACGAGGATCCAGAGGAGGACCCGGATGAGGATCCGGAGGAGGAGGAGGAGGGCATTCAGCAGATCCCTGCTGAGGGACCCTCTACACACCCACCACCAGCATTAGATGTTCCGGAGCCTAAGAGGCGAAGGACGGACGCCGAGGAGATCGCCAAATTGCGCGAGAACGTGGATGAAGCAGAAGACAAGCTCATACAGAGATCTCAGGAATTATGGGATGCCATTGAGAGGCAAGATGAACTTGCCCATCTAGTTCATGACATGCGGGATGAGATGGTGAACATGATTGGTCGTCTCGACGCTGCAGAGAACCGAGCTTTGTTCTTGGAGGGTAGAGTAGAAGCCTTGGAGGATTTGGTGGCCTCTGAGAATGAGGAGGAGGATGAGGAGGAAGAAGGGGAGGAACCAGCACCAGTTGCTGAGTCCGATCCTGAATCCGCCGTTGAGGACGATTGATTGTTTTATTATTTTATTTCTGTTTTGTTTAAACTTATTAGGAACAGGTTGTGTTCCTACATTAGTAGTTTGAAATTTTGTATTTCATTTCAAAAGTATTGTACTCAAAGAAAGTTTCTACTTATGGAAAAATTATTGTTTGTTTCCAACAACTGTGTTGATTATATTACATGTTGTGTTTGTTGTTTTTACTTACACATGTCAAAATTGGATTTTGATTATGCGCTAACATTTCTTGTAAATAGGAAGGAAATGGCTGAGGGAAATGTTCAGATGACAGTTGCTGAGCTCAACGAGCTAATCAACAACAGGGTTGCAGAGGCAATAGCACAATACGCACAGGCACACAACACGGGGCCACATGGTCCAGCTGGGGGATTGCTTAATCCACAGGCGTGCACGTTCAAGATGTTCTTGGACTGCAAGCCACACAACTTCAAAGGGTCGGAGGGGGCCATAGGACTTCTCCGATGGATTGAGAAGGCAGAGTCTGTGTTCGAAATGTGCAACTGCCCTGATGACAGCAAGGTGAAATTTGCTACTGGAACATTGGAGGGTCCAGCACTGACTTGGTGGAACTCCAATGTTCAGACCCTGGGATTGGGAGAAGCAAATGCGTTAACCTGGAACAACTTCAAAACTTTACTACAAGAGGAGTATTGTCCTCGTAGTGAAATGCAGAAGTTGGAGGAGGAGTATTGGCACCTCAAGATGGAGGGGTCAAATATTGAGGAGTACACGACCAGATCGCATGAACTGGCCAGACTGCTACCACACATGGCTACTCCAGTCAGTAAGTGGATCGAAAGGTACATTGGAGGACTAGTGCCTCAGATTCAGGGGATGGTTACTTCAGCAAATCCCACCACCATCCAACAAGCTGTTCGTCTAGCGCATCAGCTTACTGATCAGGCAGTGTTACAGGGAACTCTGCCTAAGCGAACATCTGCTACCAAGGTAGGAGATCACAAGAGAAAGTGGGAAAGTAACAACTTCAAGGGTAACAACCAACAGCAGAACAGGAAGCAGGACTCAAACAAGTCCTATCATAATTCCAACAGTGGCCAACAATCATCATCATCGGGGGGCTATATTGGTAAGCACCCCAAGTGCAACAGGTGTGGTTACCATCATGCGGGTAACCAGTGTGACAGAGCTAAGTGCCAGAGGTGTGGCAAGATTGGGCATGCGGCTAAGGATTGTCGCGGAGAGCTGCAGAACAACAATAACAACCATAATAACCATCAGAACAACGCACAGAAGGGTTGTTTCGAGTGCGGCAAGATGGGGCATTTCAAGAAAGATTGCCCACAACTTAAGAAAGGCGGGGACAACAATGGTAATGGTAATGGAGGTGGCAACGGTAATGGAAATGGCACCAACAATAACAACAACAATAACAACAACAACAACGGTACTAGAGGCAGGGCGTTTGTGATTGGAGGACGTCAAGCGCGGGAGGATCCCAACATTGTCACGGGTACGTTCCTCTTAAATAATCACTATGCCTCTATGTTATTTGACACTGGTGCCGACCGGAGTTTTGTATCTAGTTCACTTGCTAAGTCACTGGATGTTAGTCCCACTGCCTTAGATAGTCCCTACACTGTGGAATTAGCTGATGGTAAGTTGATTGTAGTAGAAAACATTTATAAGGGATGTATCCTTGATTTGATGGGTCAGACATTAGAGATTGATTTGATGCCTATTGCCTTAGGCAGTTTTGATGTAGTCATTGGCATGGACTGGTTGTCCAAGAACCAGGCTGAAATTGTATGCCATGAAAAGATTGTTCGCATACCTCTTCCACAAGGAGAGACATTATATGTACAAGGAGAGAAGAGCAGTACGCCACTGCGTCTCATATCTTGTATGAAAGCACACAAATGTCTGCGGAAAGGTCATACGGCAGTTATAGCACTTATAACTGAAAAGCCGGTAGCTGAGAGGAAGCTTGAAGATATACCTGTAGTTTGTGAGTTTCCGGAGGTATTTCCAGAAGACTTGCCGGGATTACCGCCTGTCAGACAGGTGGAATTCCGAATCGACCTTACACCAGACGCAGCACCGATAGCTAGGGCGCCTTATCGACTTGCACCGTCAGAGATGCAAGAGTTATCCACACAATTGCAAGAGTTGTTGGATAAGGGATTCATACGACCTAGTTTTTCACCATGGGGAGCTCCAGTATTGTTTGTGAAGAAGAAGGACGGGACTTTTCGTATGTGTATCGATTACCGGGAATTGAACAAGGTTACTATCAAGAACCGGTATCCGTTACCCAGGATTGACGATCTGTTCGATCAGTTGCAAGGTTCGAGTTATTACTCGAAAATTGATCTCAGGTCGGGTTATCATCAACTAAGAGTCCAGGAGGAAGATATTCCGAAGACAGCATTCAGGACACGATATGGCCATTATGAGTTCTTGGTCATGCCATTTGGGTTGACAAACGCTCCAGCCGTATTCATGGATCTCATGAATCGTGTTTGTAAACCTTATCTGGATAAGTTTGTCATTGTTTTCATTGATGACATTCTCATCTATTCCAAATCTGAGGAGGAACACGCTGAACATCTTCGACTATTATTGGAATTATTGAAACAAGAACAACTGTACGCTAAGTTCTCGAAATGTGATTTCTGGATGCGAGAGGTACAATTCTTGGGTCATATAGTTAATGAAAAGGGCATACATGTTGATCCAGCAAAGATTGAAGCGATTAAGAATTGGGAAGCACCAAAGACCCCTACTGAGGTACGACAGTTCCTTGGTTTGGCGGGTTATTATCGACGATTCATTGAGGGTTTCTCAAAGATCGCTCAACCACTTACAGCTCTTACGCACAAGGGAACAAAGTATAACTGGACGGATAAACAGGAAGCTGCATTTCAGTTATTAAAACAGAAGCTTTGCAGTGCACCGATTCTGTCTTTACCGGAAGGAACGGAAGACTTTGCGGTGTATTGTGACGCATCTGGACAGGGTTTGGGATGTGTATTGATGCAACGGGATAAAGTGATTGCTTATGCTTCCAGACAACTAAGAACACACGAAAAGAATTACACTACTCATGACTTGGAGTTAGGAGCAGTGGTTTTTGCTTTGAAGATTTGGAGGCATTACTTGTATGGAACTAAGTGTACTATTTATACTGATCATAAGAGTTTGCAACATATCTTTGATCAGAAGGAGCTTAACATGAGGCAACGACGATGGGTTGAGTTGTTGAACGATTATGAGTGTGCGATTAAGTATCACCCGGGAAAGGCTAATGTAGTAGCTGATGCTTTAAGCAGAAAGGATACTTCAACAAGACGGGTTCGTGCACTTATGATGACAATACACACTGACTTACCTGATAAGGTACGCAGTGCTCAGATCGAGGCCTTGAAAAAGGAAAACTTGGTACAGGAATCTTTACGGGGAATGGAAGAACAGTTGGATACGAATGCTGATGGAATTCGTTATTTCATTAACCGAATGTGGATACCTTTGTATGGAGGCTTAAGGGAACTCGTGATGGACGAAGCGCACAAGTCCAGATATTCAGTCCATCCAGGATCAGACAAGATGTATCATGATTTGAAGGCACTGTATTGGTGGCCTCACATGAAGGCTGATATTGCTAAGTACGTTAGCAAATGTTTGACTTGTTCGAAAGTCAAAGTTGAATATCAGAAGCCATCTGGTTTACTGCAACAGCCAGAGATACCGATGTGGAAATGGGAACAGATTTCGATGGACTTCATTACTAAGTTACCCCGTACACCGAGTGGTTGTGATACGATATGGGTAATTGTCGATCGCTTAACGAAATCTGCACACTTCTTAGCGATCAAAGAAACAGATAAGATGGAGAAACTGACTCGTATTTACATTAAGGAAGTAGTAGCACGGCATGGCGTGCCAATCTCTATCATATCAGATCGGGATGCCCGGTTTACTTCCAATTTTTGGAAATCTCTTCATAAATCATTGGGGACTCGCTTGGATATGAGTACCGCTTATCATCCACAGACCGACGGTCAAAGTGAACGAACGATTCAAACACTTGAGGATATGTTACGAGCTTGTGTAATTGATTTTGGTGATAGCTGGGAGAATCATTTACCGTTGGTGGAATTCTCTTACAACAACAGTTATCATACAAGTATTCAAGCAGCACCGTTTGAAGCTTTGTATGGTCGCAAATGTCGTTCACCAGTTTGCTGGGCTGAAATTGGTGGCAGTCAGATAACAGGTCCTGAACTGGTGCACGAGACGACAGAGAAGATAGTTCAAATCCGGAACCGTATGGCAGCGGCTCGGGATCGACAGAAGAGTTATGCAGACAAACGTCGCAAGCCGTTGGAATTTCAAGTAGGAGACCGAGTTCTTCTAAAAGTATCACCTTGGAAAGGTGTGATACGATTTGGCAAGCGCGGAAAGCTTAGTCCACGTTACGTAGGACCTTTTGAAATTCTGAAAAGGATTGGTCCGGTTGCTTATCAACTCAAACTGCCGGATGAACTTAGTGGAGTTCATGATGTGTTTCATGTGTCGAACTTAAAGAAATGTCTTTCTGATGAGACATTGATTGTACCGTTGGAAGAAATACAGGTAGATGAACAGTTACGATTCATTGAAGAACCAGCAGAAATCATGGACCGAGAGGTCAAACAACTGAAGCAAAGCAAGATTCCAATAGTTAAAGTCCGATGGAATTCAAGACGTGGTCCTGAATTCACATGGGAACGGGAAGATCAAATGATGAAGAAATATCCTCATCTATTCAAGACAGCTACTGCTAACACTGAGAGCGCACGTTAAATTTCGGGACGAAATTTCCTTCAACAAGGGGATGACGTGATGCTTTCACACATCAACACTGCAAATTTCAAACTGTAAGCACAAACATTTCATTTATTCAATTGATTTTGTTACAAATATTTGTGCTACATTACATTCTATATGTTTTATGTGCTACATTTCATATGTTACATGTTATGGTAGTACATACACGATTAGTTACATACACTTTACTATGTACGGGGTTGCATAGTACAAACAGTTTATAGACACTCACTATATCAAACACAAACAGTCACAGTTAGGTGAACTAACTAGTGTACACGCAAACAGTTACATTGAACGATCACAATTGAGTTGTGATGTTGCAAGCATTAGACTTTGTGTGTAAGTACACACAAGCACACAGAATGATCAAATCACACTAACACGTACGATTTAAACTCGTAAGTAGTTTCCTAACTACTCCTAACACTTACTAATTTTCGGGACGAAAATTCTTTCAACAAGGGGATGATGTGACAATCCGACTTTTCAAGTTAACCTTGTTAACCTTCACAAGCCCAACAAGGCCAATGAAGGCCCAACAAGGCCAATGAAGGCCCAACAAGGCCAATAAAGGCCCAATAAGGTCAAGGAAGGCCAATAAGGCCAATGGAGGCCCAACAAGATCAATTAGGCCCAACCAAGTCCAGTAGGCCCAATAAGTTCAAGTAAGGCCCAATGTAAACAAAGTAGGCCCAGGGAAGGCCAAGGTAGGCCCAGGAAGGCCCAGTGAGGCCCAATTACATTTAAGAAGTCTAATTAGTTTAATCTAACTCAATAATGTTTTAATTGGCCAATTAGTGTCAATTTGGCACCTTTAGGTTTAATTTTGTTAACCGAAAGTTAAGAAAATCATAGAAGAATAAACTAGGAATGTTGGAATTAGTCTAAACAGGTTTAAAATGTTGGAAATTACAAGCATTAGACTTGTAATCAACTAGAAAGAATAATTTTGACTTTTAAGTCAAAATTCATTCGTATGAATTTGGGAAAAAAATCGAAATTCAAGTTGTTTAAGTGTTAATAGCCGAATTAATTGATCATAGGCGTTACATGGATGATCATTATCATTACTTAACCATTATTAATCGGTTTATTGTCTGAATTAACTCCAATGGAAGTCTCAAGGTTGTAACCGTCGAAATTGTGTACAAAACCGTTTGAATTGATGTATAATCGAGTACTATTGATCAAGACTCACATATACATACACTATTCGGCATCTTTAGTGTATGCAACAACCATCAATTCGAAGTATCAAGTGCGGGATTGAAGAACACAATCAAGAGGTGACCGAACCTAGGGCTCAAAGTGGTTCTATATCGATTCTTCATCAAAACAGGTTAGTAATTCATCCTACACTTTCTAAACATGCCGACTAAGGTGTAACCCAAATCAATTTCGGTTGATAATATCGAATTATAAGAGTTCAAGAACTAGGGTTCATACTTGAAACGGTTTTGGGGTTTAGATTAAAACGTGTTTGATAATCAAATTAAAACACATGGAGAGGTTCATAAGGTTCCGAACAAGCTTATTCATATGACAATTTCATCTTGTAGCATCGAATTAGTAATGTTCAATTTCTAGGGTTCTTGATAAGAATCATATTGGGGGTTTCGACTTAAACAGGTTAGGGATTCAAATTGATTGCTATTAATAGTCTCAGAAAGTTCCGATTTATCTTAAGAATGTATTAATTTGAGGTTTTAGTATCAGAAGTGACGAATTCGATGTTAGGGTTCATAAGATGAATACGCTTTTGGGTTTTTGATGCAAACTGATATGATAGTCGAAATTGATTAATCAGAAAGGTTCGAAATTTGTTGTTCAATGAAAACCCTATGGTTTGAATGTTAATCGGGTTCGAAATAGGATCAATTGGATGGATAACTGCTTCGGCTATAATGGAAAAGGGGGGAACCGACCAATGTAAGTTTAAAACAATTTAATCATGGTTTCCTGATGCGATACCCTAGCGGGCGAGATGGTTAGAGGTGTGTGTGTTAGAGTTGAGGGTCGCGGGTTCGAGTCCCGGCCCAACCATTTTTGGGTTTTTATGCTAATTTAGTATTTCAAACATATTTTATTCGTTCTAACTCCGTTTTAATCCGTTCGAGTTGCGTTGGAACCGTAACGGGAATACGAACGTATTAGAATAGAAAAATTCATATTTTAACCCGAACACGAAATCGCGTATAACTACGTTTAATTAAATAAAATCAAATGTGATTTTATTTAAACGATTTCAATGACACGCGTACTTTCGTATGCACAATTTTAGCAAATCCAACCTACGTGTGTTGACACGTATGTGATTTTAAGCACAAAACGATTATTCGAATAACAATAGGTTATTGTTTAAACACAGATTCTTCGTAGAAGGATTTCTTTCACGAGCTTTTAGTGTGTGATCATTCTGCTATCATCAAAGGTGCGTACACGGCCCCTTTCTTATATTAAACTGTTTTGGGGGAGAAAACATGTGCAACAAACTATTTTTTTAGATACATATCACTTGCATGAGTTATCTGTTTACATTATGTGACAACATATCAATTTGAAAGTCCTTACACACCTCGAACCGTTTAGTTTGCTGTAATGCAAAGCGTGGTAGTTGGAAATAGATCTATTAGGTTTGACAAACCTCACCTGGTAGATGGGATCTACGCAGGTGTTTGACTGACCAAACACAATTTTTACTATTGTTGTGATAGACAATAGTGGCAAGGCGAAAACATGCTATAGCATGGCAACTAGTCAGCTTCGGTGTCGAACACGTATGTAAATAGTTTATATGACTAGCTATCATGACTGTGCATTTGTGATTATGTTATCTACAAACTTGTTATTCAAACTGATGTTTTGAACACTATGAATATTTAAAACCTGTGTTATGCACCAACCTTTGTGTTGACTTGATTTGCATGTTTTCTCAGGACGCTAAGGCGCGCGTTACAGCTGGCATGGACTAGGAAGATAGAGTCTCATGCATTATAAAAACTTTGAATTTGAATTTGACATTTGAATATTTAAGTACTTTGGTTTGTAATGTTTGATTTACAATTGTTTATGGTTTTTAAACGCTTCCGCACTTTTTGTAAACTCTGAATGTTATGTTTTAAAGACCAACGTATGTTTTGAAATTCATATAGAGGTTTTCGCTATGTCTAATGATCTGAGATCCTGGTTTGTCACGTTCCCAAACGGTATGATTCCGTTAGTTGAAATTGGGGGTGTGACAATATCTTGGTATGGTTGGTTTGGGCCGTTACACTCTTCCAGTCTCCCTTACTATATGTATATATAAGGATTATATCATTTGAAAAATCACGCCCCATTTGTGGTGCACACATATAATGTATATATGTGTGGGCCCTTAAGAGGCATAAGTAAAAGTGCACTAATTTTAATGTTATTTCAATTATTTTGTGAAAATAACGTTAAAATCATTGAGATGATCAACTTCAAACGATAACTTTGAGCCGGGGACTCTTTCGGAGCAGCCTCTCTATCCCAATTGGGATAGGGGTAAGGTTTGTATCTATCATTCCCCCCCAGACCCTACTGAAAAGTGGGAATATACTGGGTATGGTTGTTGTTGGTTGTTGTATATCATTTGAAAAATCGATCTTAAAGAGAAAACGCTTAAACCATATGTGAGCAATCGATTTGAAATCTTGAAAATAAATATGTGGTTCAAATCAAACCTGAATAAAAAAATTGGGTCTTCAATAAAAAAATCATTTTTAATGTGGGTTAATGTGGACTATATATTATTTTCAAGATCCCAAATTTGCATAAGATTTAAGGGTTTTCTCTTTAAGATCAGGTTTTCACAGGATACAAACTACATATATATAATCACTAGTGTAATCAACTTTATAATCTTAATTAACTAAATGAGTACCAATAGTGTATGGAATAATCCAATTTATTATTTTATATTTTGAGTGTCAAAATGACTGTTTCCTAGTGTTATTTATATCAGGAATCAAACTTTAAATTTTATATAAAACTCTTAGACTACGTCCGCTAACCACACACATTGAGCGAATGTAAATATGGTACGGTCAACAGTAAAATTTGACCTAGTATTTTCCTCTCCTAAATCCAAATCTTATTGTATCTCTGGATATTATATTTTACGCTTTTGTGTGACGTTTCATAATGTTATATTATATGGGAGCATTGAATTCAAAAAAAAAAAAAAAATAGTAATTGTTGATATCCTTAAAACATTAGTGCATATCAAAATATCATAAACCTTAGTTGAACAAATAGTAAATAATAATATGTCCATATGCACTTGCTATTTTAAATCGCTCCTATCAATTACATTGATTTGGTAGCAAATTTCAAGGCATATCGTTTGCTGTAATAAGAAAAAAAATTATAAATATCAACGATATAATATTTAAAGATTTTAAAGATTTAAAAATTTAAAGATATTATAACATGATACAATATTTCTTCAAAAAGGAAAATATTAAAAGATTTTATTTGCCCCTTTTCAAATTAATCCCAACCAATCGACTTGTTAATGCTACCACATAATGATATATCTAAAATTTTTAACAGTTAACACATAAACTCACTTATAGTTTATAGTATTCCAGTATTATACCTTCTTAAGGATTAGGTTATAGTATTCATGTATTATACTTTCTTAAGGATTATCTTCAACAAAATATTCTCCTTATTATAAAAAGTATAAAAAGAATTATTTACCAATAGATCATAAGATCAAACTCAAGAAGGAAAATTTAAAATTTTAAAGTGAAAAGTTTTTAAAGAGTAATATAGTTATAACCACTTTCTCTTCACATTTTTTAAATTTTCATAACTTTTACATACGATATTATTTTTTTTAAAAAAAATATATATCATAAAAACATGAAAATTTTTCAGCTCATTGTTTTTAATTATAATCATTGTGTATTTATTTTTAAATGTTTGTGTATAATTATCTTTTTGTGTTTTTGTCTTACAGGTTATTGCATCTTTTTTAAAGATCATTGTGTTATTTATACTCGTTATTGTGTCATCATTGCTTAACATTATGTATTTTACAACATCATTGTATCTTAAATTGTTTATGAAAACACAACATTAACCACAAACACAAAATACAAAATAACATGTACAAAAGACACAATGCCTATACAAAAGATAAAATGACCTGCACAAAATTATTCATACTCGTCATTGTGCCTTTTTTTACAGGTAATTGTGCCTTTTTTAAATACCATTGTGTTATTCATACTCGTCATTGTGTTATCCGTGCTTGACATCATATATTTTGCAACATTACTGTGTCTTAAATTGTTTATGAAAACACAACATTGATCAGAAACATAAAAGACACAATAATATGCACAAAATACACACTAAACCAAAAGAACAAATTATTTTTACAGCAACACTATACTAATTGTGAAGACAAAAAAATGCTCATTTTATGGTATATATTTTTTTTCAAAAAAGAATTTCGCATGTAATAGTTATGAATATTCAAAGAAAATAGAGAAACTTGATAAAAAGTCAACAAAAATATTATTACTAAAATACCATAACAACTTGATTTAATGAGACATTGATTAATGATATAATGATTTAAGATCATTCTTAAGCTTTTTATGTTAAAAGTCTTATTTAGTTTAACATAATCCACATTCTTAAATCATTTTACTATACTCCTAAACCTATTTTTCAACTCTTAGTTACCACTAAACTGAAACTCAACGCTTAATTAATGAAAGTATAACAAACAAACAAACTTAACCAGTATATTCCTACTTTTCAGTAGAGTTTGGAGAGGAAGGATAGATACAAACCTTACCCCTATCTTAGTTGAGATAGATATGTTGCTTCGAAGGAGTCCCTGGCTCAAAGTTATTGTTTGAAGTTGATCATCTCAACATTTTTAAAGTTATTTTCACAAAATAAGTAAAATAACGTTAAAATTAGTATAATTTTACTTTAGTCTCTTGAGGACTACACATATCTATTATTATTTTATATATAATAAATCAAAATAAAAAAGGACACATGTCATTAATTTAGAATATTCTCACAATAACTTTTCGCTTCTCTCTCTTATTTAATGCATCTTACATTAAATAATAATATTAAATATTGAATGATATTTATACATTTTTAAACTGAAATAAAAAATAATTTTTTTCAAAAGCAAAATTATTATAAAATTAGAAATATTGAAAACGGTTTTCTTAAATAAAATTTTAAACATACAAACTTTAAAAAAAGTAATATTATTATTTTATTACTTAAAGTATTAAGTTTTTCAAAATTTTTAATCATATTTTATTTTAAAATATCGACTTATATTATAAAATTTTCATTAGTGACTATATATTATTTTTGTATTTAACCCGTGTAATACATATGATATTAACCTAGTATACATTATATGTGTCACCGCAAATGAGACGTTAATTAATGAACACATAAAAAAGTATTTTGTTTAGGTTGCTTCGGGTAGGCTCATGAAAAAATAAAATAGTAAATTACAAATAAGATAATATCAATAATAACATCGGAATTAAAATATGCCTAAAATATTGATACATTTGTAAAGACCCGTAATTTTTGGAGACAACATTATTGAAACATCTAATTAAAAATGATTGAAAGTGGATAGCCTTGGGCTTGACAAGAAGAGGCTTAAATTCTAACTGTAAACAAAAAATGGGTCCCATTCATTGATTACGTATAAAATAGATCATCTCTTGTTGTTCAACGGTATTCAAATATTGATAGGTTACACCTTTTTTATAACGTCCACTAATCAACTGCCGGTTACTTTGTACGGAATTTAATGGCTAAAGGATGCCCGAGCTGGCCAATAGTCCAGACAGACGGAACCCCTAGCCCACCAGTCACCAATTCCCGTGGAAAACCCGACCCAAGTGCCGCCCAAAGGCATGACGGTGAAAGGCCGGTAAAACTGGGTGGGATCAAGGATCGAACCCAAGACCTGGGTCTCCTACCTCTTCCCCATACCTCTATCCAATGTTGTAAAATCGGCATATGCACTAGGTGCCTTCCAACCTTGTCGGTTTTACCCTATGTGACCTTTTTTTTTTTTACCTTTTTCGGGTAAAAAGGACCCAGATCAATGATTATTTAAGACATTTCTCAACCCAAAATCATTAACATATATTTCTATAAAACATCGAATCTATCATTTGAAACATCAAATATAGTTAATAAACATCAAAATCCAATTCTAAACTTTGAAATAAGTGTTTAAGTTTGAATTTTGAAGTACTTACTTTAGTATGTTCAAGTTTATTTCTTAAATTATTTGAAGTATTATATTAAATTATTGATATTGATGTGTGTATATAGTATATATGTTTGTAAAATTACATATAAAATTCTAATCCGACTAACGTTAATTAATCCCCGATCAATCTCTAGGGGGTACCCCGCCGTCCGACTAGTGTCTAGCGATTTCTACAACCACACTACACAAACTTCATCAGGATGATGTCATCTATCCGCATCATGCCTAGCTTAAAATTGGGTGATATGTTATACATTCCGAACTTGGTGCATCAAGTCAAAAATACAAAGGCAACTCTTAATAATGATCCAAGCGTACACCGTATCAAGTGCCACATTGCGTTCATGCCACTCACTTGAGCGCGAGTGCCAATTAGAAAAAAGTAGTTGTTTGAAGCTACTCCTTATATATCACTTTATAATTCTTCTATCACTAATATAGGACACGTTTCCATCCTTTTTTCCTAAATTTTTGTAGTGATACACAACTCTAAACACCCAACTTTAAACATCAGTATCTTATTTATTTTAGGTACATTTTTGGCACAATTTAGTTCATTGCAAAGCTCTCATATAGTTAAACACAAAACTAATTTATAAATTCTATAATAACTTGAGTTACATATAGTTATTTACATCTAAAGTTAAAAAAAAAATCATTTTTGCATCTTGGTGAAAAACTCATGTTTCACCATTTCTCATCAATTTTTCTATAAAATGTTGGAGAGCGCTTTCGACAGATTTGGTTTGGAAATTATGTCATTCAAATATCATGGCCCTATAATTCAGGGTAAAAAAAATGATGAGTAAAAAATACAACATTATTGTTGAATAAAGAATGAGATGACGCCCTAAAAGTTTGACTTGGTTATTTTGATGGACATTTTCCAATCGTGCAAGAAACTATTAGCATATGGTATGACTTCTTTAAACACATAAAGCCTGGCGATTATAATTGACTAAATCAAAATATAATTATTTTTTTTTCAAAATAAAAATTACACAAAATGATAATATAATATGTCTACTAAACGACAAGAATTAAGCAATCCAAAAACCATTAAACTACTGTTGATGTGTATCCATTAAACTAACAAAACTACAACTTGATAGAAAAATCACAACATGACGTATACACTACACATATGATTAATTAAAAGTGAAATAATTAACGAAGTTGTACACTTTGCTTAGAGGTGGGGAAAAAACGGAACCGGAACCGACAACTCGAACTGAAACCGGAACCAGTCATACCAAAACCGATGGACACAAACGGGTCCGGTTAGTTAGACAAATTGGAACCGGAACCAGAAAAACCGGAACTGGCTCCACCTTTACCCGGCCAAAACACGAACCCGAACCTGAACCGAACCTGAACCGATTAAAAAAAAAACCAGATTTGTACACAAACTTTGCTACATCGTAATTAAAAGTGACGACACTGTTTCAAAATATCTATATGTTTGTAATTTCATTTTAAAATAATTTAATGACTTGTTAGCTTTTTGAAAAACTAATAAGTCAAAAAAATGTTTGGCAAACTTAAATTTTTCAAAAAGCCACTAAGTAAAAAAAATGTTTAACAAACTTAAAATAACTTTTGAAAATGATTTTTTGTAAATGGGAAATAAGTTGATTTTCAAAAGGCATAAATTACACATTTTTAAAATAACTTATGACTTATTGGGATAAAATTACAGATCTACCTTCACCCTTTACCCATTACTCAATCTACCACCCATCGACATCACCACCGCCCCCACCTTTAGCCACCGTCATCACTAGCCACCACCACCCACCACCAAAGCTGCCACTCACCGCCACCCGCCACCATTAGAGTTGCACAACCAAACCAGTTTGGTTTGAAAAAATCGGTTTCCAAACCGATTCTATCTCGATCTCAAACCGGTTTCACCCAAACCGGTCTGAACCGTAGGTTTGGGATAGACTTGACATCCTCATCTCCCAAACCGGTTTTCAAACCGGTTTCAACCCCTCCAAACCGGTCTCAAACTGGTTTTATAGGTTTGACATCCTCAATCTTTCAAACCGGTTTCCAAACCGAACAGGTTTTAACCAAACCGGTTTTGACCAATGTTGTAAAAATCGGCCTAGGCGGCAGCCTAGGCGCTAGGCGCCCATCTACTGTCTAATTTTTGGCCTAGGCGGCCCAATCAGATTTTTATTTTTTTTCATTTTTTTTCATTTTTTTGACTTTTTTATGGTAAGAAGGGACCAATTTCATGATTATTTAGACATTTATCAACCAAAAATCTTTAATATGTCTCTGAAACATCGAATCCAGGCAGTTAACATCGAAATTTATCTCTAAACTTTGAACTCAGTGTTTAAGTTTGCACTTTAAATTATTTTTTTTAGTATATTTTTTAAAATTATTTGAAGTATTATATTAAATTATTGATATTGATGTGTGTATATAATATATATTTGTAAAATTACATATAAAATTCCAATCCGCCTAGCGCCGATTAATCCCTAGGCGGTACCTCACCGCCCGACTAGCGCCTAGCGACTTCTACAACCATGGTTTTGACCATCCGTTGAACAAACCGGTCCGGTTTGAAAACCGAACCGGTTTGAGAAAAAAAACTAGTTTGAGCACCTCTAGCCACTATCACCCACCACTACCGACTACCATCACAACCATAACCACTGTACCACCCACCTCCATCACCACCATTTTCGCAACCACCACTGTTACCTATAACCTTAGAATGGTTATCAATATAAGAATGTTATTTTTGATCAATTTGAAAAAAAAATTCTTTTTAAAAAGTTAATGTATACAATTTTTTTAAAAACTCATTTTGAAAAAGTCAATTTAATAAACACATTTTACAAACATCACTTTTGAAGATAAATAACCATTATGGCTAAAGTACAAACACGACCATATTTAAAAAAATAGCTTTAACTGTCCGTGTATACTAGCTTGGACAGATCGCCATTGACAAGGAACAATAAAAAATATTCATAACCTATAACTAATTTTAAAAATAAATTGTCTAGGCATATAATTTCCTTTTGTTTCAAAGATTGCTTTCGACATAACCACCAAAAATCCATTTGTGCTTGTTCTAGCATTATTTCGTGGAACCTCAGTGTCTCAAAGTTTAATTTTTGATCAAAATGGCATAATCTTTTCACATCCATAGGTTAGATTAATTTTATTATTTGTCTCATCAATGGATTTAATATACCAATTGATAATAATTGTTTTTACCTAAAAGTCAAACCAAATAGTACTACGATTCCCAACAGAAAGTTACCTGGCTAGGCCTGTAAATTAACGCGAACGAATCCTTATTCGTACTCATTCTTTTAATATTTAAATAGCTCACGAATGATTAATGAATACAAACTGGACGAAAATCCTTGTTTATGTTCGCTTATTAAGAAATTTGTTTACGAACGTATATTTAAAAACTATATAAAATCAATATTCTTAATATCAAACATTAACATTAAAATCAGTATTCCTAATCTCAAACATTAGACGTCGTGTTTTCGGATTAGAGGTATCATCCTTAACACAAAAATAAATGCATGAGCTGGTTTTGGGTTCGTCAATATGGCTAGTCAACCCGAACCACACACTAACCCACCAACTGAATAGATTGTCACCTAGCTAGTTACACGGATCTATGCATCTACACTCTTTTTTAAAAAAGAGTAAATATTTTGTCACATGTCAATTTATTTGGCTATTATTGCCAAATGTCATTTTTAAAAATAATTATTGACACATATCATTTTTTAATCTTTACAATTATTCTTTCTCATATTAAATGATAATTATAATTATATTCTTTAATTTATTAAAAAATATTAAATCTAATGAATAATGACTTTATATATCTTTTTTCATATTAAAAAATAGTTAACAAATAAGAAATGAAATCTTTTTTTTTAATTAAAAAGCACCTTGAACAAAGTTTACAAAATATGAAAATTTTCTAAAAATGATTTTTTTAAAATAAAATTAAGAATTATTTTAATTTTGTAGTTTTAGGAAAAATAAGTTCTGTGAAAATAAGTTTTTTTTTTTTAAAAAACAAGTATTTTCAAACAAGTTTTCTTACAAATTATATAACATTTCAGTTTTCAACCCGCGTAATACACGAGATTTTACCTGGTGTGAGTATATGTTTACCAATGATGCCCACAAAAGAGAGGGAATTTTGACTATTTTTTAGTACTTGTTATTAACTGAAGTGTGTGTTGTACACTGTTCATCCAAATCTCACACATCCAATTATAATGGGTATAGTACAAATAAAATAGTAACAAGATATGATGATGTTACAAATCAAGCATGTAACAATGATACATCGTTGCTATATATAAAGTGTTTTGTCTATAACGACAAGGTCTTGACGTCACATAGTTTGTGACTGAACTCTTGTTGATATAGCTATCAATTGTCATCTCGATAAAGTTAGTTTCTCCAACGTTGTGTTTCTATAGGGACTCTATTGTAACTTCTTCTCGATGAATGATTTGTTTGGTCTTATAGGAAGTATTAATATATATGAATCAATTATAGACACACCCGCAATAATTTTTTAATTTAAAACCCATTTATGTCACGTGTTGAAACACAAGTTGTTTATCAGGCAATTAATGTCGATAACGAAACAAGCTGATCAGTTATTGTAACATTTCTATTGACAACCGATTTTCAAATGTTACCATTATTGATTTGATAATTGAGACCCATTCTATTCAATGTCAAGCATGGTACTCCTTTCAAAGTCAAATCTTCAGAAAGATATCTTAACATTTTCCAAATATGGGGACTTTATATAATAGATGTACCAAAATTATACTAATATAGATAAGATTGTGAAGTTGTGCACTTTTTTTTTTTTTTTTTTTTAAATTTTTTTGTAAGATAACTTATGTTGTAATAGGGGTTTTCATTTTCGGATATTGATTTTCAATATCTGAATGTGAATTTGGATATCTGAAATAAGGGAAAAAAATAAAATTTACAAAAATATATTTCGGATATTCGAATATCCGAAAACTATCCAAAATATCCGAAAAATAATCCGGATATCCGAAAAATTATCCGCAAATATCTAGAATAATTATCCAAAAAACTATTTCGGATATCCAAACTATCCGAAAATTTTCAAAATATGTATTTGAATTCGAATCCAAAGTTCTGGATATCTGAACTTCTGGATATTCGACTTTTTGAACACCCCTAATTGTAATACTAAATAAATGATTTACAAAGTTTTGTGTGAGTTGGTATTGTTCAAGCCCACTTAAGTATTTGAAAATTTTAAAATCTTTTAAAAGTTTAAAATAAATGATTTGATGAGGGTATTGATAAAAATATATATATAAAGAATTACAAATTTTTATTAAATGACTGCATATGTTATTATAGTGAATATAGATAATTTCTTACTTCAGATAAAAATTAGCTAAACTTAAAAGTTTTGAAAATACTTCAGAAGTCAAGGCTCTTAGCTTTTTTTTGGGTCAAATATAGAGCTAATTGGAGAACATTGATTTGGGAGGATTGGTGTTGATTTTGTATTTAATCTGTCTTAATTTGTTTGTAATTGGTGATTGTATTTTGATGTATTTGGGCTTTTAGCAACTTGGTGGCCCTGGTGTTTTTAATTGAAAGTCGCCGTTCAAAAAAGAAAAAAAAAGTTATAGTTGCATTGCCGGACTCTACTCAAATGTCATGTTAAATGTTGTGGGTCCGATTTAGTGCTTTATTTTTTTCTCATCATTTATTGGTTGTTGGGCGATCATGTCATTACTTTTTTTTTAACGGCTAAGCTTACTCCCACCTAAATTACACCTTACACTTTTAATTACATCCTTGCATGGGATTGAACCCATGACCTCCCATTCTAAGAGGCAAGCCTCTACCAAGTGAGCTAGTCCCACATTGGCCGATCATGTCATTACTAATGCGCTTGATCATATCGCTATTATGTAGTTAAGCCTACTTCGGTGAGATTAATACTAAGATAGGTGACCCTTGAGATCTCCTCGAGTTAGGGGTGAGTTTTTTTACCCGAACCCGAAGAACCAACCCGAAAAACTCCTACCCGTACCCAAAAAACCCGAACCCGAAAATACTCAACCAGAAAAACTCCTACCGAACCCGAAAATACCCAACCCGAAAAAGCCTATTACCCAAACCCGAATACTTAGAATGGTTCGGTCCTTGGGTACCCACGAGATTTGTTCGGGTAAACCCGAATAACCCGAACTAGGATTCTAAGGGGCGATAACATTTTTTGATTTTCAAATCCTTTATATATTTTGACATTATTGAATAAATGTATGTTTTGGTTAAACACATTTTTGTTATGTTATGGTTAAACATTTGAAGTTTTTAAGGAAATGTATGTTTTGGTTAAACATGTTTTAATTTTATTTGTTTGAAAAATAGTATATTAGTTTTTCAAGTATTACCCGAGAACCGTTTAACCCAACCCGATTAAACCCGAGAACCGAAACCCGAGAACCAATTAAATCGAAGTTAAATGGTTCGGTTCTCGGTCCCAATTTCATATTACAAAAACCCGAATAACCCGACCCGAGGAACCAACCCGAACCACACCTCTACCTCGAGTTGCAGCTGACGAGCCTTTAAGCAACAAATACGATTCTTGTTTTGTGATTTTAAGGTCATGGTTTCAAGCCGTAGGAAATAGCCTATCACACAATTTTGTTGAAATGAGTGACATAAATTATAAGGGCGTAAGTAGAGGTGGGCAAAAAAAAGAATCCGAGATCAGGGGCAAGGATCAAATAAAAAGTCTATTTTGCATAAGAAGCCTAAGAAGGATTTAAAAAATCTCTAAAGCCGACCCAAACGAACTCTGATTGAACTTATTTTGACGTCATTCGAACCGTCTCGTCGAACCCTCCAATATTAGCTTTTTGGTTTTATCTTTAACAACTAGTTTTAGTGTTTGGATTTTAAGGCATATTTTTTTAGCTTTTATGTTTTATCTTTAGGTTTATGGTTTGTTTTTATAATTTTGGTTTCATTATTAGGGTTTATTATTTATGATTTAAGGTTTAGGTTTTAGGGAATTACAAGACGGTTCCAATGATATAAAAATGAATTCAATCGGAGTTTGTTTGGGTTGGTTTTCGAGTTTTTAAACATTCTTTTTAGCCTTCTTAGGCAAAAAAAACTTTTTAGGGGAACCTAACCCGGGATCGAAACCGATTTAACCCGAACCGGAGGGTACATGTGGCCAAAACCGGAACTGGAACCAGAACAGTAAAAAATCGGTCAAAACGTAAACCTAACAAGAATTTATTGCTGACTTTGTTGATGATCAAAACTGAAGCCAATTTAGAAAAAAGCAGCTTTGTGCACCTCTGTCCATGTCCTCTGCTGCTCTACATTTCGTAAGTCCGTGTAATTGCATGGGCCAACATGTGGGCTTATATATCTATTTTAATTTTTGGGTCAATAATTTAGATTTCTTTTATTAAAATGAGTCAGTCCGCATCCGCAGTTAGGCAATCACAGCCCAATGGGCCACTGGTGTTATAAAATATAAATGCTTAGAATACCTCTTAGAAATTAAAGTTTAATAAAAGCTAGTGGTTTACCTGACACAATGGCGTAGCCATATGTAGCCCAGGTGGGGCGGCCGCCCATACTGAAAAAAAAAAATCATTTTTAGCATTATATATATTTTCAAATTCTGATCGTCCCACGTAAAATTTTGCATTCGTCCCCGTTAAACTTTTGACTTCAAAGTGTTAATTAAAAAACTAAGTTGAAAATTGTCCAACTAAAAATTTAAACCCAATATAAAATCAAGTTTAATATAATTATAATAAGTCAAACCACCACCAAACCGGTTAAAAACCGAATTCAACTGAATATACCAATTAAAAACGAATAAACCAATACAAATAAACCAAATTCAACCTAATATATTATAAAGAAAACAAATTTGAATTTGAATTTGATTTAAGCAGTTAATCAAACAAACTAAATTATAAAAAAATTGGCGCATTGGGCCGGCCCTGGGATTTAAGCGATAATTGTATTTGTTTTGTACATAAAGAGTTACTTAGGAACATTTTTTTATACGTTATTTTCAATATATATAAAAAAATAAAAATCACGTAGTAAACAATTTTAGATATATTGTATTTTTGTTATGTCTTTATATATGAAATTTAGTTTGATTGTTGTTTTTTAACATGACCCGACCAGATTTGCCTCAACCCAACTTAAACACCAACAAACCTAAAAATTTCCTTCCCTTATGAAATAAATTTCTGGGTCTGCCACTGACTCGACACACGCTATGACGGGATCTTGTTTAAGCCAACACATTTTCCGTTTTACGAAAGCATGAAACTAATGTTATTCTACAGTTTAAAAAGTTATTAGTTTATTTTTATGTATTCAGCTACTATCTTACTTATTAACAGGTTTATTAACAAAGGCCATTATGACCCCATCTTAATTTCCACATCTCTTAGGTCTTAAGTCAACTTTCAGTCTTAAAGAATTCAAAGAGACATTGTCTTAATTATGAAAACAATTTAAAATATGATACTAGTTTATTTCAAGAACTAAAAATTTTAAAACTTATTATATATTTAGATGCGACACTCTATTAGCATACTTAATTGTACTAAAAAGTCTAGTTCTTTTCCCAGTGTTTTTATTACGTGTAGAATTATAGCTTTCTGAATTAAAGTTGCTAAAAAATTATTAAAGATTTAAAATGTTACAAGAAAGATTAACCGAGTTCGTTATTATATCAATTGAAAACGATCTCTTATATAAAATAGATTTTAAAACTTTTATTAAAGAACTTGTATCCAAAAAAGATAGAAGAATAAACTTAATCTAAACATCTTAACTGCGTACAAAAACGGTAATTTTTTTTTTAACTAAACCAAACATTTTTTTATTTATTATTATCAGTTTCAAATCATGAAAAAGAACAAAAGTTGATTATATGACTCTTAGAAAAAGGTTCTGGATTTTTTGTTCGATTTTGGCCCTATAATAATTAACCCAAGTACTATAGTTATAGACTTGTAGGAAATGCTTGTCATAAACAACCAAGGGCTAAAACAACTCAATTCAAAAAATAAAAAAAAAAAAGATTAAACTTCTCTTTTGCTCCCTGTAGTTTGACAATATTAACCATTTTGCTTAAAAACTTTCAAAATGATCATTATGCTCCATGTGGTTTGACATTTTAATCATTTTACTCCCTGTGGTTTAACAATTATAACCATTTTGCTCCCTATGGTTTCGATAAATGGAGTATAATGGAGATATATTAGAAAAGTTTGGAGCAAAATGATTAAAATGTCAAACCACATGGAGCATAATGATCATTTTGAAAGTTTTGAAGCAAAATGGTTAATATTGTCAAACCACAGGGAGCAAAAGAGAAGTTTACTCAAAAAAATAAAAATAAAAGAAAAAAAGAAAGAAGAGGGCATAGCGGCAAAGCTATCCACTCAAGCAACAGACCACATTTTGTCTAACATGATATAAATGCATTTATGCATAAAAAATAGGTTTCATCGCATTTCAACAACAATAATGAAAGGAAAAGGACCCAAAAGGCAAAAACACACAACTTTATATATTATATATATAAATTTATTTTTAATTAAAACATCATTTTGCTATATAAAAACATTAGTTTGTTATATTTATTTTATATATAAAATTATTTAAAAGAAAACATCGTTTTTATGTATTCATAAAAAAAAACGTCATTTTGATATATTAGTTTTCTCTTGTTGTATTAATCAACTTGTTTTTTAACTTAATTGTCATTGATTTATAAATTTTTTTATATGTATAGAGGGTCATTTTAAGATCCTTTTTACTAATCGCACATAACACTTAAACTCTCTGATATAAACCCTAACACAATTGCTGATTAATTTTATGACGATCACCACAACTCCCATTTTCACATGCTTAACTTTTTCAGCCTCCTATAGATTAGAATTAGAATTATGATATCTTCATATCAATCATATGTCAAGGGTTCAAAATCATCTATAGTATACCTCGATAAACTCATACCAAGTTACCGACACAGAAAAACCATTAAAAACATTAAACAGGTACTCAGAAGCTGGGCCGGTCCAAAGATTGAGTGAAGACAGCCCAGGGCCGAGTAAAGATCTCTGGGGCCTCGATTGGACTCAAGTACTCAAGTACTCAACTCTTTTTTTATATATGTTAAACTAAAGGTGGCCAAACCGGTTTTTTTCAAGAACCTGAACATGTTCAGAACCGGAACAGGTTTCAAACCGGTGGTTGTGACCCATCGGTTCCACCCCAAGACCCGAATTGGTTCCGTACCCAGTTAGGGAAGGATCCTAAACCGATTCATGTTCAAGAATCGGTTCCAGTTTTTTTTAATACTGTTTTGTCTTATACGTGTATGAAAAAAAAAATTTCTTAATTTAAATCGTTTTTTTTTTTGTATTGATAGTTGTGAATTGTTTAAAAATAATAAAACATTAAAATCAAAGATTCGTAAATTGCCTTTATATATTTGTATTGTTCTATTGTTGCGAACAACTGATGTTAGCTTCAAATGCGAGTTCTCAATTGTATAGGCCGGGTGATAGGCATTCAACTTCTTCATCATGTACTTTTACTTTAAAGGTTGTTTCATCTTTGAGGGTTGTTTGATCTAGAATACGATCAATCAAGTCCTAATGATCTTTTAAGCAAATGCACATCTCTACCGACTCGGGGTTGAGTTTTGTTCTTCTTAATGACAAGTCCCTTCCATTAAGAGAAAAGACAGATTCCGAAGCTATCGTAGAAACTTGGACAGTTAATAAATCAAGGGCCATGGAGTCAACAATCGGAAGCTCGGATTCATTTGCTTTCCACTAAGCCAAAATATCAAAATTGCGATATGAATAGACCGTCATATCAGATTAGTAATCCGTACCACTATACTGGACGAGTTCGCTTGAAGGGGTCAAGGGCGCATCTTTGTTGAGACTGGCGGGCGACCGCCCCATGTTTTTCCGTCCGTAGTGTTAATTTTTCGGCCGAAATGCGATTTTTAGTTAAAAATAAAGGTTTCGCCCCCCTCGATTCAAAAAATTAACATGTATTCTGGGTCGTCAAAATTTTCGCCCCCCCTCTCAAATCGACCAAGCTCCGCCACTGGAAGGGGTACTACCCCTTCGTCGTTTAGTCGTGACATTTCAAATGGTGTTCAATAGGCTAACTATCGGATCTCGTACTCTAAGAGCGTTCAAACTTTATGAGACACCGAGGGTAGGCATGTGTATGTTGGAACCAATGTTGTTTGAGCCGGACTGGTGACCGTGAGCTTAACCGGTCCAAAACAAATAGGTGAACTGTTCGGAATAGAACCGGCCGGTCCTTGCGATGCAGCAGTCGGACCGAATCCGATTATGACGATCGGACCAGTTTTCCTTTTTTTTAATACCCTAAATACGCCATTGGATCCCCATTTGGCGATTTCCCTTCACTGCTTCAGTCGATCCCCAATTCCCACTCCTTCGACCGCCCCAAACGAACAACCCTAAAAATAATTACCAATCAACAATTAACTGTGAACGACGCTGCCCTCTTCTGACGATCGGATGAGTGATCACCGAACGTCAATGCCATCTTCGAACGACCAGAAGATTGAACGATGCTGCCCTCTTCGAACATGTGGAACTGGTAATCTAGTATTGTTCTTTCTTCCTTGTTGAGTTATTCACCCCCTGTTTATTTGGTTCGAAGTTTGTTTGCAGGTTTGTTGAAAACTTGAAATTGCAAGGATTCCCAACCAACCAAACATGACATTGGATCCAATATGAAATTAAAGATAATATTAACTGGTTAATTTAGGAAGGATTAAAATAATGATGCGCATGGAAGTTTTACATTAATGTATATTGTAGAAAGGTTTTTGATTTTTTGGTGCATTCACTGATCGAATTCTCTAGTCTGAGGTCTCAATTTGATTGTTAAGGATCATCATTAAAGTTATATGTATGTATTTTCTTATAGATTTTGATACTAACTTAGATTGTAGATTAAATCAAAGTGATTTTCTTAGAATTACGACAATGAACGTGTTGATTCATTGAAATATAGAATGAAAGTTTTGATGAAAAGGCACCAGGAATCCATTTATTTTACATTAATGTTTGTTATCAAAAAGTTTTTGCTAGTTGCTACATTCACTAATGTGATTGTCTGTTTGTTGTTTGTTTTTAAGCTTGCGATCTCTCATACAACAGGTTCCATTTATTTAAGTTAATTCATGTCATCATCAGAAGATCAACCCCACTCACAGGCTAGTATTCAATCAAATGTTCGTTTAAAAAAGGATATGACATGGAAATATGTATGTGAAAATCTAGATGAATTGGGAAGAAAGTCATTCACTTGCACATTTTGCGATAAAATTTTTCGAGGAGGGGGCATTAACCAGATGAAGCAACACCTTGGTGGAATAAAAGGTAATGTTGGAGCATGTTTAAAGGTTCCTACAGATGTCAAGGTTCGTATGAAAAATGCTTATGAAGATAGTTCATTAAAAGGAAAAGAGAAACATAGTAGTGGAATTAATGAAGATCAAGAAGAGCAAACAAAAACCACTCCAACAAGTCATGAAAAAAGGAAAGTTTCTTCAACATCTAACAACATGCCATCATATTTCACACGTGGTACAAGTGATCTTACACAACCTTCTATTATATGTAAGGAAATACTATATGATACTAATTTAGCAATTGCTATGTGGTTATATGATGTGTGTATACCAATGAATGTTGTTAATTCTCCTCTTTTCCCTATTGCAATGAGTATAATAGCTTCAATGGGACATGGTTATTTTGGACCTACTTATCATGCAGTGCGTGTGAATTTATTGAAAGATGAGAAGCAATCAGTGAAACTTGTTATTGAATCATACAGAAAAAATTGGGAAGAAACATGTTGCACTATTATGGCTGATGGATGAAGAGATATACGACAAAGACCACTAATTAATTTCTTAGTTTATTGTTCCAAGGGGATATCATTTATTGAATCCATTGACGCATCAGATATTGAAAGCAATACTGAAACTTTATGCAATTTGTTTGGATAAATAGTCGGATTTGTTGGTTATAAACATATTGTTCACTTGGTTACCAATAATGCTGCTAATTACAAAGCTTCAGGAAGAATGCTATGTGATAGATATCCAATGATTTGTTGGTCACCTTGTGCAGCTCATTATATCAATTTAATCATGAAGGATATTTCAGAATTATCTTTTGTTTCTGATTTGGTTACTCTTGTATCACGGGTGACTGTTTTCATCTACAATCATAAATGGCCACTAAATTGGTTGAGGAAAAGACAGGGTTGGAAGGAAATCATTAGACTAGGTGCCACTTGTTTTGGTACATCTTTCATTGCATTAAAAATTTTATATGATCATATATCTGATTTGCAAGCAATGGTTACTTCTAATGATTTCAAGAAAATGTTGAAAGTGTCAAAAGCTAAAGATGTGAAGCTTATTATCTTAGATGATAGGTTTTGGAAAAATTGTTTCATAACATTGAAGGTGATGGATCCTTTTTTAAGACTTTTGCGTATATGTAATCCAGATGAAAAACCTTCAATATGTTACATTTATGAAGGTATGAGTAGGGCGAGGAAAGGCATCATAGAGTTGGTTTGCAATAAAAAAAATGTCAATTATTATATCTGTTATATTTATTTTTTGAAAAATATACACAAAATCAGCAATATTTGAATTTATTAAGCTTAAAGACAATAAAAAAATATACGATCCCATTGATTATGAAAGCATTGATAGAACGAAATTTTGGGTGGTAGAAGAAGAGGCGGATGGAGAACTTAATTATCATGACTTAGAAAATATGCTAGAGGAAGAGCCACCAAATAACATCGACACGTCTACTATTGAAACACAACCATTTGAAGATGAGTCTTTTCTTTAAAGTCTAGAATTTAGATATAATAATCAAGTAATGTATTCAATTTTTAATTTGATGTGTGGCATTCTTTTGCCTCTCTTTAATTTGTATGTCAAGAATTGGATGTAGAAAATGATGAACATGTCCTTACATTTAAAGATGATGCTTTAGATGCTTTATAAGTCCAAATTTGGGTTATGTTCAATTGTTCACTTCAATTTGGGTTTCGTTTGTTTCAACTTGATGATTTGGATGCTTGTTTAAACTTTATTATGCTTGTTTCAATATGGATTATGTTTGTTTAATATGTGCTTATAATTTGATGTTTTTTTTGTATTTTTTAACCATTTATTATGTTGTCCGGTTCTTGAATTCAGTTCGACCGATAACCAGTAAGACGTCCGGTTCGATGTCCGGTCTGGTTATGAAAACATTGGTTGGAACCATATTTAATCGAATAAAAGTCATACATATATTTTAAATTATTAGTAAAATCATTTTTTGCTTCGGTTGAAAAGTTTGGGTCAATCTTGTGTAGGTCTAGACCGTCATAAATTTCGTCTATCATACATTCGACCCTCGTAACATTTAAGATTGTGTTTAAAGTGACGGCACAAGTAAAAACATGTGGGAATTCAAGAAAATATTTTAGTAATTTTGATCGCATTGGCGTTATCATGTTATAAAACATTTCATTTTTATTTTCAAAATTTTTAAGATTTGTAACCACTTAAAATAACTCCGAAAGAACCAAAGAACTAGTCGGATAATAAGTCCCTGATAATTTAGTAGTTGAGGATTTAAAAACTTCAAGAAATTCGAATAGTTGTTGGATATTAGTTATCCCAACAGATATCCGGAAACCCCGCCAATCAGTTATCGTAAAGACTATTATAAAACATATGCAAAGTATCTTTTTGTCGTAAAGCACTTTCAAGCATTAATCAAGTGGAATTCCATCTTTGAGGTAAATCCCAATTTGACTTCCTATATTCCATATGCCGTTTCCTACTCTTTTTAAAAACATCATGGACCATTTGTCTAAAACCATTTGTGAATATTGTAACGTCATCAGTGCCAAGGCTGTCTTGCAAAATTAAATTTATTATATGTGTAACACATATTGAGTGAAAAAATACACCATTACAAATCGGTAAATATTTTAGTTTTAATTTATCAACCGTGGTCGTGTTGTTCAAAGCGTTATCAAATGCCATTGAAAATATTTTATTTTCTAGCTTAAAAGATTTTATTACATAATCTAAAATTTGAAATATGAGATCACCGGTATATGAATACGGAAAAAGTTCAAAAGCAATGGTGCGTGTGACAACCAGTATCTGAAGAGTAGATTTGAACAGTAGGATTGTACTGTCACACCCTAAGCCGGCGGGGTTGGATCGGAGTCCCCATCGGAAGGAAGGTTCCCGAGGCGCGATATCGTGGATGATAATCGTAATGATCAGATTGTTTACATAGCATCAATGTTAGAAATATCTAAAGCACAATAACATTTATCTAAAATCTACAAAGTTAAATTACAATATCAATGTCTGATAATTTAACCAAATAACCATTTCAAAATGAATCATAAGTTCACTATCTTGTATTAGTACAATATCTCAAAATGATTCACAATGATCAACAAAAGATGAGCTTTCCAAAACTACTAGGTCCTCTAACTGAGCATCCTAGCATGCAATCCAAATCCCTAGCTTAATCCTGTATATCACCTGAGAAAGCATGAAAATAAAACAAAGTCAACACGATGGTTGGTGAGTTCATATGATTTTGGTATTTGAAAATAGTTTTGTAAACCTTTTAGGTAAAACCGTAACCTCATTATCAACACTTGTATCATCCAACTCGGTATGCTTATATATAGGGCATACCCCTGAGTCGAGCCTACGACCCGCCTAGACGCCGTCCCACCACATATAAGTCACATAGGACATTGTTGTTAATGATAATTAAGCATTTTACCTACCATTCCTTTCTATGATCGTCTGAGATCTAATGCACTATGTTTATCCGTTTATGATGTCAATCCAAAAATGTTTATGTTTCCCCCTAGGTAACAACCTTAATCTCATTAACATCACCTGTATCATCCAGCTCGGTATGCTTATATATAGGGCATACCCCTGAGTCGAGCCTACGACCCGCCCAGACGCCGTCCCACCAAATACTAAGTCGTATAGGACATTGATCTTAATGATAATTAAGCGTCTTACCTAACACTCACTTCTATGTTAAAAGACTTGATTTCCATAATTTGAAATAAAACCGATTTCCTGGGTTCACCAGGTCTTCATGATTTCCCAAAAGCAATTACAGAAATAAAATGTTAAATGTTTAAATAAATAAATAAATAACATTTACATACAACTAAGACATGATGATTGGGCCTTATTTGACTCAATCAATTAGACTTAGTTGTTGGTGGTTGTCCAAGTTGTACCCTCTCACACGTGACCCATGCCAGGCATAACTCACAAGGAGTATACCTGAACTGACCGGGATTTTAATGTTTTGCCCATATCAGCTTGACCCTCTGGTCTACTGTATGCGTAGGGACTTTAAGGATATCCTTTGGTTCTTGATCGTTCTTGATCGTCCTTGATTCTCTTGATTTTTGAACATTGATTTCATCTGATAGTTTAAGTTATTGCCCATGTAGCTTGACTACAAGAGTCTACTACTGTGAAGGGACTTTCCGTGTGTTACACGTGGTCTCGATTTACATACAACTGACAACTCACCTTACTTTAGGTATTAATGATTTCATTAGATCATAATGATTTCATTATTTCAATGATTCACACACGGTTATGATTCCCATGATTCACTTGATTCCCTTGATTTCTGTTCTGTAGAATTCCATGATTTCACAATGATTATAGATTCATGATTTGGATCCTGAGTTTACTGATCACACACTGGATTAGATTCCATTGCATTTGATCTTTAGCTTTGGTTCTTTTGATTTCACTTTGAATTTAGATTCCGAAATTTGAATTCGATGGACTAAGGGTTTATTTAGAGTTTAGAATTAATGTATTACTCATAAGAGTAATTTAATTAACTTGCTTAATTAACTAGATAGTTAATTTAGCCTGAGATTTATCTAGACAGGAGTCTAGGTGTATAAACAAGCATATAATAAGTATATAATAAGTAAAAGCATTTAAGTAAACAATTTAATGAAAACAGTTTACGCATGCTTCTCAGCCCCGCGTTTGAAAAAAAAATGTTTAGAAAAGGGGCAAAGAACTCACCTGTGTTGCTGTGCACTTGAACCACAAAAGATATGCGCGCTCTTTAATTGTTGCCTATGTATCTTTAGCACCTGAGTTGTTTTAAGAGAATTCGAATGCGATGAGTATTTATAGTAGACGCGTCTAGGGTTTTGGTCTCGGTGTGCATCTAAGTGTCCTATGATACTAATGTGTTTCTAAGATTCTATCTAGTTAATCTAACATATTACCCGTAAGTCTCCCATGTCCCAAGATTATTCATCAATAAACCCTAGATGAGTAGGGTTTATTCTAATTACATTACAAGTCTTCAATTACACATTTTTAAGTTAATTTATTTTAAGTTAAACTCTAAGTTAAAATCATTTATTTCAATTTAATAAAGTTTACAATTTAACTTTTTTTATTAAAAACATAATTAATTTAATTGAAAGAATGTTTAACATATGATGAGCTTAGATTAAGCCCATTGGGCCACCCTTGGGCCCATTATCAGACTTTGTTAATCTCGTGATTCTTTGAATAACTTGTACTAGATAATTCGAGGGATCATCTAGAACAATTGCGTGTTCGTTATGAAATTCTATAGGGTTAGGTGTTAATAACTAAATTAACACTCCAAACCTTAGGTTATTGTTTTGATTTCCCATGACTTCTGAAATGTTTTGAACCCAATAACATCACAACCTATGTTTTTAGTTTATAATGTGTTTTATGAAATCTCTTGTTAGCGAAAACTCTAGTTCATATGTATTGAATCCAAGATGATTCCCACAACTTTTGTTTGAGTGATCTTAGGTTTCTATGAAAGCTCTTATTATTGGAAACCCTAATTCAAGATGGCTTTGAAATAAAGCCTTGTGTCTTAAACCAACCCATGTCCAAGGTTAATTTCCATTGCCTACTCTTTTGTTACTCTCTTTGTTTGATCCATTTCTAACCCAAAGTTGTTCACTTGTTATGAAATCCTAGTATACCATGCACACACACAAGATCATGCATGCACACACACACACTCACACACACACAAAACCCTAAGTGTGCTTGCTTAGTCTCCATCCCATGACTTCAGCCGAATAGGTTTTGCCGTATGAGGCTTAGGTCGAAAGGGTGTTGCCGACCGAATGTGCTGGCCGAAGGAGGGCAGAGCGAATGAGCCCCGACCGAAGGAGTTAGGCCGCATAAGGCTGTGGCCGAATGAGTAATCTGGCTGAAAGAGAACAGGCCGATCGAATGAGGTGCCGACCGACTAAGCTGCTGGGCCGACATGTCACACCCCCAATTTTCAACTAACGGAATCACACCGTTTGGGAACGTGACAAACCAGGATCTCAGATCATTAGACATAACGAAGACCTCTATATGAATTTCAAAACATACTTTGGTCTTTAAAACATAACATCAGAGTTTTCAAAATTTGCGGAAGCGTTATAAAACCAGTAACAGTTATAAAATGTAAATTACAAAACAAATCCTCAAATGTGTAATTTAAACAATAAATGATAAACATGCATGCGACTCTATCTCCTAGTCCATGCCAGCTTTAATGCGCACCTTAGCGTCCTGAGAAAACATGTAAATCAAGTCAACACAAAGGTTGGTGCATACACAGGTTTAAGCATTCACAAATGTTGAAACCACAGTTTGAATATAAAGTTTACAGATAACATAATCACACGTGCATAGTCATGATAGCTAGTCATTTGTACTATTTACATAAGTGGTCGACACCGAAGCTGACGTTTGCCATGCTATAGCATGTTTTTGCCTTAACACTATTGTCTAGCACGAACAATAGTAATGTGTGTGTTTGGTCAGTCAAACACCTGCGTAGATCCCATCTACCAAGTGAGGTTTGTCAAACCCAATAGATCTATCTTCAACTACCACGCTTTGCGCTACGGCAAATTAAACGGTTCGAAATGGAAGGCTTTGTAATGCTATGTTTGCACTTAATGTAAACAGCTAACTCATGCAAGTGATATGTATCTAAAAGCGTTTGTTGCACATGTTTTCTCCCCAAAACAGTTAAAATAAGAAAGGGCCGTGTACGCACCTTTGATAGCAAACAGAATGATCACCGTACGTGCAGTCGCGTAGATAATCCTCTACGAAGAATCTGTGTTTTAACATTAACTTAGTGTTATTCGAATTATGGTTTTGCGTTTGAACTCACATACGTGTCAACACACGTATGTTAGATTGTTAGAATCGTGCATACGTAAGTACGCGTGACTTTGTGTTTGGTTGTTTAAACCGCATACGTATATACGATTCTTTAAACATGCGTAGTTATACCCGATCTTGATTTCATGCCAAAAATATACATTTTATCGTTTCATTAGATTCGGAATTCAATTCTGGTTCCAACGCAATTGGAACGGATTAAATCGAAATTAAAACGAACTAGTTATGACAAAAATAATGAAAATGGTTTAAAACCCAAAAACCGGTAAAGGCCGGGTTCGAACCCGCGACCTCCCCCTCTTAACACACCAATGCTACCAATCCAACCCGCTAGGGAATCGCATTAGAAACTCCAATTTAATTCTTTTAAACAGAACCCGATCGGCTCCCTTTTGTTTAACCTTAACCGAACCATATGGTTCCCAATTGACCCCGATTTCGAATCCAATCGATCCCAAAACCATAGGGGTTTTGTTCCTTAGTCCAAATCGAGTTCATGTGTATTTTCAATTGATCTTTTTCAGCAAAAACATATGGTTTTTATATATCCAGCCGACTTCGAACCTAACCCCATTCCCATTGATCCAAATTCGTTAAATTCGACAAGATTAAGCTTTAAATACATAAGGTTTTCGTTTATACAATAATTTCGAACCTTTCTGTAGTAATTAATTAGAATATCCCATTCATTTAGATTAAAACCCCCAAAAAGGTTTATGTTATGAACCCTAGAATATGAAATCCCAAAATTCGATGTTGTTTGATCAAACTAACTTAGGGATTTCATTAAAATAATGTTTTCGAAACTCTCTGCATAGTTTAATTTGATTATATAATTCGTTTTGTTGAAAACCCCCAATTCGTTTCTTATCAAGAACCCTAGAAATCGAATTCATATGATTCGATATTAAAAGCCGAAATTGACATAGGGTTAGTCTACATCGGCATGTTTAGGTTGTGTGGGGATAGATTTTTACCTTATTTGATGTCGATTCGATGTAGTTCGATTAGAAGGTGGAGTTCGGCCTATGCTTTAATCGAATCTTCAACCCAAAGCTTCTGGAATCAAATTAATGGATGTAAAACCTCCTAAGAGTGCCGACTAAGGATTTTGTGAACTCAATTTGGTGAATTATGGTCGAGGTATATGGTTTTGATATTGAAGGCTACGGTTTCAATCCTTAATTTACTTTCATGATTAATTTCGATCATTAAAACTCTTAATAACGTATAGTAACTGATAATGATTATTAATATGAGTTATTGAAAGATTTAATTCAATCAATTTCATTGAATTAATGTGAATTTCGGTTTCCATCAAAATTATACACGAATTTTGACTTCCAAAAGTCAAAATCTCTAATTTGATGACATTACACGTATAATCCTTGTAGTTCTAATGTTTCAATACCCATTTTGTTAATTTAATCCTTCTATTTCGATTTCCTATGATTTCCTTAGTTTTTGGTCAACGAAGTTAAACCAAAATTCTCAAATTGTTACTAATTGGCCAATTGGAACGTTATTGGGCTAGGTTAACCCAATTGGGTCTCATAATTACAATTGGGCCTACCATGGGTCTCATTGGGCCTACCTTGGCCTCATTGGGCCTACCTTGGCCTTATTGGGCCTACCTTGGCCTTATTGGGCCTAACTTGTCCTCTTAAGGTATAATTGGGCCTACTTCTATTCAATTGAACCTCATAGGATAAAATTGGACCTACGAGGGTTAACGAGGTTAATTCGAAAATATCGGATTGTCACATCATCCCCTTGTTGAAGGAATTTTCGTCCCGAAAATTAGTAAATGTTAGGAGTAGTTAGGAAACTACTTACGAGTTTAAATCGTACGTGTTAGTGTGGTTTGATCATTCCGTGTGCTTGTGTGTATTCACACACAAAATCTAGTGCTTGCAACATCACAACTAAATGTGATCGTTCAATGTGACTGTTTGTGTGTACACTAGTTAGTTCACCTAACTGTGACTGTTTGTGTTTGATCATACTGTGCTGTGTAACCTCACTCATAGTGAGTGTCTGTAACTGTTTGTACTATGCAACCCCGCACATAGCAAAATGTATGTAACTAATCATGCATGTACTACCATAACATGTAACATATGAATGTAGCACATAAAATGTATAAAATGTAATGTAACACAAATGTTTGTAACAAAACCAATTGAATAAAGTGTTTGTATACTATACTATGTAATCTCACACATAGCAAATGTTTGAATGTAGTCGACAAAATAGAAACTTCCAAAATTCGTGCGTACCTGTAAATTCACGAGTACATGGGCCCCTGTATTCGTCAATTTACCTTACACAATTATTCTGGTTCCTTCTATATGTAACTCCACCATTGTTTAACCATTCATGATTGTACCACCATGAAATGTATTACATCAAATGTAATGTTTGAAATGTAGTACATTATTTGAAATCAATCATGTATGTACTACTATGAAATGTTTGTGTTTGCATTCTGCAAGGAAATCAATAGTAAAAGGTGTTTGTGCTTACAGTTAGGATGTGAAATATCACATCATCCCCTTGTTGAAGGAAATTTCGTCCCGAAATTTAACGTGCCTTCATAATGTTTGTTTCTGTTTTGAATAATTGGGATACTTTTTCATCATTTGGTCTTTCCTTTCCCATGTGAATTCAGGACCACGTCTTGAATTCCGCCGAACTTTGACTATCGAAATCTTGCTTTGTTTAAGTTGTTTGACCTCTCGGTCTATGATTTTAACTGGTTCCTCGATGAATCGTAACTGTTCGTCTACTTGTATTTCTTCAAGTTATACTACCAATGTCTCATCAGAAAGACATTTCTTCAAGTTCAATACGTGAAAGACATCATGAACTCCACTGAGTTCATCCGGTAATTTAAGTTGATACGCAACCGGACCAATCCTTTTCAGGATCTCAAAAGGTCCTACGTAACGTGGACTAAGCTTCCCGCGCTTGCCGAATCTCATAACACCTTTCCAAGGTGATACCTTTAGAAGAACTCGGTCTTCTACTTGAAATTCTAATGGCTTGCGGCGTTTGTCAGCGTAACTCTTTTGTCGATCCCGGGCCGCTACCATACGGTTCCGGATCTTGTACAATCTTCTCATTTGTGTCGTGTACTAGTTCAGGACCTGAAATCTGACTGTCACCAATTTCAGCCCAGTAGCTGGTGAACGGCATTTATGACCATACAATGCTTCAACCGGTGCTGCCTGAATACTTGTATAATAACTATTATTGTACGAGAATTCCACTAACGGTAAGTGGTTTTCCCAACTATCACCAAAATCGATTTCACAAGCTCGTAACATGTCCTCGAGTGTTTGAATTGTGCGTTCACTTTGACTGTCGGTTTGTAGATGATATGCGATACTCATGTCTAAACGAGTTCCCAATGACTTATGAAGTGGTTTCCAAAAGTTGGAAGTAAATCGGGCATCCCGATCCGATATGATAGAGATTGGCACGCCATGCCGTGCTACCACTTCCTTGATGTAAATGCGAGTCAGTTTCTCCATCTTATCGGTTTCCTTGATTGCTAAGAAGTGTGCAGATTTCGTTAATCGATCGACAATTACCCATATCGTATCACAACCACTCGGTGTACGGGGTAACTTAGTAATGAAGTCCATCGAAATACGTTCCCATTTCCACATCGGTATTTCTGGTTGTTGCAGCAAACCAGATGGTTTCTGATATTCGACTTTGACTTTCGAACAAGTCAAACATTTGCTAACATTCCTAGCAATGTCGGCTTTCATGTGAGGCCACCAATACAGTGCCTTCAAGTCATGGTACATCTACCTGGACTTGTGTGTTTCATCCATCACGAGTTCCCTCAAACCTCCATACAAAGGTACCCAAAGTCGATTAATGAAATAACGAATTCCATCAGGTTTAACATCCAATTGTTCTTCCATTCCTCGTAAGGATTCCTATACCAAGTTTTCCTTTTTCAAGGCCTCGATCTGAGCACTGCGCACCTTGTCAGGTAAGTCAGTATGTATCGTCATCATAAGTGCGCGAACCCGCCTTGTTGATGTTGTGTCTTTTCTGCTTAGAGCGTCAGCTACCACATTAGCTTTTCCCGGGTGATACTTAATCGCACATTCGTAGTCGTTCAACAACTCAACCCATCGTCGCTGCCTCATATTAAGCTCCTTCTGATCAAAGATATGTTGCAAACTCTTATGATTAGTGTAAATGGTATATTTGGTTTCATATAAGTAATGCCTCCAAATTTTCAAAGCAAAAACCACTGCTCCTAACTCCAAGTCATGAGTGGTGTAATTCTTTTTGTGTGGCCGTAGTTGCCTTGAAGCATAAGCAATCACTTTATCACGTTGCATCAACACACATCCCAACCCTGTGCAGATGCATCACAATATACCACAAAGTCTTCCGTCCCTTCTGGTAAGGACAGAATCGATGCGCTACAGAGTTTCTGTTTCAATAACTGGAATGCAGCTTCCTGTTTATCCGTCCAGTTATATTTCGTTCCCTTGTGCGTAAGAGCTGTAAGTGGTTGAGCGATCTTTGAGAATCCCTCAATGAATCTTCGGTAATAACCCGCCAAACCAAGGAATTGTCGTACCTCGATAGGGGTCTTTGGTGCTTCCCAATTCTTAATCGCTTCCATCTTTGCTGGATCAACATGTATGCCCTTTTCATTGACTATATGACCCAAAAATTGCACTTCTCGCATCCAGAAATCACATTTCAAGAACTTAGCGTACAATTGTTCCTGTTTCAGTAATTCTAGTAGCAATCGGAGATGTTCATCGTGCTCCTCTTCAGACTGTGAATAGATGAGAATGTCATCGATGAAAACAATGACAAACTTATCAAGATAAGGTTTACAAACACGATTCATGAGATCCATGAATACTGCTGGAGCGTTTGTCAACCCAAATGGCATGACCAAGCACTCATAATGGCCATAGCGCGTCCTGAATGTTGTCTTTGGAATATCCTCTTCCTGAACTCTTAGTTGATGATAACCCGATTTAAGATCAATCTTCGAGTAGTAACTCGGACCTTGCAACTGATTGAATAGATCGTCAATTCTGGGTAACGAATACCGGTTTTTGATAGTAACCTTGTTAAGTTCCCGGTAATCGATACACATACGGAAATTCCCATCCTTCTTCTTAACAAATAAGACTGGAGCTCCCCACGGTGAAAACTAGGTCGTATGAAACCCTTATCCAACAACTCTTGCAGTTGTGTAGATAATTCTTGCATCTCAGACGGTGTGAGTCGATAAGGCGCCCTAGCTATCGGTGCTGCATCTGGTGTAAGGTCGATTCGAAATTCCACCTGTCTGATAGGTGGTAATCCCGGTAGGTCTTCTGGAAATACTTCATGGAATTCACAAACTACTGGGATGTCTTCTATCTTCTTCTCAACTACCGGCTTCTCAGTTATAAGTGCTATAACTGCCGTATGACCTTTACGCAGACATTTGTATGCTTTCATATAAGATATGAGACGCAGTGGCGTACTGCTCTTCTCGCCTTGTACATACAATGTCTCTCCATGCGAAAGAGGTATACGAACGATCTTTTTCATGGCACACTATTTCAGCCTGGTGTTTGGACAACCAGTCCATGCCAATGACTACATCAAAACTGCCTAAAGTGATAGTCATAAGGTCAATGTCATGTGTTTGACCTATCAAGTCAAGAACACATCCTTTAAGAAGATGGTTTACAACAACTAACTTATCATCAGCTAGTTCTATAGTGCATAGATTTTCTAAAACAGTAGGACTAATACTTAGCAATTCACAAGATTTGCTAGATACAAAACCCCGATCTGCACCGGTGTCTAATAGCATAGAGGCAGAGTGATAATTCAAGAGAAACGTACCCGTAACGACGTTGGGATCTTCCCGTGCCTGACGTCCTCCAATCACAAAAGCCCTGTTCGAACAACATTTGTGTTGTTGTTGCTGTTTCCTTTTGTAGTTATGTCATTAGCCCTTCTTTTCTTGAGTTGTGGGCACTCCTTCTTGAAATGTCCTGATAAGCCACACTCAAAACATCCTTTCTGTGTGTTGTTCTGGTTGAGTGAGCTTGCCTGCAGTTCCCCCCGACAGTCTTTTGCTACATGACCTATCTTTCTGCATCGCTGACATCGGTACTTATTACATTGATTCCCAAGGTGATGGAATCCACATTTGTTGCACCTTGGGTATTTACCATTATACCCTCCCGATGACTGTTGGTTATTGTTTGGATTGTGATGGGTTCTGTTTGATTCCTGCTTGCGGTTCTGCTGAAATGACTGCTGAGTGAAATTCTTTGAATCAATGACATCCCATTTTCTTTTGTGGTCTCCCACTTTAGCTGTTACTGTTCGTTTGGGTAGTGTCCCTCGTTGCATCGCTTGATCAGTCAGTTGGTGTGCCAGTCGAATAGCTTGCTGTATGGTGGTAGGATTTGCAGATATGATCAATTTTCGAACCTGAGATACCAGCCCTCCAATGTATTTCTTGATCCACTTGCTAGACGGGGTTGCCCTGTGCGGTAAGAGTCTTGCTAATTGCTGGAATCGAGTAGTGTATTCCTCAATATTAGAACCTTTCATCTTGAGTTGCTCGTACTCATTCTCAAGTTTTTGCATTTCATTACGGTGACAATACTCCTCCTGCAACAGGATTTTAAATCCGTTCCAAGTAAGTGCATTGGCTGTATTCAAACCGAGTGTCTGTACGATAGAGTTCCACCATGTCAAGGCTGAACCCTCCAAAGTACCAATAGCATATCTGACCTTGTTTTCTTCCGGACAATTGCACATCTCAAACACCGATTCTGACTGTTCAATCCATCGAAGAAGTCCAATGGCTCCTTCCGATCCTTTGAAATTACGTGGTTTACAGTTCAAGAATGTCTTGAACGTGCACATTTGTGGGTATACCAGTCCCCCCGTTGGATCATGTGGTCCTGTTTGGTATGTTTGCGTATAGTTTGCGATTGTCTCGGTAATTCGAGTGTTAATAAGTGTTTCAACTTCCGTTGCGGTCATATTAATGTTTCCCCCAACCATGATCTTCCTATTTACAAATATACATAATGAGACTACACCCATCGCATAATCATCACTCATGCACAAAGTAAATGTAACACACTACCATAGCCATTAAGGTAACAATTCTTAATCATTTATGATAAACTAGTGCTTACAATTGTTTGTCAAAGAGATGCAAAACAACTAAACACAAAATCTACTTTTATGAGTACAACCCACTCATATAAGTTTGTTGATTAGAAAGTAAATGAAATGACTAGATTCCGTCGTTTGGTGAACCAACAGTTAATGATGACTCTTCCAGTCCTGCTGGACCAGTCACTGCCCCATGCTCGTAACGCATATGCCCAGTGATGAGGGTTATGGCCTCCCCAGCCAAGTCTCTCACTATATTGGCTTCAATCGACGCTGCTCCAGCCCGTGCATTGGCTTCCTCAGCCCTTGCCTCGGCTACAGCTACACGTAACTCAGTAGTTTCTAGTCGTGCAGTGAGTTCGAGGATCGTCCCTCGCATCATCCAGATCGTTTCCACCAAATTTTCCTGTTCTTCATTAGTCTTAACCAACTCGTCAGTGAGGTTATCCCACATTTGTGTCAGCCAGTTGTTATTCTCAAGCAATTCTGTGATCATCCCTGCTACTTCCCGCATGTTGCGGATTTCACGTTCCATGCGTGCAACAAAAGCAGCAAATGCCTGTTCTAGTGGATATCCTAGAGCAGGTAACGTCCAAAGGCTATTAGCAGTGTTGGCAGTTGGTGGTGGTGGCACTCGTTCTTCCCACACCCAGCTGCATATGAGATCAGGAAACCATTGCCAATATTGGTTGTTCCCCCTTTGCCGAATATGTGTTTCCTCCTCATAGTGGTTTGTATCATCCACTGGTTCGATCCTCCTTGTCATGATGTCTGACAATGCTACAACTTGTTCCTCAGTGTGAGCAGGTGTAGATGATGATGCCATGTCTGTTACATAATGCCATATGTAAGTGCATACCAACTATCGTGTAAGCAAGTGTCTAATGCCTAACAGTTATAGTCTAAGTCTACAAATGCAAACCTAGTTCGCTATAACCAATGGCTCTGATACCAATCTGTCACACCCCCAATTTTCAACTAACGGAATCACACCGTTTGGGAACGTGACAAACCAGGATCTCAGATCATTAGACATAACGAAGACCTCTATATGAATTTCAAAACATACTTTGGTCTTTAAAACATAACATCAGAGTTTTCAAAATTTGCGGAAGCGTTATAAAACCAGTAACAGTTATAAAATGTAAATTACAAAACAAATCCTCAAATGTGTAATTTAAACAATAAATGATAAACATGCATGCGACTCTATCTCCTAGTCCATGCCAGCTTTAATGCGCACCTTAGCGTCCTGAGAAAACATGTAAATCAAGTCAACACAAAGGTTGGTGCATACACAGGTTTAAGCATTCACAAATGTTGAAACCACAGTTTGAATATAAAGTTTACAGATAACATAATCACACGTGCATAGTCATGATAGCTAGTCATTTGTACTATTTACATAAGTGGTCGACACCGAAGCTGACGTTTGCCATGCTATAGCATGTTTTTGCCTTAACACTATTGTCTAGCACGAACAATAGTAATGTGTGTGTTTGGTCAGTCAAACACCTGCGTAGATCCCATCTACCAAGTGAGGTTTGTCAAACCCAATAGATCTATCTTCAACTACCACGCTTTGCGCTACGGCAAATTAAACGGTTCGAAATGGAAGGCTTTGTAATGCTATGTTTGCACTTAATGTAAACAGCTAACTCATGCAAGTGATATGTATCTAAAAGCGTTTGTTGCACATGTTTTCTCCCCCAAAACAGTTAAAATAAGAAAGGGCCGTGTACGCACCTTTGATAGCAAACAGAATGATCACCGTACGTGCAGTCGCGTAGATAATCCTCTACGAAGAATCTGTGTTTTAACATTAACTTAGTGTTATTCGAATTATGGTTTTGCGTTTGAACTCACATACGTGTCAACACACGTATGTTAGATTGTTAGAATCGTGCATACGTAAGTACGCGTGACTTTGTGTTTGGTTGTTTAAACCGCATACGTATATACGATTCTTTAAACATGCGTAGTTATACCCGATCTTGATTTCATGCCAAAAATATACATTTTATCGTTTCATTAGATTCGGAATTCAATTCTGGTTCCAACGCAATTGGAACGGATTAAATCGGAATTAAAACGAACTAGTTATGACAAAAATAATGAAAATGGTTTAAAACCCAAAAACCGGTAAAAGCCGGGTTCGAACCCGCGACCTCCCCCTCTCAACACACCAATGCTACCAATCCAACCCGCTAGGGAATCGCATTAGAAACTCCAATTTAATTCTTTTAAACAGAACCCGATCGGCTCCCTTTTGTTTAACCTTAACCGAACCATATGGTTCCCAATTGACCCCGATTTCGAATCCAATCGATCCCAAAACCATAGGGGTTTTGTTCCTTAGTCCAAATCGAGTTCATGTGTATTTTCAATTGATCTTTTTCAACAAAAACATATGGTTTTTATATATCCAGCCGACTTCGAACCTAACCCCATTCCCATTGATCCAAATTCGTTAAATTCGACAATATTAAGCTTTAAATACATAAGGTTTTCATTTATACAATAATTTCGAACCTTTCTGTAGTAATTAATTAGAATATCCCATTCATTTAGATTAAAACCCCCAAAAAGGTTTATGTTATGAACCCTAGAATATGAAATCCCAAAATTCGATGTTGTTTGATCAAACTAACTTAGGGATTTCATTAAAATAATGTTTTCGAAACTCTCTGCATAGTTTAATTTGATTATATAATTCGTTTTGTTGAAAACCCCCAATTCGTTTCTTATCAAGAACCCTAGAAATCGAATTCATATGATTCGATATTAAAAGCCGAAATTGACATAGGGTTAGTCTACATCGGCATGTTTAGGTTGTGTGGGGATAGATTTTAACCTTATTTGATGTCGATTCGATGTGGTTCGATTAGAAGGTGGAGTTCGGCCTATGCTTTAATCGAATCTTCAACCCAAAGCTTCTGGAATCAAATTAATGGATGTAAAACCTCCTAAGAGTGCCGACTAAGGATTTTGTGAACTCAATTTGGTGAATTATGGTCGAGGTATATGGTTTTGATATTGAAGGCTACGGTTTCAATCCTTAATTTACTTTCATGATTAATTTCGATCATTAAAACTCTTAATAACGTATAGTAACTGATAATGATTATTAATATGAGTTATTGAAAGATTTAATTCAATCAATTTCATTGAATTAATGTGAATTTCGGTTTCCATCAAAATTATACACGAATTTTGACTTCCAAAAGTCAAAATCTCTAATTTGATGACATTACACATATAATCCTTGTAGTTCTAATGTTTCAATACCCATTTTGTTAATTTAATCCTTCTATTTCGATTTCCTATGATTTCGTTAGTTTTTGGTCAACGAAGTTAAACCAAAATTCTCAAATTGTTACTAATTGGCCAATTGGAACGTTATTGGGCTAGGTTAACCCAATTGGATCTCATAATTACAATTGGGCCTACCTTGGGTCTCATTGGGCCTACCTTGGCCTTATTGGACCTACCTTGGCCTTATTGGGCCTACCTTGGCCTTATTGGGCCTAACTTGTCCTCTTAAGGTATAATTGGGCCTACTTCTATTCAATTGAACCTCATAGGATAAAATTGGACCTACGAGGGTTAACGAGGTTAATTCGAAAATATCGGATTGTCACACGACATAATGAGGGTTGGCCGAAAGAACAATAGTCGTATGAAGCACCTGGCCGACTGGAGCTGTCGAATGGAGGCTTGGGTGAATGGGTGAGGCCATTCGGCCCACCTGCACTTAGGCCATTCGGCCGTTCGAAGCTTCCAAGGTGCAGCCATGGTTTTTCAATCAATCGACTAAGTATGGTGCTAACACTTGTTCCTACATGTTCTAACAAGGTTTAGTGAGTGTTTCTCTAAGGTTTTAGGTGACCTAAACCGGTTTGTAAGGAGGTTCAAGATAGGGTTTGAAAACCCTAAAAATCGTGACATAAAACTCGATTTTACCTCAAATCTGATGGATAAACGCTTAGATCGGTTGTACTTCTGTGATCTACAAGTGATGGGGGTTGTTTAGACACCAAAACGGGTCGATTTCATGAAGAAATGATAAAGAAATCTTGGAGAGAGTGTGGTGGGTTCTTAGAGAGAGAAAGTGACGGTGGTGAGGTTGAAGATGAAGGAGTTATGAGGGAAATGAGGGTTCAAAAGCCTCATTAAAGGCTTTCAATATACCCGGGTGTTCGGTCTCGTTCGGTTTCGCTCGGTTTCTCGTAAAAGTGTCGGTTTCGTTTCGTTCTCGTAACGAAACGTCTCGGTTTTTCTAAAATAAAGTTTACAAATTTATATTAGGTTGTGATTCCTAATAAATTAACTAAATATCTTCTGTTTATTTGAGATTTACGAAAATATTTAATTTATTGTTTAATAATCGAATAGTACAGTCGTCGCGCGTATTCGTTCAAATCGTCACCCGTACGAACACTGCGATAACTATGCTTTTCAATATGGTTTTCTAATTATCGGATATCATTCAGAACGTTAAACTTTCAGATGTATTCATACAGATCGTCACCTATACGAATAATCCGTCGATTTAGCATTCACATAACAACATCCGTTTTGTTTTGTTCTGTAAAGCCTCACATACGTTTATACATAATAAAATCCTAACAAATAATCACATGATGGTTTTGTATTGCCAGATAATTATCTGACTGATGAACCATGTTTCTGAGTTTCGTTTCTCAGTAAATTCTGAAACTGTGCTATGATAACGTAGAATGATTATGATATATGAACAACAACTGGTATGCGTAACTAATTTACTGTTCATTTTACTGTATCGATCACTGTTCCGGTGACGTTTCCGGCACTGATGTTACATGTACCATAGATGATTGTACGAAATTTACTTGTAAACTATATAGTGATAATTCATTGTTAAGCAATACAGTGAACAATGTAGAAACTCAACAGAAGCTTAATACTGACATACAACACACACAAACACAATACTGATGTACTGACAATGCTAAACTGTGAGATGATAACACACACAAATGTTTGATATGATATTATTATGTATAAACGTATGCGAGGATTTCAAATCCAAAACAGTAACGGATGTCGTTATGGGAATATTAAACTGACAGTGTATTCGTGTGAGTGACGATTCGCACGAATATATTTGTAATTTTAATGTTCTGAATGATATCTTATAACTAGAAAACAAAATCGGAAAGTAAAGTCGTCGTCGTGTTTGTACGGGTGTCACACCCCGACCGGCGGCGGAATGCGTCGGAGTGTGATCTCGACTGTACATTAGCTCATGGTGCTATTAATAAGTTTGAATAATTACAACATTCATTATTACCATTAAACCAAACATTTATTGAGTACAATGAATAATTACAAACATTCAATGATTTACAATTAGGGGTGTTCACGAGCCGAACCGAGCCGAGCCAGGGGTCAGCTCGGACTCGGCTCGGATTGTAAACCGAACCTGAAATATTGGCTCGGACTCGGCTCGTTTTTAACTGAGCTGGCTCGGCTCGTTTTTGGCTCGGTTTTTACATAAGAAATTTAATATTTGAATTGTATTTACCTCAACTTGGCTCGGTTCGTTTTTGGCTCGGTTTTTACATAAGAAAAGAGGAGCGAATATGTAGAACTACAAATTAATATTATGATTTATGAATTAGGAATTAGTGGAGTATGTAACAATTTGAGATTCATTTTGTATTTATGTCTTATTTTATTTTATTTATTTTATTTTTATTTTTTAACATAATTACAAAATAACACCAAAGTATATTTATTAGTTAAAGTAACCTTATAGTTTTATATTTTAAAATAGCATGTTGTACAAACGAGCCGAGCCACGAGTCGAGCAACGAGCGAGCTACGAGCCGAGCCAGCCCTGGCTCAGACTCGGCTCGGTTACAAAACGAGCTGGCTCGGTTCGGCTCGGTTTCAAACGAGCTTTATTCGAGCCGAGCTTTTTCCGAACGAGTTACGAGCCGAATCCGTGCTTCGAGCTTTTTGGACAGCCCTATTTACAATAAATAATCTATCATTTACAATTTGAAAGCCTAAAACATTGTTTAAGAATTATACCAGGTCCACTAAGCTTATCCTATGTTTTTCCATAGTCTTCAGCTTATCATGTTACATATGTAAAATAAATTTGGTTCAACTATGTGAATATTTGGTGAGTTTCCCATACAGTTTAATATATATATATAAATAATAATAATAATAATAATAATAATAATAATAATAATAATAATAATATGTTTAAAAGTTTAAATGCAAACCAAATCTAAATAAGTAAGACATAAAGCAAGTATAATCTACAAGTTCAAATAGAATTATTTGGCTCTTTCACCTTTACTAACTTAATGATATAAGTCATTAATTGAAAGGCTAATAGTTACAACAATTGAATATTAGCTCTTACACCATTGCATTTAACAATAACCTAAGTTATTGTACAAAGGCTACTAGTTACATTGATTATCTACTCTTTCATCTTTGCAAGATATAATTAATAACCGAACTTATATTGCAAGGGCTACTATTTACTATATATACATGACATAACAAGAATAGGCATAACACATAAACAAGTAGGCATACTATAGCACATAAGTCAAACAACTTAGACTAATAGTTAGCATTTATTTGATTTTGACTCTAGAATACCTTTGATTGAATAATAACATATGTAACATCCCAAAAGTACAAAATGTAAAATATGGAGTATGAGTGACAATCACATTAATGGTGCTCGAGAAAACTAGAATAATGAAGAAGAATCAAGATCAACAGTTGTATCAAACTAGATGCCCTGAGGATTGAACATGTGTGACCAGACAGCAGCTCAAAGGAACAAGTATGCGATCCGAATGCTAACGTGGTTCAACCTAGTCAAACGAATGCAACGGCGAAAAGTAAATATTATGCTAGGCGTAACTAAATGAACGGAAGTTATAGGCCAGACTTGTTGGCCTAACGAGCCTCTACAAAACTACACCAACTCTAAAGGCGGCGTAAACGCGCCTAATGTCAACAACTAATAACCTAAACTCAACTACTTAGACTAGCAAAAAAGTAAGTAAATGAATAATGAAATGAAAAAGAAAAAGAAAATTACCCCCAAAAAAATTTACAAACGCGACGAAGTTAAACGAAGTTAAACAAAGTTAAACAGCTATGGCTATGACTCATATCACCATTGATTTTAAATAATCAAAGTTATTTTACACTTTAGAAATAATAATAATAATAATAATTAATAATAATAATAATAATTATTATTATTATTATTATTATTATTATTTGATATTATGTTGACCAAAAAAAGGAAACAAAATATCATAATGCCAAAATTACAAACTACCTTTTGATTTAAGGGTGTCATGTCTAAAATATAAACCAATAGTTGATTTTTATGTCCAGACAAAATTAGCATAACTTATCATACACATACATATACACATACTAGTTAAATGCCTGCGCGATGCAACAAAAAACAAAACACTTAGGCTAATGATTTTGGCTCGTAAAAAGTTTAAACCACCTAATTTTTGCCAAAACAACTCTTTTAACTAAGAAAAGTTATTATGATAAATTTCATAATTTATAATGTCAAATATGATATGACAAAAGTGTGAAAAAATAATTTATTTGATTTGAGAGGCTTTCTTTTATAGGTATTATATGACACTTTATTTTTTAAATGTATCAATGTCGGATAAATTAAAAGGTAAAAGAAAACCATTTAGTTATTGACTGTTAAAACTTTATTGTTATACTTTATGTTATAAGAGTTGTAAAACTCTTAATTTTAAGAATTTTGGTAAAATACAATTGTGTTCTTTCTATATGTATTATATATTAGTATAGATTATGTTTAAATTCATAAGAAAATATTAAAATTAAAACTATTAAATGGTTAGTAATAAATATTTAAGAAAAAAAGCAGGAAAGAAACTTATTATTAGATAAAAAAGAAAGTGGAAATTATAAATAATAGTATTAATGATTTATGAATTAACAAAGATATACGAGAAACAAATTTATTTGTTAGAAAAATAACAACATTTAATTTTCATCCATAGTTGATTACAATAATCTATTATTATTATTATTATTATTATTATTATTATTATTATTATTATTATTATTATTATTATTATTATTATTATATTTTAATAATACTAATATTATTATATTTTTACTGTTTAACGTATTACTAATCAAAATCATTTGTAAATAAATTAACGTCAATTTTATCTAAATAATTTAAATATATGATTTTCTAAACTTGTTAAATTACAAATTTACTCAACTTAAAAATAAAAATTGTATATATATATATATATATATATATTCTCATTCTAAATAAAAAAAATTTCAAATTTTACAATTTGAATTTAGTTAGGCTATTTTATTGTTATTTTTATTGAGTTTTTCAAATTTGTTATATTTATTCGTTTTGTAACTAGTTTTTTTTTTTTTTTTTTTTTTTTTTTGTCATTTTTATGTTATTTTAGTTATCTTGCGTTTACTATTTTCAGTAATGAACGTTTTTAAAACTTTATTTGTATTTATACTAAATACACAAATATAGATGAAAAAGTGCAATGAATAGTAAAAAACCAAAAATAAAACAAATAAATAATTAGCGAAAAATATAAAAAATTGAAATTAGAAAAATGGTAAAAGAATAAGGGTTTTAAACGAACAAATTTGAGCAATCATGACACGAGCTAGGGCTCGAAGTTAAACAGCTAGATTGCTCGACTTGATTTTTTAACGAGCTCGATATGTGAGCTCGAGCTTGGCATGTACAAAACTTGACCGAGCTTATGGCTTGACGGGCCAACTTTAAACATGCTCAGATCAGGTCGTTACAAGCATGCTTTTCTGAGAGTTCCTTAAACAAGATGCAAGTCACAAACTTTTTGAATAAAAACTATATAAATAGTTGAAAATTGTGAATATTTAGTAAAAATAACGTTGAATTTACTTTTTTAAAAAATAAAAAAAGTAATTATGGAAATATTATTATTAGAGTTAAATGCCAAAATGGTCCATGTGTTTATATCAAAAATGTTATTTTAGTCCCTAAATAAAATTTGTTGCCATTTTAGTCCTTGTGTTTTAATTTAGTTGCCAAAATGGTCCTTCTAGTTGCCATTTTAGGGACTATATTGGCAATTAAAATTCAAACACAAGGATTAAAATGGCAACAAAAATTTAGACGAAGGACTATATCGGCAACTAAATTAAAAAACAAGGATTAAAATGGCAACAAATTTTATTTAGGGACTAAAATTGCATTTTTGATATAAACACATGGACCATTTTGGCATTTAACTCTTATTATTATAAGAGGAAATATATGCAATTTTAGTATTCTAGTCGATATATATGTTATCTAAAAGATTTGAAAGAGAATATTGTAAGTTTGGTTTTAGGTCGAAGAAATATACAATTATAAAATATGTGTTAAGTTAAATTAAATAAGCTTTTATTCTAAAAAGTATAAAAATGATCTTTTACATATGAAATTATTTTTTGAAAATAAATATATTTTAAAAAACAAGCATTTTTTATCTTCAAAATTAATATAATTTTATTATAAAAAAATTTGTTTTTTAGTTCAATGTATCTTTTACACAGATTATTGTGTCATTTGTACAGGTTATTATGTTTTTATGTGTTTCATGCTTAATGTTGTGTGTTCCTAAACAATTTAAGATCCAATTATGTTGCAAAATACATAATGTCAATCAAGTATGACACAATAATGAGTATGAATAACATAATTATCTTTAAAAAAACACAATAACCTGTAAAAAAGACACAATTATGAGTATAAACAATTTTTTAAAAATCATTGTATATTTTTTACCGTGCTTTATGTCTTTTGTGTTATTGTTCAATGTTGTGTTTCCTAAACAATTTAAGACACAATTATGTTATAAAATACATAATGTCAAGCAAGTATGGCACAATGATGAGTATGAATAATAAAATAATATTTAAAAAAGACACAATTGCCTATAAAAAAGACACAAAGACAGTTATAAAAATTTTATACATATCATTCCGTCTTTTGTAAAGTGTATTGTGTCTTTTGTACATGTCATTGTGTTTTTTATATTTCCTGCTCAATTTTATGTTTTTCTGAATAATTTAAGACACAATGATGTTGTATAATATAAAATGTCAAGCAAAGATGACACAATGACTAGTATGAATAACATGATTATCTTTAAAAATACACAATTACTTGTAAAAAGACACAATTATTTGTAAAAAAACACAATTACCTGTGATCATGGTTGTAAAAATCGGCCTAAGCGGCCGTCTAGGCGGCGCCCAGGCGCTAGGCGCCCATCTACTGTCTAATTTTTGGCCTAGGCACTAGGCGGTGCTAGGCAGCCTAGGCGGCCCAATCAGATTTTTATTTTTTTTCACTTTTTTGACTTTTTTTGACTTTTTTATGGTAAAAAGGGACCAATTTCATGATTATTTAGACATTTCTCAACCAAAAATTTTTTATATGTCTCTGAAACATTGAATCCAGGCAGTTAACATCGAAATTTATCTCTAAACTTTGTACTCAGTGTTTAAGTTTGCACTTTAAAGTATTTTTTTTAGTATATTTAAGTATATTTTTTAAAATTATTTGAAGTATTATATTAAATTATCGATATTGATGTGTGTATATAATATATATTTGTAAAATTACATATAAAAATTTCAATCCGCCTAGCGCCGATTAATCCCGATTAATCCTTAGGCGGTACCTCGCTGCCCGACTAGCGCCTAGCGACTTCTACAACCATGCCTGTGATCGAGAAAAACACAAAAAAAGATAATTATAAACAAATGTTTAAGAAATACACAATGACGATAATTAAACATAATGAATTGAAAATTTTCATATTTTATATATCAACGTTATAACCATTTTAAAGAAAAAAATTATCGTTTTCATAATATATTTTTTCTATAAAAATAATATCGTATGTAAAACTTATGAACATTTAAAGAATGTGGGAGTTAGTGGTCATGACTAAATTATCTTTAAATAAATTTTCCCTCTGTAATTTTGAATTATCCCTTTTAAATTTAATCTCATGATGTTAATAATTTTTAATATACTTTTTGTGATAAATATAATATTTAGTTGAACACAACATTATAATATTTGAAGGAAATAAATACAATTCTGATTTTAGATGGGATAATATGAAATTATAAAGGTATATATACGCGATTTTCTTTCTCGTATCATCACGAATCCTATATTGGTCTTCACATACATAGCATTTTTCAAAATAAATCAGCCACGTGCACATATCAAAAATTGGCAACAAAAAATATTCCCTCCTTTGCGTAATCCATATGGACATGGTTATCTTTAAAAGGCCCGTCATAATAATGACTTCCTACCAAACATTAGCTGTCAAGAATCGTATTGACAAACACATAATTCTAAGATACATATTATATACATGAATATACACATAAGGTTTATATTTTGGAAAAACATGATCTTAAAGAGATACACTTAAACACCATCTGAAACGTCAAATCTATCAAAATAAATATAAGACTGTTAAGTATATAACTTAGATATAAAATCTATTAAAACGACTTAGTTTTGATTAAATCTCGTTAAAAAATATATTTTCACTATTTTTACACTTTGCACAAGATAAAACAAAATTTCATTATTAAAAAAAAAATTCTCCAAATCTTTGTTATTTAATCAAAACTACATTTTTTTAATGTATTTTGCGCCTAAGTTATATGTTAACTTCATATTCATTTCTCTCTCTCTCTATATATGTGTGTGTGTGTGTATATATATATATCTCTACCTATACTAATAAATAAAGGTTCTAAGAACATATGTCATGTTTATATATCAACTCATCTTTAATTTCCCGCTTCTATCTCATATTAAATGCATCTAATATTAAATAATAATATTAACTATTAAATATATATTTTTTATATTTTTAAATTAAAAAGATATCTTAATACATCAAAAATATATTAATATTAAAAACACTTTTTACAAAAAACCAATTTATTATCAAATATGAAATTTATAAAACAATTTTTGAAAAATAAAATGTTTAAACAAACAAAACTTTGAAGAAATTAGTATTTAAATAAATCCTAATATTATTTTTATTAATTAAATTATTAGATTATATCAAATTTTAATATTATTTTATATTAAAAAATCTTTTTATATTATCTAAATTTTCAGTAATAACTATTTATTATATTTTTTTATTCAACCTGCGTAATACACGGGATTGATAACCTAGTATGTGTATATATATATATATATATAGGGAATGGTTTCATTGTTAACCCTTCCTTATAACGTTAACCGCTTAACCCTTACTTTTTTTGCCCGAATCTTTGTTTTTTTTCATGGTTTTTATTATATATAAATAGGGGGTTTCTTTTTTGTGTTTTTGCTAATTTATCACCGTTTAGAAGTTATAGTAAGTCTAAGTTACTTACACTTACTTACATCAGATAGGGATTGTAAGTAAGTGTAAGTAACTTACACTTTCTATAACTTCTAAACGGTGATAAATTAGCAAAAACACAAAAAAGGAACCCCCTATTTATGTATAATAAAAACCATGAAAAAAAACAAAAATTCGGGCAAAAAACGCTAGGGTTAAGCGGTTAACACTTAAGGAAGGGTTAACATTTGATCCTTCCCCTATATATATATATATATATATATATATATATGAAAACCATTTTTTAGAAAACCAAAAAACAGTGTTTTAACCTTTGATATAGGTAATCCATGTTTGAGATTATATATTGTCAATATTGTAAATAAATAGTATTAAAGGATAGAATTATAATATCATTAAATTTTAAAGTCAACTATTTTTTTTAATAAAATTCATAAAATCACTATTCTCTCTTAATTTATGTAAAAATATTTATTCAAAATCTAGACTTTTTCACTTAAAAATTGAATTCAAACAATTTGTATAATTTCTTTCAAAAATTAGGATTTTTCAACAAAATGGATTAGCTTAAGTGTTACGTATATGCAACTATTATATAACATGCATTACAAATATCTAATCAACCGTATAATATTGCATTGCATATAGTGTTACATATAGGTACTAAATTGAGATTATTCATCCAAACATCTAGATTTTTCCAACCAAATGGATTGACTTGAGCAAGTTGCATATATCTTATCAACCCAACAAAATTGATTAATCATAGAGCATTGCACAAAATGTTACATATATGTAACCACAAGTCATCAATTATTAAGCTAATGTTGCAAATGATTACATTTACGTAACTTATTATGCTAAAAATAAGAAAAAAAGCTGGCGAAAGCCTTTTATTGGAAAACAAGTTCATCAATTGATTACATATATATAGTTTATACAACAATTGAAAAATGATCGGAGATGAAAAACACAAATAAAAACCAAAATAAATTAATTTTGAATATGATTGGCCTTTGCATTTTTTTCCTTCTAAAAGTGTGTTGTATTTTCAACACATTAGAAAAAAATTATGTCATCACTATACTTAAATTAAAAAAAAATAATGTTTGACTTTATGGTGTGATTATTTTTGACCAAATATTATTGTATAAAAAAGTAGAGGAATTTGAAAAAAGCAAAAATAGAAGTCTTTTACTATTATAGATTAATAATTTAATCTCAACAATTCAATTAAAATTAAAACGACAAGATAGTTTTTTACCATTTATTTAGTCAAAAAAGTATTTTAGGGTATCCAATTCAGAGAGAAATAAAGTGATTCATTCATGTAAGAAATAAATAGTTAGGGGACTAGGAGTCGTCTCATTTATCCCCACTTTTCCCCGTTGTCACATCAGCGCCACATCAGTTTTCCTCACTTTTCCCCACTTTTCCCCATTTTGCACGGTGTCGTCCCACTTTTCCCCATTTGCAAATCTTATTTTTAATTAATTATTTTAACAATAAATAAATAATAATAATTAAATAGATTCATTAAAAAATAAAATATAAAATTACATTAAAATTTAAAAAGATATTACATTAAATTAAAAAGATATTACATTAAATTAAAAAGATATTACATTAAATGAAAATACTAATTATTCGGGTTATTGGCATGATATTGTTGCGATAAATGCTCCAAATGTTCGATAAGGTCGGCTCGAAGATTTTCGTGCGTTGTTCTTGATCGTAGCTGATAAAGAATGTCTTCTTCAGGCTGTTCATCGCTAGGAGGGTCCTCTATGTACTCTGGTGATATTGCTGACCCATTCCATTTTAAAATAATATTGTGTAGAATGATACAAGCATACATAATTTTTCGTAAACTTCGTGGATGCATTTGCTTTGCGGGACGATGCAATATATTCCACTTTCCCTTCAAAATATCAAAAGCTCTTTCAACATCATTTCGTGCAGCTTCTTGTGCTCTCTTGAATCGACAACGTTTTAAATCATTTTCGGGAGGATGCTGCAACGATTTCACTATAGTTGCCCAACTAGGATAAATCCCATCACCAAGATAATATCCAAGCTTGTATTCGACGCCGTTAACCATAAACGGGAACTTTGGGGCTGATCCATCAAGTATGTTGCTGAAAACATACGAACGATCAAGAACGTTGAGGTCATTGTTGGAGCCGGGAGGTCCAAAGAAAGCATGCCAAAACCAAGTGTCTTGTGATGCCACCACTTCAAGCATCACCGTCGGAATCTTGTAATCACCCCGTGTGTATTGTCCGCGCCATTCAATCGGACAATTCTTCCAAACCCAATGCGTACAATCTATACGTCCCAACATCCCCGGAAATTTGTGCCTTTTAGAATGCGCTTGGTATAGCAACTGAACATCATTGTTTTGCATACAAACAAATAACACCGTCACAAAAATGGTCGAGGCTTTCACGCGACGTTCTTTCAGACATTTGTAAATACTCATCAAGAGCATCTGGAGCGTCACCGTAAGCTAATTGGCGTATCGCGGACGTGCACTTTTGAAGTGCAGTAAAACTTTGATGACCTCTTGCATCAAACGATGTTTGAAAGTATCGATAATTCATTTCAATATCGTCTACGATACGCAAAAATAAATCTCTAGGCATACGGAATCTTCTTTCAAATAATTCGTTGGTGAATGTTGGGTTGGTTTCGGTGTTAAAATAATGATCGACAAGCCTCTTGTGTGATTCGGCACGATCGTCCCGACATATATACCTTTTAAAAATATTGTAACATAGATATTGTAAAAAACATAATAAAAAAATATTAAAAAACAACTATAGTAAAAAATTTGTGTATACCTTCTCGAAGAGGATGCGGTGGATGCAGACTCGTTTAAACTCATGGCCACGATGTTTGACAAAAACTGAAAGTTTCGTTGTTTGATATTGATCTCGTCTTCTTCTGAACTTGACGATTTACTTTCAAATGGGGGAAGCTTAAACGTAAACGGATCCATTGTTTTAAACTTTATAAAATTTGAGTGTAGAATGAAAGAATAAAATGATAAAGAGTGTGAGTTGTGATTGTTTTGGAGTTGTTTAAATAGAAAAAAATTAGATTTTTTTTAAACACCCCAACGGTCGAAATATTCCTCCCAACGGTCGACACCCATCCTATCCCACTTCGGCTTGAATCGGTGACCGTTCCCCTATTTGCCCCACCCTATTTCCGGGGGGGCGGTGTTCCCGTGCTTCCCCGATCCGGCAAATGGCACCCCGTCTCCTTCCCGGCTTCGACTCCGTCTCCCCTTATAAAAAAACACTTATAACTACATGATTTAACGTATATAAAATAATTTGTTTTAGTTATGAAAGTTACTTTTGTGCACTTGTGATTAAATTTGATTTTTTAATTGTTAAATAATATTGGTTTTGAATTAAACATCCTCCGAATATGTGTGTGTGCGTGCACATGTTAAGAATTTGCTTTTTAGGATCCAATTTTTATATAATACAATCTCTAGATATATATGTGTGTGTAAAATAAGTTTAAGAGTTATATATTAAAGTTAGGTTGTGTATAAAAGTATATAAAACCAGGTATACTTTTTATAAAATCATGAGATTATTGTAACAATTTGACATTTGTAACGGCGGAGGTTATTTATACAACAGCATATGACCATATTCCTTTGTTAGACCTTTTCCAAGCATACATGACGAAATAGTCTACGCATATATATGTAATTATCCATACCTTTATTATATATTTACTTTCATTTCAAGATACCCAAAAATATAAAACAGCAACCTTCCGCCAATCGTTTTACAATACCCTATAAAAAAAATACCAACATCATTACCCTCCTTCAATCTTCTTCCAAAATGGACCAAAAAGATGCCCAAAAAAAGCCTTCAATAGCAATCAGGGTATTAAAGGCACCACTACGAGTTGCCTGCAAGATTCGAGACTTGTACATCTCGAGCATGTACAGATGTGCTTCTGGTATGGGTGGTCCGACGGGTCCCTACACCTCCGGTCTGCCCAGAAGCTACAGCACCGCGTCTTCAAGAACCGACGATGATTTTGCGGAGCTGGTGAGGATTGCTTCCACCAGAAGCTTGGGTAAGAGGTTGGATCCTGGCTTTATCGGGCGGCAACAGGCTGTGCCGCCTGTGGTGCCGCGCAGTCAAAGCGCGGCTGTTGGTCGAATCGATGAAGACAAGACTTGTGAATTTGAGGCTGATTTAAGATTAAATTCTGTGTTTCCAAGGAGTAAAAGTCATGCTGTTTCAAGAATGTATGCCTGAGATACAACATATAGTCATATGAACATGCTTTCTCATTGTTTGACTGGTATTTTTGATCTGAATTTTTAAGATTTCTTATTGTGTTTTACATTTTTTTTAATAAAATAAAAGGATAATCTTCAATTTCATAGGATATGACGTTGGGGTTTCCGCACATCTCTCATCTTTATCTTCAAAGAAAAAAATATATACATTTCATCATATTTTTCTTAAAGAAAATTAAAATAGAAGTCCATTATTATTGTTTTTTTTTTCGTTTTTTTTTATTTCTTTTTTACAAGAGCGATTATGAGTTCACCTAAAGCATTGTTATTGTTATTATTATGTATAAGCATAAAAAGAATGAATTTAAATCAAATATATATGTTAACTAATCGTCTTTATGATATTATATATATTTCATGTGTAACCAACATGTGTTGAAATAAAAAAATTATGATCGAATGTAGTTATATTGTCCTCATGTTGCCAACGTTCTTGCGCCTCAAATTAAATATCTGATCAATTATTGATATCTTTCATACTTTTTTTTTTCTTTTTTACACTAACTCGTCTTAAACGAGGCTTAAACTCTTGAACTCAAATCGAATTTCATCACTTTTAATACAATTGGCTTTCCATGTAAGATTCAACCCCCATTACCCTTCTATTTTCATAAATTTATGTTATAACCGAGCCGAGCCGAGCCAAACAGCTGGTTGAACTGGAAATCAAATTTCCTAGCTTCCTTATATGTTGTGTAGGGCCAGAGGTGCACATGTATGTTAACCAGCGGTTAATCAGTTTGAAAATTAAAAGTCAGGCTAACCAGTCAACTTTTCAAACCCTAATACCTTAATCGAGCAAAAAAAAATTGAACCAATTAATTGATCAAAATTGTTTTTTACTATAATTGGATCAGTTACCAGTATAAAGTAGTCACTTATACATAATTTTAGTGATATTATATCTCAAAAAAATTACTTTATAATTTCTAAATTTTCACAATTGATTATTTAATATTTTTTTTATTTAAACTCGTGTAATATACTGAATAATAACCTAGTTTAATTATGTACCGTCATTATACTATCAACAAAATTAATTTATATTAAATTAATTATGTGTAATTAAACTTGTGTTATATACTAAATAATAATCTATTTTTTATATGTGTATTTAACACATGGCTTTTTTTATTAAATCAGTTTATATCCTTGTTTACTTTAGGCTATTGATATTGGTGCAACGGTGTACCAATAACATCACATTTTCGTACTTTTTAATTTTAAAAAATATTTAAATAATATGTATAAGTAAAAATTATGTGAGTATGATGTGATTGATTTTACACAAGCAAGATGTATACATGATAGGGGGTAGTGTATGAATATTAGGACCGTTACTTTAACTTTTCGCATATTTTTTACATGTGTTTTGTAGTCGTGACGAATTTGACCCCCTATATAATGGCTCGATTTTGTGGGGTCAAAAGGTAAAAGATTAATAAAAGTAGTGTAAAATGAAAAGACACGTAGAATGAAAATTTCATAAGTTTAAAAATACAAGTAATACTTAGATATACAAAACAAATAAGTAACTTCTCGTATCACGTGTCAAATTCTGAGTCCAAAATTCTTAGTAACCATTTATAATTTTTTTCTTTTTGTTGTTTCTCAATTATTTATTATTTTATTTACTAATATTTACTTTATAAATATTTCACTCATATAATATTTCACTCATTTAATCCGTGTATTGCATGAGTTGCAACCTATTATTATAATATATTATGTTAAAAACATATATATTACATGAATTATATAAAATTAAATAATTTGTAACTTGTAAAAAAATTATTTAAAAAAATATTTTAAATTTTTATAAGTATTATACATTATTTAGGATTAAGTGTAAACAAAGATAAAAATAGATATAAGCGATAAAAAATAAACTTACACCACTAAAATCATAGCACTGACGGATTATTTATTTCTTATAGTTATTAATTAATTTTTAGATTTGAAAACAAGATTTTTAACACCAAAACAAGAGTTTAACCGATTACTCGAATTTAACGTTCTGAAGCACACACCTGAATCCATCATAGGAAAAACCACATAACTAGGTGTTGTCTTAACAAATATGACTCAACCCAAATTCAAACCCAATTTCTTTTATAAAGTCAAAGGTTAACTACTAAATTAAAAGGTTGCAGTTAAATATTATTTAATCAACTAAAATTTTTAACAATTCGATCGGCTGAAACTAAAATATTAATAACTAGTTTTGAGGGTTTTTTAATAATGGGCACCGATGATGATTGGTGACATGATGTTGCCCTGTTGGTTCCCACTTGTTTTGTCGATAGTCTTAAAAAAAATATCCACGTTTAATCAAAGATCATCACTTTATAAATTTATTAATGCAACGTGGTTCTATTTTTTTTTTTCTGGAACGAAAGATATGTTATTACGACAAAATTAATGGGAATATATGTCTGTTAAAGCATAATATAGAAGAGGGAATATTGATTGTTCTTGGTATTTTTTCAAAAGCATTTTATGTGTGTGTATAGAGGTTGAATATAATATAAAGGGATTTTTGTCTAAAAATAATAGAAACCAATAGAAGTTTGATATTGACATGCTAAAAACATAAAAATAGAAATTCAATACAAAAATCAAAATTAAGTACAAATAAACAAAAAATGAAGTATAAAAAAAATTTAAAATCTAGTAGAAAAAAATCAAAAATCTTGTATATAGAAAATTTAGTACAAAAAAATAAAATGCGGTATAAAAAACAAAAATATAGTACAAAAAAATTAAATATAGAAAATACAGAACAAAACAAAATCCAATAAAAAAAATAAAAATCTAATAAAAAAAGATGTCACAAATTTTAGAGTTTGAAACTATATGAATAACTTATAAAACCTAGAGCCAAATAGTAAAACTTGTAAACAATAGTGAACATCTCAACTGGATCCAAATATCTGATCAAAACATTGCGATTTATACTTTTGTGTCAAGAAAATGCACAAGATATCACAACTTACAGATTCTCTTGAATATGTGATTAATAGAACAAGACTCAATGTTTACAGACTCAACAAACACAAGATCCAAACCTCACAAGTACAGACTCAATCAGACGCATACATGATCATCACTATGATAATCAAATACAAACGATAACAGATCAAGAACACGAGAGATCATTTTGATCTACTCTCGATAGAAAACCTTAGATCTCATAAGGTGTAAGAAAGCATAAACTAAACACAAAAAAGAGTGATGAATGACTCCTGTCAAACTCTCCTGAGAAAATACAAAAGATGATCTCTGATGACAAAATATCTGACTTCAGTTTCTCCTTTATACTTCTGATGACTCAAATCATAAAGCCCATGTGTATCCAAGCTATAAGCCCATCAACAATAGCCTCAACAAGTCCAGTAGGTCCAGCAACTCAAATATGGCCCAGCTCAAAATACATGTATCAAAAAATACATGAAAACAAAATTATAAAATTGAAGAATAAAAATATATATACATATTTTTAACATTTTGAGAAAAACTTTGGGATCTTTGATCAAAAGTTCATCTTTTGTTTGAATTTTTGTGCTGCAAAAGTGTGTATGCTTAAGACGCAATTCGATCTAAAGTTGGTCACATCAGATTGTTCTAGAATATTCCTAAAGAAATTAAAAAAAAAAAAAAAGAGAGAGAGTATTTTGGGGAAAAAAATAAGTGAATTTTTTCTAGGATCATTGCAAGATAAGAGAAGGCTTGAAAGAAAATTTGTGGCCGACTTTTTCAAACATCGAAGGTGAGATCAGTACGTCACCAGTACCACCCTATGCGTAAACCATGTTAGGTCTTTAGAGTTTTGCGTTTTATGGATATATGACTTATTAGTTATTACGATATTCAAAGGTCTTCAAAGTCTTATATCACTTTATGAGGAGTCAGTCAGTCATTGCAGACTTAAACCCTTATCATATGCCTAATATACTCTTATCCTTTGATCAAGAAATGCGAAACTTCGATCGATCAATTTAGGAGTTTTTACACAAGCAGGTGCAATATGACATGTAAAACATCATGTCATAAGTTATTTTGAAAAATGTTTGATAGGATTGATCTTTGAATAATATTCATAATTGATAGATTATTGGGGGAGATAATTTGGTTTAATAATAGAACGATGCTTATCAATTGGAGAATCAATTTGATAGATAAGATTGGTTCTTAATCTTCATAAACAATTTGAACTTTTTAGGGAAAGAACTCAAATATTGTTTCCAAAATTAACTTTTAAGATATTTAATGTGTTATGATGCATTGATTAATGTAAGCCAAATATTAGTTAGTTGTGTACCACATGCACCCTCAACGTCGCTAGCACCAACTACTGACACAACCTACAACATCGTCATTGCAACAACATCACTATGGCGGCTCCAAAGCCGCCGCCGCAACAAGACGCCATAAAAAAATAAGTTTGTGATGCAGTGGTGATGCTGTTTTTTTCTGATTGTTTTCAACTCAAATTTATTTTAGTGAATACCCATATTAAACCGAGTATATATTGAGCAGTTGCGAGCTCTCACATCTTGTTTTACCAGTGTCGAACCCATCCTATTAAGTAAACTCTTTTACATGACTCCTTGAAAGGGTGAAACCTTACTTGCGACATGATTTAGTGGTTAACCGGAAAGTTACATATGTTGGTCTGCATCTATTGTAATGCGTTCAATTTTGTATTTCAAGACCACAAGTTTCTCTCCTCTAATTGGGCTTCTTTCTGCCTTGTGAGTTGTGGCAGTTGTCCTAACATATTTTATTGTTGTATTAAAAAAATAAAAAATTCCACCGTTGGGCCATGTTGGGTCGGATATCTCCCACTCCCAGGCCCATCCTCTCCAAGTTTATTTGCATTGTCTAGTATAGTTCTTAAAAGCCCTTTTGTCAAGCCCAATTCTAAGATTAACCCATACGAAAATAACATAAAACTATCCGAAAACGACACACTGTTTAGTGTTTATCAGTTTGGTACCCCATAATCCCATATCACAAATTCACAATCACTTATTGCATAGGCTAGAAATCGCTAAGTCCTAAATTCTATGAGGCTTTATTTTACTTTTTATTTTTTATTTTTCATTTTTACCAGAACCACCATCAATCTCCAATAATAATATGATTGTAAACCCTCATGCATATTTATATAACAAACAAATATATCTAGTCAAGTTTTATTAAGTAGCATTTGTGGTTGAAGCAAACCGGGTTTTTTTTTTCAACCAAAAAATCAGTTTTGGTTATGATAAACAAATTCAATAAACGGTTCTGGTTATGTTCAGTTTTTGATCGGCTTCAACCGGTTTTTGGACGGTTCAAGTTCGGGTTTTGGCCGGATAAATATGTAACCGGTTCCGATAATTATGTTTCATGTCTCATTTCTCTGAGATACTAGAACCATATGCATCCCTTGGTTCGTATAAAATCGGATCCAGAATCGGTTTTTTGCCATCTCTGTTGTCTAGAGCCTACAGGCGAATAATTTTTATTTCCTCAAGCATGTTCCAATCAACAAAAGTCAAATCAGTTTCGGTTCCATGTGGTTTACATGTGAAGAAAATTCGGCTCGGTTTCAACCGATTTTGGTTTTTTATTAGTTTAAATAATAATTCATGTTTCTTCATTTTGAACATAGGTTGATGATCTTATATTTCACGTATACCATCGTTAAGAACAACCTTTGTAAATAACAAAACCATCACTTTATTTTCTTCAATTCGATACCTATATTTATATTCCACTTCATTTATGTCCTATTTGTGAAGCACACGTATAATACATACATTAACAAAGCTTAATAGAGGCCGGGGGCCACCACTCGCTATTTTTTCCATCCGTAGTGTTCATTTTTCGACCGAAGGATTATTTATGTTTTAAGTATTGGTTTCGCCCACTCGCTTCAAAAAAGTAACATGTGTGGTTTACGTCCGCCCCCTTTCAAAACGTTAAAGCTCTACCATTGAATGTATATATATGTAGGCCCTCAAAAGACAAAAATAAAATTACACTAATTTAATGCTCGTTTTCTTATTTTGTAAAAATAACATTAAAAACATTGGGTTTGTTAGCTTCAAACGATAACTTTGAAACGCTGACTCTTTCGGAGCAACCATTATATCCCAAATATGATAGGAGTAAAGTTTGTCTTCATTCTTTCCTCTGAGTCCCTATTAAAGAGCGGAAATAAACTAGGTAAGTTTGTTTATATTTTACTTTCATGTAAATTATTCAGGTCAGTTTCCTTTTAAGTTTGAGATAAACCAACATGAATCTTACATCTCGTTTGGGTAAGTCTACCTGCTGCAACCCGAGTTAGAGGTGTGTTCGGTTCAGCTTTTGGCTAAAATCGAAACCGACATAGTCGGTTTTTAGTTATTAAAAACCATTTGGTTTTCGGTTTATGGTTTTTTTTTGTCGGTTTCGGTTTTCTAGTTTTTTTTACTTTTTTTTTTGTTTTTTGTTCTCTCTCGCACTTAATATTAAAAATGAAAACATGTTTAACAATAGATAATTCATAAATTAATTGATCAAACACCAACTAATCAAAATAAAACTAAATAATTATAATCATGTTCTTACATTTAAAAAAAACAAAAGTAAATAATTAAATTTGAAATAATTACGATCTTCATCTTTTAAAATGGTAGAGATAATTTAATCCAAATCTTTATCATCACAAACGATAGACTCTTTATGTGTTTTTATCTCGTTAAGTAAATATAAAAATAGCAACATACACACACATATATATATATATTAATTTTTAAATAAGATAACAAATCGGTTCGGTTATTCGTTTGGTTCGGTTTTTTCTCACCCCCGAGTCCACCTAAGTGAAGGCAAACGAATGTAGATCACCGAAGCTGCAGGCGTAGAACTGTAGAAAAGTGTCCAAAATAATAAGTAAATATTGCTCTCGTTGAGAGTCGAACTCAAGACCTCCCGCTTACTAAACGGGTGCTCTAACCAACTGAGCTACGAGAGCTTTGAAGCAAATTTGAATTTAACTTTACTTATACCAAAATCCATTAAGTAGACATATGATTTGGTGGGCCTAATGGGCTTCTAGGAATGCCCCAATTTATAACCAATTAATTACGCCTTTGCATCCAAAACCCCAACACATCTCGTGAACGAAATTATTACTCGTAGTGTACAATCAACATCTTAGGGCTCTACCAGATTTCTTGCTGACAACAACCAACCTTTTGATAGGATGTGGATGTGATAAAATGGATGGATGTTCTGTGAGTAATAAAAATATTGGTTTATTTAAGCTTGGGTTTTGGTTCGTCTACAATTATTTTCTTATTTATTTCTTACTTAAAAAAAAGTGGTTACGTTAAGGTTTAAGTATGTAAAAGTTAAATATTTAGCTTAAACTTTTTCAGCTAATGTGGGACTAGCTCACAAAACCTTTACCTTTTAAAATTAGAGGTCAAGAGGTAATTTAGTTTATAGACAACTTTATAAAAATGTAGCTAACTTTTAATTTTGTTTCAATCAAATCACTTAAACTTTTTTTTTGGTCCCAATTAAGTCATCAAGTTATTTTGGTGTTCTAATCGTAGGTTTTAACTTAAATAGCAGGTAATATATGTTTACATACATCTGAGTGAATATTTTTTAAAAAAAATTGACTGACTTGAATCAATAATTACTAATTATTAATTTTTTGTTCTTTGTCAGATATTAATTAAAAATCATAATTATTGATCCAAGTTAGCTATTTTAAAAATAAAGTTATTCACTCAAACTTATATTAACGTGTATTATCTGCTATTCAGGTTAAAAACATATGATTAGAACACCAAAACCACTTAAATGACTTAATTGAGACAAAAAAAAGTTTGAGTAACTTAATGAGAACAAAATTAAAAATTGGCTCCATTTTTATGAAGTTTTCCCGTTAGTTTTGGGGGTAATTTAGGAGTAAAATAAATTTGCCGTTATAAAAAAATAAAAAAGTTGCGAGGCACAAACACTAACAACTATTTTGAATGTTCTACTGCCTTTGACCCTAGCTATGCTCTACTAACTTATACATTAGAGATTCGACTCCATGGTCACAAAGACAACTAGCCAAACCACCACAACGACACATTTTCAACTTAAGCTCACTGTAAATAATTTTCATACATATAGTAAATAAGTGGAATCAACTATATAATCACACCACAAATCTTGTAAGTTTTGCGATTCATCTAAGTCGAGACTATCGCAAGCTCTCAAGGTTCTTTCAAGACCAATACTTATTGTCACTAAGTTTACTACACCAATGGCTAATGTGAAAAATTTTTAGCTTCTCAACCGAAAAATTAACATTCCTAATGCAGAAAAAGAGGGACAGTTCTCCTCCCGACCCTTACTAACATTCATCCATGCCTCAACATATATACATTTAAAAATGTCTCGAAATCCTTTAAAATGACAAAATAATTCTTATTGTTAATAAATGTTTAACTTTCATGTGTTTGTCTTACACACACGATACTTACAACATTTTCTTTACTAATGTGTTTTGTGTCCCTAATTTACACCGCAATCTTCTATTTGTATCTAAATTATGTAACTACTTGCGGGTTTTTATTGAATTTTCTGTTGGTATATGATGAATGACTTATCGGTTTTTTTTAATCTTTTCCTCTCAATTTTTTTTTTGTGAAAATCTTTGCAGGGAGGCGTGTCTCTTGCTTGGGCTGTATAACGGGAAAAACGCGACACACTAAGCAGTGAGGTCTTAGAGCAAGCGCGGGAGGTGTGACGGCATAGGACCCATTTTTTTAGGGGGCCTAATTTTTCAAAAAAATTTGTATATATTGTATATAGTAATTTATTTCGTAATAAACACATATAATTTGCATTCCAATTTTTTAAATATATTTAACCTGGTTACGAATTTTATAAAAGCTAAAAGAAAAACTTTTTCCTTAAACATTTGACCCAATAATTTATTACGATTTAAAATTTAGGTCAAAAAATCAAATTAACTCACTTCATAATTAGTTACAAACTAATTACCACACATGCACACATAAAGACCTATTTTTAGCATTCGCACAGGGCACATAATCTCTCAGAAACAGCCCTGACACTAAGACATGAAATATGAAATGGGTAGACATAAACATAACATGAAAAAGTATCGTGTCTGTTTTTACAAAAACAAACATGATCCATTTAAAACATGTATACATAAAATGACCCGTTCAGGAACACATCACCAGTCGACATTTGACACTATAAATGACCTATTAAGAAACTAGGGTTAGAAAATTATAAATCTTGGAAGATACTCGGCTACCCACGTATTTATTATATTATTTATTTTATAATTTAAATTATAAATAGGTTTTAACAGATTAACGGGGTTTTACTTGTAGAGATATGAAAATGCACAGGTCTTAACATGTCAAATAAATAAGACACAAACAATATTAAGGGTAAACACGAAACATGTTAAGGTAACCAAGAAACATGTTAAAGTTGTATCGTGTTTAAGTGTCAGCGACTCAAATTGTTGGTCTAGCTCGCCTTTTTAAAATAATTTTTGAATGGATATATGTATTCGTCGACGCTCATTCGAGCAATTTGACATGGGAAAGCCTTGCCTTTTTTTTTTAAAGTTTTCATTCAGCTAAGTTTTTCTCTAATTAACAATTTGCAGTATTTAACATGAATATATAAATTTATTCAGTTTACTCTAATTATATATTAATTGTACCAAAAATTATGTTTTATCCAACAAAAAGTATATTTTTTTGGTCTGCTAATATTTAAGAAATAATTTTTTTTCCACTTGCCATAATATTAGAACAATATTGTTATATGTCAATTTCTGATCAAATTCATTTAATTCTCTCATATTAAACAATTATGTTCTCTTTCTAGTTAAATAATTAGGACACTAATAACTAATAATATTATTTATCTTTTTATTAGAAAAACATCTAAAATAAGTTTTTAAGATATGAATTTTTTTTTAAATAAGAAAATTTTTTATTTTTGGAGAATAAAAAATCAAAGTTATATAAGAAACAAGTTTTATATAAAAAATATTTTTTTATCATGGTTGTAAAAGTCGCTAGGCGCTAGTCGGGCGGCGAGGTACCGCCTAGGAATTAATCGGGATTAATTGGCGCTATACGGATTGGAATTTTTATATGTAATTTTGCAAATATATATTATATACACACATTAATATCAATAATTTAATATAATACTTTAAATAATTTCAAAAATAAACTTAAATATACTAAATAAAGTACTTCAAAGTGCAAACTTAAACACTGAGTTCAAAGTTTAGAGATGAATTTTGATGTTTAACTGGCTGGATTCGATGTTTTAGAGACATATTAATGATTTTTGGTTGATAAATTTCTAAATAATCATGAATTTAGTCCCCTTTTAACAGAAAAAAGTCAAAAAAAGTCAAAAAAGTTAGAAAAAAAAAATCTGACTAGGCCGCCTGAACCCCGCCTAGGCCACCTAGCACCACCTAGCGCCTAGGCCACCTAGCACCACCTAGCGCCTAGGCAACCTAGCACCGCCTAGGCCAAAATCGAGACAGTTGACGGGCGCCTAGCGCCTAGGCCGATTTTTACAATCATGTTTTTTATAAAAATAAAATAAACTGTAAACAATAGTTTTAAAAATAAAATTTTTATTAACCAATATCGTTTTTTTTTAATTTATTTAAATAGCAAAATAAAAATATGGAGAAAGTTACATTTTTTGTCGTTATGTTTAGCGCTATTTTTTGATTTGATTCGTTTAAATTTGAATAATTACATAAAACATATAGGATATTAATTTATAAAAGTTGGTCTTTAACAGAACACTGAATAACGTTTTGTTATCACTTAGTTTAAAAATAACAACTATTACGTACAAATCAAAAAGATCATATATGATTTGGATAGTTATTAAAGTTTTTAATTATTTTTTATTAGTTAAAGTATTCATTAATATGTAACTAAATTAATCATTTTATCTTAAAACATCCTTTTAAAATTTTTAAATTTTTATTACTAATTGTTGAATATTTTATATTAAATCCGTAAAATACACGGGATAATAATTTAGTTAGTTATATCAAAAGTAACTCAAATACTCAATGTTTAGTAAAATTATTTCTAGATGTATTGTCTATATAAAAAAAATTAAAAATATTTGTTTATAATTGGGTTATTGGATATAAGTACTCTCAATTTTAACATATTGGCCGACAATACTCACAACTGATGAAATGTATAGTGACACTCTCTACTTTCAACACATTTTACATTGGCGTTCCATTTGGCATTTTTTTAATAACGTGTAACAACAAAGGAGAGTGATACCAGAAACTAAGTTAAAAGTTGGGAGTGCAATTAAACATTTTCTCGGTAATAAACATTGTCGGCCAACATATTAAAATTAAGAGTATTTAAATCCAATAACCCTTTATAATTGCGTTAAATATTATGTAAAAACTAAATTATATATATATATATATATTAAATAAATATTGAAAAAAGGGGAAAAAAAACTAACTTCAAGTAATGTAAGATGCGGAGCGAGAACATGTGGCTATAAGTTTATAACTTACATACACCGACACTATATTTTTAGACAAAATGAAATTATATTACAAATAAAAAAAATCAAAAAAAAATTCAAAAAAAAAAGTGCTACCAGTTGTTTTCACACATGAGTACGTATTCTACTAAGATTGTTGGAATAAAGTCTTCATCAATACTTAGGATTTAATTTTTTTTTCTGATTTTTTTTGTTTGGTAGTCTGAGTCCTGAGAGCACACACAAACAAAAAATCTCTTTTTGAACAATAATTTTGATGATGTCAAACCTCTTCCAAAAGAAATAAATCTTGTGTTTAGGAAAGTTCCAATTCCCAACTCTTATTGGTTAACAACATTTAATCAGTTTATCCTAAGAAACTAAAGTCACAAAGAAATTTGTTCGGTTTGGTAAATTCTATTTTTTCGATTGGTTCGATTGTAACAACTTTATTTGATTTTTTTATTGATTTATTAGGTTTTTAGCCTTACCTGAATCAAATTCAATTTAGTTCGGTTAACAATACTCCAAATTCAGTTTGTTTTTGGTTACAAATAAAAATTAACCGATATACACCCATAGTAATTATTAGTATTAAAAAATTTAAAGCTTTGATTCTAAATAATTGAAAAAATAGAAAAAAGTTTTTTATGTTTATTTAAATATTGCATTTATACAAATTAATAACTAATAGACATGTGTCATCTTGTGATATCCTTATTTTATTGCATCTCGTTATATCACCTAAGGGAACACGAGTTAGGCCCTGTTTGGTAGCCTCTTAATCCTACTCAGAGACTACTCTTTAATGGTTCATAGCATATGAATGGTTAAAAAGTATCATTAAGTCTGAATGGTTAAGATGTTGGTTATGGTTCATAACCTCTGAATGGTTAAGAGGTAACCCTAAGTCTGAATGGTTAAGAGTTATGAACCATTCGGAGGTAGCCTCGTAATCTCACTCAGAGCCTACCTTTTAATGGTTCATAGCATGTGAATGGTTAAAAAGTATCCTTAAGTCTGAATGGTTAAGAGGTTTGTAATGGTTCATAACCTCTGAATGGTTATGATGTAACCCTAAGTCTGAATGGTTATGAGGTAACCCTAAGTCTGAATGATTATGAGGTTATGAACCATTCAAAGGTAACCTATTAATGCCATTCAGATGCAAACAAACAACCCCTTACTATCCTCTATCTTTTCATCTTCATGCTTCTCTTTAATTGTTTTTTTTTTTCAACCTGTTAAAAATTAATTAACTTCCTTCATGTTATCATTATTATAAATAGTGTCTTCAACACAAATTAACGTTGAAAATTTCAGTTATTCTTTTAATAAAATGTATACAGTTAAGTCAAGCCCTAACTCACCTGAGTTAAATTTAGGATACTTTAGGTATTATATAATGCTGTTAAAATTTGTCAAAATATTTATAACGAAATATTTTACAACATACTAATAATTATTCATAAATAATAACTTATGCACATTTATGTAAATTTGGGATCATATGCAAATTTATGTTAATTTGTCGTAAAATATTAATTATTTAAAAAGTTTCATTCCAGTTGTAAAATTTACAACTATATACAGATTTAAGTTAAACCATGGTTATATTAATCATGCAAAATACTTGTTAAACAATGATTCTCTTATAGATTATGGCCATGATAAAAAAATAAAAAGCAAATTTTCCCGAGGAGAGAGGGTTAATTGAAACTAATAAGATATACCATATGTTATTTGTTGTACCCCCTTTATAAAATTTCAAATATTTCATTGTTTCAAATGTTTATTCTTGTGAAGAATTAGTGATGAGTTCTAATATATGAATTATGATGTGAAAATGAATGTTCCTTGTCACTAAACTATTCAAGATAAACGCAAGCAATGAATTCGTGATTAAATATATAGGTGAAATTAATTATGCTAGCATATACAATAGGACAATAGGTCACCCACACTAAGGAGAACTCGTATATAAAAAAGGGAAAATCACCAAAATAGCCGGGTTGACCAGTCAAATTAACATACTAGCCATTTAATTTCCACTTTTCTATAAAAACCAGCCAATCAGGTTATGCCATTTGGCAAAAAATCGCTGACGGCGATATTTTATGAGATAAAATCGCTTAGTTGTTAACAAATCGCCTCGTCAACGATATTTAATGAGATAAAATCGCCTAGTTGTCAAACAATCGCCTCGTCAGCGATGTTATGATAGATAAAATCGTTGACTTGTCAAAGCCGTCGCCAAGTAAGCGATATTATGGGGGGATAAAATCGCCTAGTCAGCGATTTTTTATGGGATAAAATCGCCAAAATAAAAATAAAAGAATATGCCACGTCGACGATTTTATGATGACACATCAACGATTTTTTCTTGCCAAAAAATCGCCTAGTCAGCTTTTACTTTAAGTAATTTTTTAGATAATTTTTTTAAAATTTAAAAAATAAAAAAGGTATTTTGATTTAATAGAAAAATGTTTTTATAACATATATTTTTTACAAACGGCATTAGTATTTAAAAAATATTTTAAAATATTGAATTACATATAAACTATATTTAATAGAAAAAAATTATAACAGAACTATTTTAAAAATTGAAAATTTTGTCGCTCGTTTATAACTTTTTTTAGTCACATCTGATCGCCTCGAAACCAAACATATCGCCTAGGGAATCCAAATTTGTACCCGAACGATAATATAGTCATATCTGATCGCCTAGAATAACATAATTTCGCCTCGGGAATATACGGTGTCACAATTGTCTCATCAAATCGCCTCGAAACCAAACATATCGCCTAGATTAACGAAAAACTCGCCTCGGGAAAGAATTTGGCCAAGAAAATTTATAAAAATGTAAATAAAAAAATCTCTTGAATTTTTAAAAAATTATAATAACTAACGATTTTTTTTATTTTTATTAATAATTTTAAATTTTAATAATTTATACTTTAATAATGTTATATTTTTTTAGTTTTTGTAAAATTCTTATACGTTAAATATTTATTTTTTAATTTATACTTTAATATTTTATTATCTTAAATATGAATGAATAATTTGTCTTTTTAAAAAATAATTTTTAATTTACTCTATAATTCTTATTTAATTTTCTAACTAATTCCTATAATTTTAAATTTTAATTTTTTAAATTTTGAATTTTTACATTATTTTAATAATAAATTTTGTCCACGTCAGCGATATTATAGGGCATAAAATCGTTGACTCAATGTAAAAATCGCTGACTTATAATTGAGGCTTAATTTTTTTAACATATAATTCCATGTCAGCGATCCGGTGACCAAGTTTAATCGCTGACTCACCACCAAAATATCGCTGACTAGGCGAAACAAATCGCTGATGTTGGAATGCAATGACAAATCAGCGATTTTTTTCCATGAACAATCGCCCCGTCAGCGATTTTTTTCCGGTCAAAGGCTAGAATCGTGACTTTTATGGTCAATGGTTAGTTTTGCTTATTTGACCGGTCAAACGGCCATTTTGGTGATTTTCCCTATAAAAAACTTATAGTTTGAACTTTAATGTAATCTACCTACTCTAGTAAAGAAATATATTTAGATGAAACGTGTTACATCCTGGTGATATCTGAAATTTGTTTTTCCGCATCTCTCTCCTAATTATTTTAACAATTTATAATAAATATATATTGAAGAGTATATATCTTCTTATTCTAATAATTTACTACTTTACTAAAACTTGGTAGACTATGATAAGATTTAAATTATACATTATCTTAAAATATAATTATATAATTATTGAATATATTTTTTATTTGTTTTATAATTTTTAGATACTCACATTTCTTATTTCACCAATAGTTGATAAATCTAAAATATAGATTCTTATAAAAATTATTATTTATAACATGTTATAATTATTCAACAATGTAATGTAATACATGGGTTTATAATGCTAGTTATAAAATAAATAAGGATCACTACTAGAAAACACTCAAGTTTCCTACAAAATGTTCCTACGAATTACCGACAAATACAATTTCCTATAAAATAACGACGTATTACCAAAAAAAAAATATAACACAAACATTTCCTATATTATTCCGACAAAATAGCTACCAAAAATAAATTTGTCACTAACCGGTCGGTGATTCAATTTCAATTCCGACTCAATTCCAATGAATTACCGACACAATTTAATATTTGGACTTAGTAGAATAAATTTTTTATTTTGTCAGAAACGGAAGTTTCCTACAAATTTCACACGAACAAAAAGAAAATTATATTATTTAGCAATTTTAAACTAGTTTTAAACGAAAATAGTTGGTTTTTTTAACTTTTGTCGGAAACTTTTTGGTAAACGGATTAAATTTCCGAAAAGTTTCCGACAAACAAAAAAAATTATATCATTTAGCTATATTAAACTAGTTCTAAAAGAAAATAGTTGATTTTTTTAAACTTTTGTCAGAAACTTGTCGGTAAATGGATTAAATTTCCAACAAACAAAAAAAATTATATTATTTAGTTTTTTAACTTTTGTCAAAAATTTGTCGGTAAACGGATTAAATTTCCAACAAACGAAAAAATATATATTATTTAGTTATATTAAACTAGTTTATATTATTTTCCGATTATTAAACTAGTTTTAAATGTAATTTTTAAATGTTGTTGGAAACTTGTCGGAAAAGGTACTAAAATTCCGATAATATTCCGACTAAATGTAAAAAAATTCGGTGAATGAATAAAACGATAAAATAAAAAAATTGATGGGGTGATATTTTTTATATATTGTCGGAAACTAGTCGGAAAAAGTTTTAAGTTTCAAACGACCTAAAAAAATTATGTTATTTGGGTTTATTAAACTAGTTTGAAAGTGATACTTTTGAATTTCGTCAAAAACTTGTCGGAAAATGATAATTTTAATATAGAAAAAATAATTTAATAATATTGATAACTAAATACTATGGTAATTTAAGATTATTAATATTATCAACATAGAATTAATTTTTAAACACTTTAATAATTAAGGAGTATTTTTATTCTTAACATAATATCCATAAGTGTGTTAGTGTATGTGTTTATGCATATGTATTATTCATATGGATTTGTTAGTGTATATGAATGTGTGTATTTGTTAGCATGTCCATGTGTATGAGAGTGTGTGCGTGTGATGGTATGTGTACATGTGTTTGTATATGCACATGTACAAGTCTTATTAGTCAATTAATGTGTATGTGTTATTGTATCCACATGTAGTGTATGTGTATAATAGGGGTGAGCATACCGACCCGAAACCCAAAAACCAAAAAGTCCTAACCGAAAAAACCAAACCCAAATATAAACCGACGGGTTTGGTTGAAGTTTTCTAAAAAACCGAAAGTTTGGATTTGGTTTTACCTACAACAAAAACCGAAAAAACCGAATGCATGCGTATGTATGTGTATATATATATATATTAACTTTCAAAATTTTCAATAATTTATAAATCGTCTATTTTTATTTTCTTGATTCTTGATATCAAAATTCATATAAAAATCGTATATTTTATTATTTTTTAGGCTTATGATACCAAAAACAAATATGATTTTTTCTAAATTTAAAGATTTTTATATATGATATTAAATGTTAAGTAGTGTAGTGCTTCAAATTCAAATAGTTTTAGTACAAATACAATGTTTCGGTTTATTTTTTTATAAGCATAATTAGGCCTAAGTAGAAAAAACTGAAGTCGAAACCGAACCTACATGAGTTTTAAAAAGATTAAAACCGAAAAAACCGAACCCAAACAGATTTAAAAACCGAAAAAACCGAAATTTCGGTTGTGGGTTTGGATTATGCAAAAACCAACCCAAACCAACTCATGCACACCCTAGTGTATTATGTGTAGATATGTTAGTTTATGTATGTGTTGTGTATGCATATGCCTTATGCATACGTGGTAAATTTAATTTAAGGAAAAAAAATTGCGGAAACTTATCGGAAGATTTAAATGATTTCTTACTAAAAGATTTTATTATCATTATCATTATTATTATTATTATTATATTAATTTATAAAAAGAGAGAAAATTACATTTTGCCACAAATTTGTCGCTAATTGGTCTTAGCAATATCAAACTTATGTTTGTCGGTATTTTGTCGCAAATTTAGCGAAAAACAATTTTCGTCGCTAATTTGTGGGAATATTCGTCAGAAATGTTTTTCTTAGAAGGTTTTTTGCCACAAACGTTTTTTGTCGGTAGTTTGTCGCTATATGGTTTTTCCGACGAATATTTTGTCGGAAAGATTTAATTTTTTTGGTAGTGGACTAAATAATATAAAGAAATAAGTGTATGTAAATGATACTTAGGTAGACAAATATAAGGAAATGTTCTTATCGGCATGTAGTCATGTACTAACATATAACATAACTTCTTGTTAATACATGACCAATCAAGTAGAAAGCCAACAATCGTTATTGAATAGTTATTTCTTGAGTGTCTATAATGGAATTAATAAACCAAACAAATCTTACAAAATTAGTTTATTTTTATTAAAAATTAAGCTTGCTAATTTTTACCCAAAACAAAAATGCAGAAGTTTAAAAAAATAATATCTTTATTTATAAAAATAAGTAATTTCTATAATATATAAATCTCAAAATTACGCTTTATATATTTAAAATGTTTTCACAAATTATTTTTTATTATTTTTTATTTATCCGTATAAATTAGGAGGTAGTGGACTAGCAATTACATAAATTAGGATAACCTTGTATATTATAAGAACTAGGTTTGATCTCACCCGCGCGTTGCGGGTGGTTATCACAGTACACTTTCGATAACGGGTATTATATATTATTTGCAAAATCATAAGTTACATAGCAAAATCAAATCTCTCATCACAAACTCTATACAATTATATATATATAAACATAAAATTATACAAAATTGAAAAAACAAAATTTAAAAGTTTTAGTGGCCAAAATTAAATAAACAAAACTTTATATTATATAAAAGTTTTGTGACCAAAATTGAAAAAACAAAACTTTATATTATATAAAAGTTTTAGTGGCCAAAAAAAAAACTTTAAAAAGTTTTAGTGGCCAAAATCGAAAAAACAAAACCTTATATTATATAAAAGTTTTAGTGACCAAAATCGAAAAAACAAAACTTTATTATTAAGTTTTAGTGGTCAAAATCGAAAAAACAAAACTTCATATTATATAAAAGTTTTAGTGGCAAAAATCAAAAAAACAAAACTTTAAAAAGTTTTAGTGGCCAAAATCGAAAAAACAAAACCTTATAATATATAAAAGTTTTAGTGGTAAAAATCGAGATAACAAAACATTAAAAGTTTTAGCGGCAAAAATCAAAAAAACAAAACTTTATATTATATAAAAGCTTTGGTGACCAAAATCCAAAAAACAAAATTTTACTATTCCTTTCGGTTGGTTTTTAACATATATATTAATTAAATGGTTTAATGTAATTAATATTTTAATAACTGTGTCATCTTCTATATAAAAACCTCTCCTCAAATTTTTTATAAATTAAATAAATTGAGAAGATAATATATTATCATACTAGGTTATTAATCCGTGAACTACACGAATTGAATATAAAATATTAAATAATTAGTAATGAAAATTTAGCAATTATAATACAATATTTTGATGTAAAATGCTTAATTTTCATATTAACAAATAGTTTAAGTGATAAAAAATAATTAAAAAATTTAATGACTATACAATATATATGATCTTTTGATGTGTAACAATTGATATACTTAAAAAATTAACGTTAAAAATTTTAGTTTGTATTATAATTATAAAATTAACTTTTATAAATCAATATATAAAATATATTTTTTGTAATTATTAAAGTTAAAGGACCCAATTTAAACTAGAGTTAAACATAACAGCCAAAAGTGTAACGTTCTCTATCATTTTAATTAATTCAGTAATTAAATAAATTAAAAAAAGTCATTTGTTTATAAAAATATCATTGTTTAAAAACTTCTTTTAAAGTATATTTTATTTTTTAAAAAAATCACTTTTTAAGATAACTTTTTTAGCATAAATTTTGCTTTTTTTTTTGAAAATAAAAAATTTTTCTTACTTTAAAAACTTTGATTTTAGAAGATTTTATATTTTATAAAAAAAGATTTAAGCCGGTTTTATAATAAAAAGATAAATAAAATATAAATTATTATTTGTATTTTAATCATTTAATAAGAAAATAATTTATTTAATAAGAGAGAGAATATATTTATTTAATAGGAGAATTAAGTAGAATAATAATGAATTAACAAGTATCAATAGTCGTGTAAGAAGATAACATGTGTATTAATTTAGTTTAAGGGTATAGTTAGAAATTTTTTTTTTTGAACCATCAAATCAAGTATCATTCGGCAAACGAACAACTTGACCCTACCATATTAGAGGAGAACCACAACGAGAAAACCCATCTTGTCATCTGAAAACAATTGCTGTGAGAGAATCTCAAACTTAAGATCTCAAAAAGTCAAGCAACTATCACTAAATTAAAAGTTTATTGGTAGTAAGTATGTTACTTTGTTGTTTAAAAAGAATCATAAATTAAAGTCACTTGTGATAAAATAACAATATATGAGATTAGAGAAATTTAATTCTTTTAATATTGATTTATCCTAAATAATGTCCTTATCACAAAAGATGTTTTGTGCATCATCAAATTTATTGATATACATGTAAACTTAAATAACATGAAACAAACATAGCATGATTAATAATATTAATGCTTTCGTCGTTTCTTCCCTTCTAACGCACATTAACTGAGCTTGAAATTTTTTTTTATAAGGGGTCGAAAGTGATGAGATCAAAAAAATTTTATATCGCTATGTTTCGGATTATGTATTTGAGTCAATGATTCGTGTCAAGTCAAACACTTAAAAACTTTAAAAAATTTAATTTCTCTTGTACTTAAGAAACTAAATATATTTTTAACAAATAAGAAATAAAGTTTCTAAGATAAAAGAGCGAGTATATGAGATTAGCCAAGGTTTCACAAGTTTACAATTCATCTTTTCTTTCTTATTTTTTTTTTAAAAATTGAATGTTACATATGCTACTCTTATAACTTAAACATTTTTATAAATTAAGTTTTATAGTTTCATTAATATACTTATTTAAATTTTATAAATTAGTTTAAATTTTAAACCGTTAAACATATTGGTAAAATATTAGTTCAACTTTTGTATTTTTTTTAAAAACCAATGAGGCCCAAAGATTTTTAGAAAGAAAAACAGAGAAGAATTTAATACGTTGTAAAATTTTCGGACAAAATATTACTAAATCGAACCTTGTAAGCGAAAAAAATGTTCGTAGGCGGCCTGTTAAAGGCTTCGTGCTTCACAAACGGGGAGAAGTTTAAAACTTAAATTTATTTATTTTTAATCTCATTTTAACAATAATAAATTAATAATGAAAAATCAACACTATTATTGAACATTTAGACCATGGGGTATGCACCATGGTTCACCCACTCCACATATGCGCCACGTAGGCACCCACCATAACCACCCACTCCACCAAAAGTGGTGGAAATGCCCCTTAGTCCAATCACTCCACGTCATCTCTCTCACACACCAAAAGCCACACATTGGGAGAGGAAGAACACTCACGCCGGCCCACACACGCTCACTCACGCCCCATCTCACGCCCAATCCCTTGACACATCAGGTAGTCTTACTACTTTATATCATTTCATCATTTATTTCAAATGTTTAGCATAATTTTTAGAATGGATGCCTAATGTAACTTTAATTAATTTCACATAATGTCGAGTAATCTTTCATGATTATATATTTACTTTTAACGATTAAAATTAAAATAATATCAAATATCATTAGGATATATTTGAAAAAGTAATTGCCCTCATCAAGAAAATCATGAGTAAGATAAAAAAGTTTAAAATTGGATGAAAGTGAATAGTTGAAGGACCTGACGGGAAAACAAGCATTCTCACATGACCAAGATGTACGTGTCTAGTTAATTGCCCAGCATGGTTAAAACCAATGGGTCCCTCACCTCGCCATTAAAGCCACCTTCTCAACCTTTATACAACCACCACCCCCCATTAACTCAACTCCGCCGTAGCTCCTCCCACCGACGAAACCTTTTTCTTTTCCGGCAACCATTTTCCTGAAGTTTTCTGACAGCAGTTCCATAAAGTTGTCGAAGATATCGATTCTTGTACAAAATGAAGTCCCCTGAGATTTATCAGTCTCAATTTCCAGCTATGATTTCGAGAAACAATGGTGGTGGACGTCGGTTGTCGTGGACCGTTGCTTCCGACGCTTTTGTTTTTTTCTCCGGCGCTGTCGCCGCACTGCTACTCGTCTGGACCTTCTCTACTTTCTCAAATCCTCAACCCCACCCCCCGCCTAATTTCGACCAACCGGATTCCGATCCTAAATCCTCCGTCTCAGTCACCGATGACGTCGGTTGCAACGCCGGAGTAAACGGTTTAAACTTCCGATACGACCCAATCGACCCGAATTTCTACGACGACCCGACACTCGGGTACACTCTCGATAAACCCATCAAAAACTGGGACGAGAAGAGAGCAGAATGGTTGAAACAACACCCGTCATTTTTGTCTGGTTCCGAAGAACGTGTCATCGTCGTGTCCGGGTCACAACCCGGCCCGTGTCGCAACCCTATCGGCGATCACATGCTGTTAAAGTTTTTCAAGAACAAAGTAGACTACTGCCGGATCCACGGGTACGACATCTTCTACAACAACGTTTTACTCCACCCCAAATGCACACATTCTGGGCCAAAATCCCAGTGGTTCGCGCCGCAATGTTGGCCCACCCGGAAGCCGAGTGGATCTGGTGGGTCGACTCGGACGCAGCGTTCACCGACATGGACTTTAAATTACCGTTACAACGTTATAAAAACCATAATTTTGTTGTTCACGGCTGGCCGAAGCTGATCTACGAGAAGAAAAGCTGGACGAGCTTAAACGCCGGCGTTTTCCTGGTCCGAAACAGCCAATGGGCGCTTGATTTCATGGATGTTTGGTCGGGTATGGGTCCCCAAACTCCGAATTACAAAAAATGGGGCGAAATTTTACGGGAAACCTGCGAAGACAAATCTTTCCCCGAATCCGACGACCAAACGGGTCTGGTTTATTTACTATTAAAAGAAAAAGAAAAATGGGGAGATAAAATCTACGTGGAAGGTGAGTATTATTTCGAGGGGTATTGGCTGGAAATTGTGGAGACGTTGGAGAACATAACCGCCAAATACAACAATGTTGAGCGAGGGGTGCGTAGGTTAAGAAGGCGGCATGGTGAAAAGGTGAGTGAGGGCTACTCTGCGCTGTGGGAGGAGTATTTGAAAGACGCTGGGTACGGGAAGTACAGCTGGCGTCGGCCGTTTGTCACTCATTTCACGGGGTGTCAGCCGTGTAGTGGGCAGCATAACCAGATGTACTCCGGGAAGACTTGTTGGGACGCTATGCAGAAGGTTTTGAATTTTGCTGATAATCAGGTTTTACGTAATTACGGGTTTATGCGTCATGATTTGCTTGATTCCGCATCCGTCTCACCACTGCCGTTCGATTACCCTGCTTGATTCATCAAAGATCGTATGTATAACATCTTATTATTTGTTTCGTATTTTCAACCTTTAATACATTCGTAATCCTTTTAAAGGCAATTACTTCTCACTTTATGTCCTTTTTTGTACTATATTAATTAAATTAGTATTTGTATTTTGAAAACATTTTGTTACGACAACATTAAAGAAGGGATCTCAATCATGTGTATGATTTATATTTTTTTTACGTTTTGGTTAGTGTTTTTATACGTTATTACACGTAAAATAAATATTATGGTATCTTGAAAGGACACGTGTACGTATACCGACAAGTCTACCAACATATACAACCGCCATGTGATTGTAAAAACTAACCATACAGAGCTCAAAAAATATAATAGTTGTAAATTGAAAATAGAATATTTTGACGGTCGTACTATCTCTTTATAAACAAAGACCGAGAGGTTAAAAAGCTGGTTTTATTATTTTTATTTATTTATTGTTGTGAATAAATATTTATTTTATTTATTTTTTAAATTGTGCAGATGGAAGGTTATTCCTGTGGAGAAAAGCAAAAGGAGATGTTTTTATTTCGAGTGTTCCTTTCTCTTTTCGCTTTGATTTTGTTTTTTTTTATTTCTATATATAAAATAGAGAAGCGCTAATGCAATTAAATTTTATATATTTTTAGTGAGTTAAATTTAATGAATATTTATTTTCATCACATCTACTCGTTGTGCAGGGAACCAAAATATTAAAACTATGTAAATATAATAAATGAAACCTTTATTTGACAAATAAATACATAACAATTTCGATACATACAAGATTTAAAATTTTCTAACAAAAAAAGATTTATAAAATTAATTTAAAATTTATGTATTATTTTTGTTTAAATATAAACACAAGCTACACCCCGAGTACATCGAGCTTAAGTGGTAACAAAGTATAGGACCCGTTTGTAACTTTATTAAATATAGTTTGTAATGAGATGGCTAAACAACAAAAGGGTAATAGCTTATTAAGAGAGCTCATAATGTATAATGAAACATATTTTGTGTTCACCTTTTAATTCGAAGATTATTGTAATTTAGATATTTTAGCTGAGTGAAAAGACAAGGAAACTGACTATCTGATTCTAGTCATTTTTGCCCATGATTTACTAACAACCCAAACTTTATGATAGATTCACAATATGTGTTTTCTTTTGGTGACATGGTTTTATTATTATGAAAATAAAACTAAATCTGAAGCAGATATATATATATATATATATATACACTTGCCTAAAAGATCACTTAGATGTGTATGACCATATATGCAAGACGTAATAGATATTGAAGATGAAATGTTAGATACTTTATTATAATTGAATTGACTAGACAATCAATAGAACTATAAAATTTATTAAACAAGTTGTATGTAGGGTGTATGCATACTTGTTTAATGTTTTATGATTCAAAAGAGTTTCAAAGGGGGCACGTCTCCTGAAAAAGTGAAAGGGCCCTGATTTTAAGAAAAAAACGCAATTTAAAAATTGATTTTTCAATTTTCTGGCTTGTATCAAATTTCCTATTGATTGATCAATTCACTATTTCATAAAAACTTCCTCTCGAAAATTTCACTTGTTCAATTGTGAATTGAATTTAATTCTGGATTGGTTATCCAAGGCTTTAACAGAAGTTGGAATCTGAATTTGTATCATTAGTAGCAGCTGGATGTCTAAGGAACTTGCTTTATGAAATTCCATTGTGGCCCAAATCAATATCAACAAAATCTGTTAGATGTGATAGTTTTGCAACTTTGGCTAAAGCTTATAAGCAAGTGTATAATGGGAAGTCTAGACACTTAGATATTAGACATAGCATGATCTGTGATCTCATTATGAATGGTCTAATATCGCTGCAGTTTGTAAAACTCAACAAAATTTATCTGATCATTTAACCAAAGGGTTATAAAGAGATCTTGTGTAAAAGTCGGCTAAAGGGATGAGATTAAAGTCCAACTGAAATCTCTAATGTTTAAATACCAATTCTCATATAACATACATTAGGTGTATAATTCAATGTGAAAAGCCTAACATCTGAAAATTGGAACACATTAGTAACATTATCCCAAGTTGTGTGTTCAAACCTACAAGTTAAGGAGGTTGAATTTGTAATTCCTAATAGTTCTTTTGAAAAATTGTATATGCTGGAACAATAATAAAATAACTACTTATATGAACATGAAGTTTATATGCTTCAAGTTGAATAGATTGGGTTTAATCCATAAAGGCGCCTAATAGATTCAAATATTTGGAATGTATAATATACTAATACGAAAACCGTCATGGCATTTCATTTATGGATAAGTTTGTAATTGTTTGTGATTTTGTTTATAAGTTAATCAAGGTTTACACTATAATATGTGATGATTGTTAGATATTTTAGTTTAATTGGATTGACTTGGTAACTAATATGAATCATAAAATTCATTAAACAAGTTAGGTGCGACGTGTAAGCCTATTTATAGTTTTATGATTCAACGCCTTTTGGCGGGGGTCCGGGGGTATTGCCCACGAAGAGCGGGTCCAAGGGGCAAAGCCCCTAGATTTAGAAAATAATGAAACTTAAAATTTGAATTTTCAGTTTTCTAGCTTAAATCAAATTTTCCATCAATTAATCAATTCATTGATTCATCAAAAATCATATTTGTTTTTCAATTATTAGAGATTTAAGTGGACTATCAAATTATGAGATCTAAAAGTGTGTTACATAACTTTCAATTCATGCGGTTTCAATTTTGCATTTATGCTCTAAATGAAATAGTACTTGAAACAAAAGTAAACAATGAGAGATAAGGAATGACACTTTCCCAGCATATCTAATTGAAAACTTTCCTATGTGTCAAGACGTTCGCAATAGGATTTTCGGTGATTCGACAAGTAACTTACGATTCAAAACGTGTCCTAAGTTTTTTAATATTCTAAAGATTTTTAGTTTTGCTGGTTTTAGTAGTTTTATTAGAAGTGTTAAAAATATTTAAATGATATAAAAGTTGTTATGTTTAGGCGATTTTATACCTATAACAAAAATGGTCAGTTGGTCACTACTCATTACCCTCTTTAAAACATAAAAGTAAAAATCATCATACACTACAAAAAGCTACCACTAAGTGGTTATTATTAATTTATTATATTTTGCTATCCATTTCATTATTTATTTAATAATAATAGAATAAAAAGGTAATTCTCAATCATACTAATGATTGTGTTAATCACTTATTACTATTTAATTATACTTATAAAATATAAATATAAGTAAATATGATATGCACGTGTCTAATTAGTAATGGCTTTACGATGCAATGAGGGTAGAACTCGAGCAATAGGAAGGTCTTGCGAGAGGATGTGTCATTTGTGAGGAGAATCGTAGTCGTTGGGCCATAATTAGAGCCAAAATGTCAGTTGAATTTCTTTTAGTAAAGTGCTCTTAATAAATGAAAGTTGTGTGGAATAAAAGTAACAAAATCTTATATTATATTATGTATAATATATATATTTTTTTATTCTAAATGAGTGCTTATTAGTTTATATGGAAATATATTATACAATCAAAGATCAATGATAAAAAAAGGCCCATTTTCATACCGGAAGATGCATATAACTTTTTTTTTCTAAATACAAACGTCCCATCATCCGGATTATCCTGACATAGTTTAATCCTGTCAAATATATCATTCATTTGATTAAATAACAGTACGTAGTGACCTGATCTACATGTTCAGAAGAAAATTCATAAATAGAAAAACTCAATGGCTCAACCAAAACAAAATTTGTTCAAGGCGACATTTCAACACATTACCTTTTATTAGAAAAGTTATGTCGCTAATTTTAAACCAATTAACCTTTGGCATTCTATTGTTTTTTTTAAATAATTTGAAAACTTTTTTTTATAAGATAGAAGATTAACAAGGTAGTATATGTTTAGTAGACCAAGACCCTATCTGAAGAGCAAATAAATCAAATGGTGAATTGAATAATGTATTCTTGACTCAAGAACATCAAATGAATTTAATCATATGGTTTAATCAAAAATACAAAGAATGAATTGAATTGCAGAATTTTGCAATTGATTACAAGATGAATAGGGACGTGTTTGAACAAAAACAAAAAGAGAATGAATTTAAAGCATCAATAAAAAAAAGAAAAAGAAAGGGAAACACCGATTTCTTAATGGTCTTAGAGTATTGTCATTTACATTCATTTACAGATACAAACGCCAACCTACTTTTAAGTGTTTAGCCTTTCCTGATTAAAAATACAATATTAAATTGATTGGTTCATCAATAGTGTTCAGCCAGACTTTGACGGAGTTCAAATGGTTGTTCATTGTTGATATTAAAATTAAGCTTTTGAATTCGATATCTACATGTTTGGATTGGGTGTATAAACTGGTATTGGTATTTTGCCTCTAGGATTATATCAATAGGTGATGGTAAATATGTAGTTTAACTATTAATTTAAATTTTATATCTTGCATTACTCGATTTCTGAAGTGAAGGATGGGACGCAATAGGTACGTAATGGGAAAATGTTATAGGAACATAACAGTTTCGATTTTGTTTTAATTAAGTTATTTAAATTTTTTTCAATTAAATAATTTAAGTTTGTTTTATGTTATAATTATAAATAAAAAAAACCTATATAACTGGTAAAATCAAATCTTATAATCCACAACTTAATCAAAAAACCCATACGTCGGTTACTCTTTCTATGCAAGAGCATCCTTCATCTTCTTCACCCATAGACATAGTCACCTTCATCTTCTTCACTCGTAGCCACCTTCACTTTCACCTTCATCTTCCCAGACCTGAAATGCAACAAGACCGCCACTGGAAACACACCAAGGCGACACTAGAAATGCACCGAGAACCGAGACAGCAACGGGAAATGAACTGCAACCAGAAACACATCGAGACCAGAAACACACCAGCAACCAGAAACACGAAACCAGGTTTTCTTCGTTTTTCCGGTGCATAAGCTCTTGATCATAAAAGCACATGGGCCCATTTATGTTTTATTCGGCTGTTAACTCACACCGGTTTTGGAACCATGAAATTGCTAACAGAATATATAAATTCCTAAATAACCATCTACCAGTTACGAATTTGAAGAAGTAAAAGGGGTTGGTTAATTTGGTTTCACACATTTATGTTATGCATGTATTTTTTTCTTTATACAGTGATTAATAATATGATGATAAACGACAAACAAGAACAACCTTTCATTGTAAATAACACACAAGAAAGCAACCCTTTTTCAGTTCCAATTTAAAACGAGCAACAACAGGCATATATGCATTTATTTATGTTTGTGCTGAATTTTACTTTAATTCTTTGCTTTGAGTATTTTTTTTGTGTTGAATTTTACTATAATTCTTTGCTTTGTGTATTTGTCACACCCCCAAATTTCAACTAACGTAATCATACCGTTTAGGGCGTGACAAACCAGGATCTCAGTCATTAGACATAGCGAAAGACCTCTATATGATTTTCAAACATAATTTTGGTCTAAACTGTAATATCAAAGTTTCAAAGTTTGCGGAAGCGTTTTAAAACAAATAACAAAACGTAATTGTTTGTAAAATGTAAATTACAAGTTCAAAGTCTTAAATAATCAAATTCAAAACACATGAAGTAAAATGTATGCATGAGACTCCAAATCCTAGTCCATGCTTGTCCTTACTTGTGCTTTAGTGTCCTGAGAAAACATGTAAATAAAGTAAACACAAAGGTTGGTGCATACACATGTTTGAATAATCTCAAATGTTTGAAACAACTGTTTGAAACGTAATGTTTGCAGATAACATAATCACACATGCATAGTCATGATAGCTAGTCATTTGTACTATTTACATAAGCGGTCGACATCGAAGCTGACTGTTAGATTGTAATTTGCCTTTCCACTATTGTCTAGCACAAACAATAGTAATGTTTGAATTGGCTAGTTAAACACTTGCGTAGACCTACAATCTACCAAGTGAGGTTTGTCAAACCCGTGAGATCTATTTCCAACTACCACGCTTTGCACTACGGCAAACTAAACGGTTCGATACGTAAGGACTTGTAATGCTATGTTCGCACTTATCGTAAATAGCTAACTCATGCAAGTGATATGTATCTAAAATGTTTGTTTGCACATGTTTCCTCCCCCAAAATAGATAAAATAAGAAAAGGGGCCGTGTACGCACCTGTGAATGTGAGTAGAATAATCAAAGGCTCACGAACTCACGTAGATTAACTTCTACGAAGAATCTATATTATTACAATAACGTCGCGTTATTCTTAAGGTCCAAATCATGTTTGTCATTACATACGTGTCAACACACGTATATTAGATTGTGTGAAACGCACATGCGAAAGTATGCACGAATTTAATTCCGTTTGTTTAAATAGTATAAACGTATACGATTAAACTTAAACACACGTAATTATACGCGATCGTGCTTTCGAGTCAAAATGTAAATTTTATTATTTTATTTTTTTCGGGATTCCATTACAGTTCCAACGCAATTTGAACGGATTAATTTGGAGTTAAAACGAAGAAGTTATGGTTTAAAAACTAAAATTGGTTTTTAACTAAAAAACCAAGAGAGGCAAGGTTCGAACCCCCAAAGGTGCAAGTCGATAAGGTGCTCTAGCAATCGGTGCTGCGTCTGGTGTAAGGTCGAGTTGGAACTCCACTTGTCTGATAGGAGGTAATCCTGGTAAGTCTTCTGGAAATACTTCAGGAAATTCACGAACCACTGGGATGTCTTCGATATTCTTCTCAGCTACCGGCTTTTAGTTATAAGTGCTATAACTGTTGTATGACCTTTACGCAGACATTTGCGTGCTTTCATACAAGATATGAGACGCAGTGGTGTACTGCTCTTCTCACCTTATACATACAGTGTCTCTCCATGTGGAAGAGATATACAGACGATCTTTTCATGGCATATTATTTCACCCTGGTGTTTCGACAACCAGTCCATGCCAATAACTACATCAAAATTGCCTAAGGCAATAGGCATAAGGTCAATGTCAAGTGTTTGGCCCATCAAATCAAGGATACATCCTTTAAGGATATGTTCTACTACAATTAACTTGCCATCAGCTAGTTCTACAGTGTAAGGATCTTCTAGAGTAGTAGGACTAACATTTAGCAATTTAGAAAATGTAAAAGATACAAAGCTCCGGTCTGCACCAGTGTCAAATAGCATAGAGGCATAGTGATTATTCAAGAGAAACGTACCCGTAACAATGTTGGGATCCTCCCGTGCTTGACCACGAATGCCCTGCCCTTAGCACCATTGTTGTTGTTATTATTGTTGTAATCAGTGCCGTTGCCGTTGCCATTGCCATTTGTTTCATTAACCCCTCCTTTCTTGAGTTGTGGGCAATCCTTCTTGAAATGCTCCAGCTTTCCACAATTATAACAGCCCTTTGGGTGTTGTTCTGATTAGGAGAATTTGTCTGCAGCTCCCCACGGCAATCTTTGGCTGCATGACCCATCTTACCACACCGTTGGCATCGGTGCTTGTCACATTGATTCCCTAGATGATGGAATCCACATTTTTTGCACTTTGGGTATTTACCAATATACCCCCCAGATGACTGCTGACCACTGTTCGAATTGTAATGAGTCTTGTTTGACTCGTGCTTGCGGTTTTGCTGAAATGATTGTTGATTGGAACTCTTGGAGTTGCTGCTCTCCTACTTTCTTTTGCGGTCTCCCACTTTAGCAGCTGCTGTTCTTTTGGGCAAAGTTCCCTGTTGTACCTCCTGATCAGTTAGTTGGTGCGCCAATCGAACAGCTTGATGAACAGTTGTGGGATTTGCAGAAGTGACTAACCCTTGGATCTGAGGTACCAGTCCCCCAATGTACCTCTCAATCCACTTGCTTGGTGGAGTTTCCATGTGAGGTAGAAGTCTGGCTAATTCATGTAATCGAGTGGTGAACTCCTTGATGTCAGAACCCTCCATTTTAAGATGCCAGTACTCATCCTCCAGCTTTTGCACCTCATTGCGAGGGCAATACTCCTCTTGCAGTAATGTCTTGAACCCATTCCAAGTTAGGGCATTGGCCTCACCTAATCCCAATGTTTGAACGTTGGAGTTCCACCAGATCAATGCTGGACACTCCAAAGTTCCCGTAGCGTACTTAACTTTTTTCTCCTCTGTGTATCGAGCGTTCACATCCCTGAGAGCCTGCGCGAGCTGCTCGATCCTATCATCTGCCCACTTCGCCTCCCAGGTCAATCGGGCAATATCATCGGACTCAAATCGCGGCCTCTTAGGGGCACGCAGTGTAGGTGGCATACAATCCGAAGACTCCTCATCGGGATCCTCCTCCGGATCCTCCTTTGGGTCGTCCTCCTCCGGGTCGTCCTCCTCCGGGTCCTCTTCTCGTCCTCCTCCTCGGGATCCTCCTCGTAATCACGCAATGCTGGAGCTATCGGCTCCTCATCATCAAGTACAATCACGTGCGGTGGTGATGGTGCTGCCATATCTGTTACATAATACCATATGTAAATACTATGCAAAACTCAGATGTGTAAACAAGTGTCTAATGTCTAATCTGTCACACCCCCAAATGTCAACTAACGGAATCATAACGTTTAGGGCATGACAAACCAGGATCTCAGTCATTAGACACAACGAAAGACCTCTATATGATTTTCAAACATAATTTTGTTCTAAACTGTAGTATCAAAGTTTCAAAGTTTGCGGAAGCGTTTTAAAACAAATAACAAAACGTAATTGTTTGTAAAATGTAAATTACAAGTTCAAAGTCTTAAATAATCAAATTCAAAACACATGAAGTAAAATGTATGCATGAGACTCCACATCCTAGTCCATGCTTGTCCTTACCTGTGCTTTAGTGTCCTGAGAAAACATGTAAATAAAGTCAACACAAAGGTTGGTGCATACACAGGTTTGAATAATCTCAAATGTTTGAAACAACTGTTTGAAACGAAATGTTTGCAGATAACATAAGCACACATGCATAGTCATGATAGCTAGTCATTTGTACTATTTACATAAGCGGTCGACACCGAAGCTGACTGTTAGATTGTAATTTGCCTTTCCACTATTGTCTAGCACAAACAATAGTAATGTTTGAATTGGCTAGTTAAACACTTGCGTAGACCTATAATCTACCAAGTGAGGTTTGTCAAACTCAATAGATCTATTTCCAACTACCACGCTTTGCACTACGGCAAACTAAACGGTTCGATATGTAAGGACTTGGAATGCTATGTTCGCACTTAACATAGGGTTATTCTTATTCGAGGTTTTCTGAAACTCATAGTACCATTTAATTTGATTTTAGAACCCATCTCGATCAAAATCCCCAAAATCGTTTATTTCAAGAACCCTAGAATTTGAACTTGGCCAATTCGTTGTTGTTATATGAAATTGATATGGGGATTTCGTTTACCATGATAATACGAAACTGTGTATATAATTTAATTGGTCTTTTGAATTCGTTTTGATCGAAACCCCCAAAACATCAAGAATGATAAACCCTAGAATTAGGATTCATGAAATTCGATGTTTGTGACCGAAACTAGCATAGGGCTATGCTTAGTCGGCATATTTAGGGTGCGTAGGGATCGATTGTTACCTGGTTTGATCTCGAATTGATGTAGTTTGACTTGAAGGTGGAGTTCGGCCTAAGTCTCGATTGAATCCTTTCTCTCATAGCTTCTGCTTCGAATTGTTGTATGATACACACTCTAAAGGTGCCGAATAAGAGTTCTGGGAGTTCAGTTTCATGAAATGTGATCGAATTTTGTGGATTTGATAGTTAAAGGCTATGGTTTCGACCTTTGTGGTCGTTTTTGAGTTTAATTCAGTGATTACTAGGTTTTGTAACTGACAATAATCGTAAATCATCATCAATGTGAGTTTATTTGGTGTTTAATTCGTTTAATAATAATGATTTACTATGAATTTTGAATTCAAATTATCATATGACCGAATTTTGACTTGTAAAAGTCAAAATTTACTATTTCCTTCTTCACAAATTAAATCCTTCTAATTCTAATGTTTCTAAATCAATTTTGTTCAAGTTTAGTCCCAATAGTTTGATATTGTTTGATTTCGTATCATTTCTGTTAATATTTGGTTAACGGAGTTAATTCGGAAATGCCGGATTGTCACATCACCCCCTTGTTGAAGGAATTTTTGTCCCGAAAATTGATAAATGTTAGAAGTAGTTAGGACACTACTTGTGAGTTAAAATGTACACGTGTTCGTGCGATATTTGATCATTTTGTGTACTTGTGTGTACTCATACACCAGGTTCAACGTTTGTAACATCACACCTAAATGTGATCATATGTAACTGTTTGCGTGCACACCAGCTAGTACACCTAACTGTGTATGTGAATGTTCATGTTTGATCATATTGTACCATGTAACCTTATACATAGTGAATGTTTGCAACTATTTGTACAACTTATGCAATGTAACACATAGCAAATGTTTGAAACTAATCATGTCTGTACTACCATGTCATGTAACATATGAAACGTAGCACATAAAATGTAATGTAGCACAAATGTTCGTAACAAAACCAATTGTATAAAATGTTTGTGCTTACAGTTTGAAATATGAAGTGTTGAAGTGAGAAGTATCACGTCATCCCCTTGTTTAAGGAAATTTCGTCCCGAAATTTAACGTGTCTTCTCAATGTTTGTTGTTGTTGTTTTGAACAGATGGGGATACTTCTTCAACATTTGATCTTCCCTTTCCCAAGTGAATTCAGGTCCACGTCTTGAATTCCATCGGACTTTGACTATCGGAATCTTGCTTTGTTTGAGCTGTTTGACCTCTCGGTCCATGATTTCAACTGATTCCTCGATGAAACGTAACTGTTCCCATTTCTACATAGGTATTTCTGGTTGTTGCAGTAAACCAGATGGTTTTTGGTATTCAACCTTGACTTTAGAACAAGTCAAACATTTGCTAACGTACTTAACAATGTCGGCTTTCATGTGAGGCCACCAATACAGTGCCTTCAAGTCATGATACATTTTGTCTGACCCCGGATGGACTGAATATCTAGACTTGTGCGCTTCATCCATCACGAGTTCCCTTATACCACCATGCAAAGGTATCCAAAGTCGATTCTTGAAACAACGAGTTCCATCAGTCATGACTTCCAATTGTTTTTCCATTCCTCATAAGGATTCCTGTTCCAAGTTATCATTTTCTAAGGCTTCAAGCTGAGCACTGCGTACCTTGTCAGGTAAGTCAGTATGTATCGTTAACATAAGTGCGTGAACCCGTCTTGTTGACGTTGTATCTTTTCTGCTTAGAGCATCAACTACCACATTAGCTTTTCCCGGATGGTACTTAATTGCGCATTCGTAGTCATTCAACAACTCTACCCACCGTCGCTATCTCATATTGAGCTCCTTCTGATCAAAGATATGTTGCAAAATCTTATGATCAGTGTAAATGGTATACCTGGTTCTATATAAATAGTCAACTGAATGATGTCAGTCTCCATCCCGTTGACTACGCTACGAAGCTCTGTGTATCGAGCGTTCACATCCCTGAGCTCCTGCGCGAGCTGCTCGATCCTATCATCTGCCCACTTCGCCTCCCAGGTCAATCGGGCAATATCATCGGACTCAAATCGCGGCCTCTTAGGGGCACGCAGTGTAGGTGGCATACGATCCGAAGACTCCTCGTCGGGATCCTCCTCAGGATCCTCCTCTGGGTCATCCTCCTCAGGATCCTCCTTCGGATCCTCTTCTGGGTCGTCCTCCTCGGGATCCTCCTCGTAATCACGCAATGCTGGAGCTATCGGCTCCTCATCATCAAGTACAATCACGTGCGGTGGTGATGGTGCTGCATTATCGGTTACATAATACTATATGTAAATACTATGCAAAACTCAGATGTGTAAACAAGTGTCTAATGTCTAACAGTTATAGTTTAAGTCCACTAATGCAAACCTAGTTCGCTATAACCTGGCTCTGATACCAATCTGTCACACCCCCAAATGTCAACTAACGGAATCATACCGTTTAGGGCATGACAAACCAGGATCTCAGTCATTAGACACAACGAAAGACCTCTATATGATTTTCAAACATAATTTTGGTCTAAACTGTAGTATCAAAGTTTCAAAGTTTGCAGAAGCGTTTTAAAACAAATAACAAAACGTAATTGTTTGTAGAATGTAAATTACAAGTTCAAAGTCTTAAATAATCAAATTCAAAATACATGAAGTAAAATGTATGCATGAGACTCCACATCCTAGTCCATGCTTGTCCTTACCTGTGCTTTAGTGTCCTGAGAAAACATGTAAATAAAGTCAACACATAGGTTGGTGCATACAGAGGTTTGAATAATCTCAAATGTTTGAAACAACTGTTTGAAACAAAATGTTTGCAGATAACATAAGCACACATGCATAGTCATGATAGTTAGTCATTTGTACTATTTACATAAGCGGTCGACACCGAAGCTGACTGTTAGATTGTAATTTTCCTTTCCACTATTGTCTAGAACAAACAATAGTAATGTTTGAATTGGCTAGTTAAACACTTGCGTAGACCTATAATCTACCAAGTGAGGTTTGTCAAACTCAATAGATCTATTTCCAACTAAATCCTTCTAATTCTAATGTTTCTAAATCAATTTTGTACAAGTTTAGTCCCTATAGTTTGATATTGTTTGATTTCGTATCATTTCTGTTAATATTTGGTTAACGGAGTTAATCCGGAAATGCCGGATTGTCACAGTATTTTTTTTTTTTGCAACAGGTTTACATATGAATTTGAAAGAAATACAACTTGTCAAAATTGTCAAGAAAACGGACATAATAAAAGATTTTGCGAAAAAATGAAAAACGACTCACAACCAATGGAGGCGAAATGAAAAGGTAGGAAAAAAAAAAGATGACTCAAGAAATGTGATCCATGAGAATGTAGACTAGATTTTGATGCATTTAAACCCATTTTGGGTGTATTTTTATTTGTTTGGACGTATTTTGGGGTATTTGGACCCCGTTTGGACATATTATGGTGCATTTTGGTCCGTTTGGACGTATTTTGGTTTATTTTGAATCTTTTAGATGCGTTTTAGATGCATTTTAGACACATTTTGGAGTTTTGTGTTATTTGAAATAAACCAACTATTTTTACAATTTTTTAAAAATTTTCTCATTTTTTTTACATTTAAAAAACTTCTTGTAAAATTGAAATTATTTTTCAAAATGCATGTTTTTACCATGTCATCATACAATTAAAATATAAAAAAATTATGTTTAAAGTTATATAGGTCATATATCTAGAATTGAAACGTAAAATAATGTTAAGTTATCTAATTAGGATGGGTGACCCCCTGGGAAGTCCTCGTGTTGCAACCCTTTTGAAAAAATGGGTGACTAGGAGCACGTCTGAAGCAGAAGGAGATCGCAGAGATTCGCAGATGCTCTTGGTAAGGAAACGACGTTCTTCATCTCCAATCTTCCTGATGGTATTACTGAATCAAGGTTTAAGGAGGCTTTCATCAAGTATGGTAGACTGTCGGATGCTTATCTGGCCAGGAAAAGAGACAAAGGGGGAAATTTCTTTGGCTTCATCAGATTCAGGGACGTGCCGGATGTGGGAAAATTGCTTTTGGATCTCAACACGGTCGTTTTGGATGGTGCAAAAGTTGGTGCGAACGTAGCAAGATTCAACAAAGGTGGTACACGCAATCATCCGCTATCTGGCATGCACCAGAGGAGTTCTGTTCGTCAGAATGAGAATCCTGGGATTAACTTGGCTGGATCCCACACGTTTGCGGGTTCGACTTCTTATAAGGATATCTTATCTGGTCAATCTACGGTGAGGCAGATCTCACTTGATTCTGTCACTCCAGTCATTCCAAAGTGGTGGAAGGGGTATTCCGTTGTGGGTGAAACAAAAGACCTATCAATTCTAGAGAATATGGTGGAGCTAGTTGAAACTATGGGATCTGTGGGATGCACTATCCGTTATTTGGGAGGCCTTAGAGTTCTTTTGTCCTTTCCAGGTTCCCAAATTGTTGCAAAGGTTATGAAGGATCATAAGCAGCTTCTGGACTCATGGTTTGTTCAGTATAGTGTCTGGAATGGTGAGGCTTTTGATTTTAACAGGGTCGCATGTATTAAAATCTACGGTGTTCCGGCTATATTATGGGATAAGGAATCGTTTCGGTTGATCGGAGAAAAATATGGGAGAATCCTCCTTGGCTCCCGGGCTGCCTATGAGGATTGTAACTTATTTCATGAACGTATTCTTATCCTTACCTCGAAAATGGACAAAATCAATGATCATGTGTCCATTGTTTGGGGTGGCTTGACGTTCAATGTCCAGATTTGTGAAGATCATGAAGATTGGCTCCCGTCTTTTTTGGTTCAGGCAAATCCTCCGGCTGCTCATCCTGGTCCAGTCGAAAGGTCTCCTGGTTCGGTTGGACAGACTGGGGAGTCGGAAAGTCACAAGGATGAGGAGAAAGAAGACGGCGAAATCCTGGCAGATAATTATGAAGGTGGTGGTCTCAAGGATCCTAGATTACATCAAACGTCGGCTGGCATGGATCCTGACGCGGGAGACATTTCAAATGTATTGGGCCAAGGGATTTTGAATGTTGGGCCCCGTAATGTTGAGACATCATGTTTCTCTGGGCCGTTTTTGGCTGGTCAAAACTCTCAGCCTCTTAATCTTAGGCCCAGGAAGAGATCTCGGGTGGATTCGGGCGATCCTGATGAAACTTCCCAAAATGTGTTCCAGATTAATTTTGGGGCGGGTACCTTGACCCCAGATCTTAACCTCCCCCCCTCGGGGATTAATCCTCATCGTCGCCAGAGAAATCCTGAGCGTGGCCCTGTTGTGACAAGTTGTTCGGTCGGAGTAGGTCTTATGTCCTCGGAGGGAATATTCCGGTTTGGCTCTTCTTCGGTTGACGCCCTCGGGACGGATGCGGTCAATCAGGATTCTGTGCCGATTGGGGATGGCCGGATTAATCAGAGGAGTGAGGCTGATGAAACCATACTGGTTGGTAATCTTGTGGGGATCGATGTTGAACCATATCGAGATCAATTGGAAGCTGTTATTGGGGGTGAAGGGGAGTGCTAATGGTTTTGATGGATTTTCTCACAATAAATATTAGGGGGCTGGGAAGTTGTTATAAATTGGATTGGATTAAGTCGTTTAAGCTCAAGCATAGGATTCAATTTCTATGTATTCAGGAAACCCAAATTGCTGATAACTCTAAAATCATCCTGAACCAAATCTGGGGTATGTCTAAATTGGAATCGGAGTTCGTTAATGCTAGAGGTAGATCGGGTGGTCTAATCTCGATTTGGGATCCATCTGTATTTACAAAGATGGGGTCTTCCAAGGGAGATAATTTCCTCCATGTTTTCGGGTCTGTGGCAGGTGTTAATTCTCCTATTAATGTTGTAAATGTATACGCACCTCAAGATGCGACGCGTAAACGTTCCTTATGGGAATCTTTACTGAGTCTGATGGGCAATTATCCTGGGTTGTGGATAATGCTGGGTGATTTTAATGAAGTAAGGGATGGCTCGGAAAGGTGGAATTCGGTGTTTGATTATCGTGGGGCAAGAGATTTCAATGACTTCATCTTTTGTGCCAGGTTGCAGGAGTACAGGATGGGTGGTATGAAATATACCTACATGTCTCCGGATGGTAGGAAATGTAGCAAGATTGATCGGGTGCTTGTTTGTGATGGCTTCTTCCACCTTTGGCCTTGTGGAATCTTAACGGCCCATCCTCGTCTTTGGTCGGATCACTCTCCTGTTACCCTCTCAACTAGGTGTGTTGATTATGGTCCTTCTCCCTTTAAGTTCTACAACTCTTGGCTCAAAGTGGAAGGGATCGATGAGGTGGTCAAGGGTGCGATTGAGAATTGTGATTTTTCGGGTCGGCCTGATGTTGTTCTGATGACTAAATTAAGGCTGGTCAAGGCAAAAATTCGTGAATGGAGAAATATGAGGTCTGAAAATGAGTCTGCATTAATTGTTGCCTTAATGGATGATTGCCTCTACTACGATTCATTGGCAGAAGGTAGCTTCCTCTCGGACTTGGATTGTATGAAATGGTCCCAATGCAAGAATGATCTGAAAGCTTTGGAGCACGCTAGATTGATGGATTTGAAACAGAAGTCCAGGGTCAAGTGGTCGGTGGAGGGGGATGAAAACTCTGCTTTCTTCCATGGGATGATTAAGTCAAATTCTGCTTCCTCAAGGATCAATGGTATGTCAATTAATGGGGTGTGGAATACCAATCCTGTGGACATTAAGAAACATGCATGGCAGTTTTTTAAAGATAAGTATGTGGAACCAATGCCTTGTAGGCCCAGAACTATTTGTCATGGCATTAAGAAATTGGAAGGATGGGAGGCTCAAAGTATTTCTGAAGCATTCTCGGTTGAGGAGATAAAAAGGGCCGTGTGGGATATTGGCGGCGATAAGGCTCCTGGGCCTGATGGTTTTAATTTTACTTTTATTCGCCACTATTGGGATATGTTTGAATCTGATTTTGTTAGTATCTTTTCTCATTTCTTTGAGCATGGCTCCATTGACAAATGTTGTTCTTCCTCTTTCATTCACCTTATTCCCAAGATTCAGGATCCTCAAACCTTCAATGACTTCAGGCCGATCAGTTTAATCGGGTGTCTCAATAAGGTGATATCCAAAGTGTTGGCTAATCGTATGCGTATGGTGATTGGTTCGGTGGTCTCAGATTGCCAAATGGCCATCATTTCAGGCAGGTATATTCTGGATGGTCCGCTTATTATGAATGAGCTTTTCACTTGGCTTAAAAGTTCTAAAAGGGAGGCTATTTTCTTCAAAATTGATTTCAATAAGGCTTTTGATTCCATTTCCTGGGAATTTATTGATTCCGTTCTTGAGCAAATGAATTTTTCCTCTAAATGGCGGCTGTGGGTGAGAGGTGTTCTTAGCTGTGCAAGGTCCTCTATTCTAATCAACGGTTCACCCACCTAGGAGTTTAATTGTTTTAGAGACGTGAGGCAAGGGGATCCCCTTTCCCCCTTCCTTTTTATCATTGCTATGGAAGCCCTTAATTGTGTTATGAACAAAGCGGTTGAGTTAGGTGTCTTCAATGGCATTCGGTTACCGAATGGTGGTCCTAACCTTTCGCACTTGATGTTTGCGGATGATGTTTTGCTTATGGGGGAAGGCTCAGCTTATAACATTAGGAATGTTGCTAGGATTCTCCGCTGCTTCTATATGGCTTCCGGCTTAAAGGTTAATTTAAAGAAATGTAGTATTCATGGTTTGAATATTGGCTCTGAATCTCTGGCAGGTATGGCTGAATTGATTCACTGTGCGGTGGGGAGTTTTCCCTTCAATTATCTCGGTGTTCCTATTGGGGCTAACATGAATCGTATCCAATTTTGGAAACCTGTGGTGGATGTGTTCGAAAAGAAATTATCATTGTGGAAGTCAAGAGCATTGTCTATTGGGGGTAGGCTCACTCTTGTTAAGTCCGTATTAAGCAGCCTCCCTATTTACTTTATGTCTTTATTTAAGGCTCCTGGGGCAATCATTGACTCATTGGAAAGAATCCGATCTTCTTTCCTTTGGGGCGGGGCGCGGGATATCAAAAAAATTCATTGGGTGAAATGGGATCTTGTCACTCTAGAGAAAAGCAGAGGGGGGCTGGGTGTAGGAAATCTCAGAGATGCAAACTTGGCATTGTTAGCCAAATGGTGGTGGAGGTATAAAACCGAGCCAGGTAGATTGTGGAGAAGAGTTATAGATGCGCTTCATGTTTCTCTAAGGGACCCTGATTTTATTCCATGCAAGTCTATTTTATCAGGTCTTGGAAGAATATCAGGAAAATTGATCTGCCGTTGGGAGATTGTAACATTCATCTTCACAAGCTTATTAAGGGTGATCTGGGAAATGGTAACTCTTTGGCCTTTTGGTTAGACAATTGGATTGGGGGGGATTCATTGAAAAATAGATTCCCAAGGTTATATGGGTTGGACCGGGTTAAAGGTTGCACTATAAGCAGTAGAGTTGAATGGTTGGGGGATGCGGTTGCTTTTAAATGGGACTGGAAGCATGATCTGGCCACATCTGATGTTTTGGAGGACCTCCATAATTGCATGGAAGAGATCAAAAATATTAAATTCCTAGGGGGGAATGATCGTTGGATTTGGGCCGAGGATAAAAACTCCTCCTTTTCGGTTAAAACAATCAGAGGCTTATGTTCTTCGTCTCGTTCCCAATCGAATCACTTCGTTATGTATTGGAGTAAGTGGGTTCCCCTGAAGGTTAATATTCATGCGTGGAGATCGCAACTGGAAAGGATTCCATCTCTAGTGGCGTTGGCAAAAAGGGGGTGTTATAGCGGTTCATCGTTGTGTGCATTCTGCAATGAAAAATATGAATCGGCTGAACATCTGTTTACTTCTTGTCTGGTGTCTTCTGTTTTATGGCAAAATATTTCCTCTTGGTGCAATATTGGTCCTATTTTTGCTTTCTCTATTAAAGATTTATTGGAGTTCCATCGGTTTGTTAAGGAGAACAAGATGAAACGTGAATCCATCCATGCTATTATTCTAACTGCCATTTGGTGTTTATGGAAGGATAGGAATGATATCATTTTTAACAGGAAAAGGAGTTCATCTCATGCTCTATTAAGGGAGGTGCAAACCCTTAGTTATTTTTGGGTTAAGAATAGGGCAAAATTGGTGTCACTTGTTTGGGGGGATTGGCTTGCCTTTTCCTTTTGATTTTTGTTTTATTTGTAACTTCGGTGTTCTCTTTTGGTGTTGGCGGGTGTTAGCATCTTGCTTGCTCGTTTTTGGTGTGTTTTTAATGAAATTGCCGTTCCAAAAAAAATCTAATTAGGAACAAAAAAAAAGTCCAAGTGACTTTATCAAAATAAAATTAAAACTTATTATGATTCTACAAAATTATCCTAAATTTGTCGGACGCCAAACCTGGGATAACGGAAGAATCTAGGGACAAATTCTAAAATTTGGAAACTGAGAAAAATATAAAATAAAATAAAGGATAAAAAGAAAGGCATATACATAACCAGAAAAAACTTATATCCAATAAACTGTGATAACATACTCTTATAAAAATTAACTGTTAATCTTATTTCTTATCAATTATAATAAAACCTGAAATGCGATTCATAATAAATTTGAATAAAAAATAGATTTAAACTAAAAAATCAGCTTTAAAATAGTTTAATATGTACGACATATTTTCTGTTAAGAAAATTTAAAATAGGTGATTAAAATAAATTTAATGAAAAACTTTATAAAATTAAGTTATCATAAATTATTATAAAATTAAGTTATCATAATATATTAGTTGTAAAACAAAGTTAAAATGAGGAACAAAATTAACTTCTACAATTGTTATTGTCGTGTGCCAGAGAGTTATTGCATCAATCAATCTACTAAAAATATAGTAGTTGAGTAGGATATGTGGTTTTGTATGATGTTTTTCCTCAACTTTGTTATCATGCATCACTCATGTAAAAACACATGTCAATCATATGATATTCTAATTTTTTTCTTATTATATGATAATAATACTAAAAAGATAAGTGGTTGATTATAAATAGTCATTATATTTTCCTATTATATAACTAGCCTAGAAAACACGTATATTACACGGGTTGAATAATTAAAAAATATAAATCATTAATATCAAATAATAATAAATATTTAATAATTATAAAATTATATTTTATGATAAGATATAATTAAAATATTTTTTTAATTTAAATTTTTTTAATAAATTAGTAAATTATTATAAGAATATATATATTTTTTTGATATTTAATTATATAATAATTTAATTAGTAAAGATAATTAATATTTATTATGAGAAAGACGAGAAAAAAGTTTTCAGATTGTACCATAACATGGCACGTGTTTTCTAAAAATATTTCTTTATTATAATAGGTTGATCACAAATTATTATTATAATTTTATATATTCAATACGTATAATATAAATGTTTGATAAGCTACTAGTTACCATGTATACGGCCATACGGGTATTAGAATGCAAGCGTTTGCAATCAGCTTAAGTACAAGTCTCTCAAGCAGGATAATCAAACGCCAAAGGCAACACCGAGCTCGAATCGCCTAAACTCGAGTGCACGAAACCGTAACTACGCAACACCTGATTATCACCAAAGTTTAATGCCACCTCCATAGCGTCCAAACAAATCTGGCTAGAGTATAACTTATTATTCCTCCCACTACACGGATGACATCCTCTGAAGTCCACCACAAACGGTCGGGTCAAACCGTCACTTTCCAAATACTCCTCCCACAGCGCAGAATAGCCCCGAACCTTCTCACCATGTCGCTTTCTTAACCTACGCACCCCTTTCTCAACGCCGTTATATTTCTCCGTTAAGTTCTCCAGCTTCCCCATAACTTCCATCCATTTCCCCTCCAAATAATAACCAGCTTCCACGTAGATTTTATCCTCCCATTTTTCTTTTTCTTTTAATAGTAAATAGATCAAACCCGTTTGATCGTCGGATCCGCCCCGTTTTTTATATTTCGGACTATTTGGACCAATACCCGACCACACATCCATGAAATCAAACGCCCATTGGCTGTTTCTGATCAGAAAAACTCCGTCGTTTAATCCCTTCCAGCTTTTCTTCTTATAGATTGACTCTGGCCAGCCGTGCACGACGAAATTGTGGTTTTTATAACGTTGGAACGGTAACTTGAAGTCCATGTTGGTGAAGACGACGTCCGAGTCAACCCAAAAGATCCACTCAGCTTCCGGATGGGCCAACATTGCCGCCCGGATCCACGGGATTCTGGCCCGGTAGGTGGACATTTTCGGGTGGAAAAGCACGTTGCTGTAGAAGATGTCGGACCCTTGTATCCTACAAAAGTCTACCTTGTTCTTGAGAAATCTTAGTAGCAAATGATCTCCGATCGGGTTCCAGCATGGGTTGGATTGAGACCCGGTTACTAGCATGACCCGTTTCTCTAAGCCCGGTATGAAAGACGGGTGCAGCCATAGCCATTCTCGTCTTTTTTCGTCCCAGTTTTTGATTGGATTGTTAATGGTGTATGTTAGATCCGGGTCATCGTAGAATGTGGGTTCGATTGGTTCACGGGTAAGGTTTAACCCATGACCACCGGTAACAGCACTGTCACCGGAAAATAGGTTGAAGTTATTAACTCCGGTACTGAAATCGATAGTGCGGTTTGGAAATGTGAAAATGAAGCCTATTATGGGCCAGAAAACCCAGAGTAGTGATAGAGCGACGATCGTTCCGCCGATGATGGGAATTCCGGTGGAGGAGAAGGATGACGATGAGCCTCTCCGATTATGCATGATTGTAATTTGGATCGAACACTTTGAATGAGCGCCATTATAATTGCAAGGACTTTCGGTGCATGTTGTCGGTGGTAATCATGAAAGGTGACGTCCGGTGAGATGAATAGAGGTGTCTTGCAGAAATGCTAATTAAATGGATTCTTAGATCAACTTTGAAGAAAATTTGAACCAAAGAGTGTGAAATTTGGGAAAATTCCAAATGAGGTTTCGTGGGTTTTCTATATTAAGAATTTTATTGATCAACTTGATACAGTGACGATGATCATGCTAAGTTAGTAATCAACTGGTTGAACGCGTTGTACCGGACGGTTCAACCGCACATACTAATTAACCATGGAATTCTATAAAAATAAAACTTATTTTCAAATAAGTTTCAAAAAAATATACAAATTCATCCAAAAACAATTCAAAAAATACTAAAATTCATCCAAAACAATATAAAGTATTCAAATTCTAACAATTTTTTTAAATAAAAGTGCATAATAGGATTATGATATTAACGTGTTAACAATGGCGGAGGTTTTAAGGGGCCCGGGGGTGCCCCGGCCCCTGCCGTTTTTTTGGTCAAAAGTCTCGGTATAGTAGTTTTCGGTCGAAAATTTTTATAGGTATTGAGCCCGGCCCTTCGGTTTTTTCTTCATAAAATTCCTTGGGCCCCCCCATTGGATTTTCAAAAGTAATACAGTTGTACTAATATTATAAGTTTTAACATTACCTTTAAATATTCACAGTGTTAGTTGTTACTTATCCGAACATTACACATTTCAAGAATCGTCTTAACAAAGGAAATTGCTGAGAAGTTAGATTCGGAGTGTATAATCAATGAGTTCAAAAAGCTTAAAGGTCGTCGCGTTTAATTGTGATTCTTCTTCCGGTACTCACCTTTTCGTTTTAAACATTTTATGTCTTGTTTGATACAAACATATGTTTTTTTGAGTGGAACAAATGTTTGATAGAGTGGAACAAATGTTTGATATTTTAAAATTTAACTTGTTTGAACATTACACATTTCAAGTTCACGATCGCTTAAAAGCCGAAAATCGCTTAAAAGCCTAAATTTTGTGTTTTTTTGAAATTGGAAATATCGGTTTTACCGGTAAAACCGGATTAAACCGCAGACACAATCGATTGAAGGAACCTGCATAATACCGGAGTTTTTCGTGCCGGTTCGAACCGGTTTTTAGAACATTGATACTAACCAGGGATGTCTGGACGAAGTTTTTGAAGGGCGTGGGGTGCCCAACACCTTTCGTTTTCGCTTGAAAGAGTTGATTTCGGAGTATATTGTTGGAAAATTAATAGGTATTGAGTTCGAACTCCTTTGTTATCTTGTCCTAAAAATCTTATGTTGCATCAAAGTTTTTATTCAAGCTCCGTCACTAATACTTGTGTCGGACTGACTTTGTCGATAAGCCTTTCTGGTTGCTGTACAGTAATTGCAGATGTGATCCTTCCATCTCTATGTTGATTGTATGGTTTACACATGGCGAACTTTGAAATTTTTTTCGTAACAAGTTTCTTTGACGCTTAAATGTCTTTCAGCTTGACGTTTAAAGCTGTTTTGAATCGGGTTAGTCTGATCACATAATAAATGTCGTAAAAAATAAATAATAGAAAAGTGTGAAGTCAAAATTAATAAAAACATTGAATTTTATAGTTTTCTTCACATTTTTAGTTTTTTGAAAATGAATCAATACTTCTTTGATTGAAGCATTATGTAGGAACTCTTTTTTATGTAACAGATGAAAAGATCATTCATATGTTCATTACCTATTTGATTACATAATTTTGTGTTTACATAATAATAAAAAATAAAAACCACCTCTTTACACTTTTTGTTACAACTTGTAAAATCTTCTTCTAATAATCGATTCCATTTTATGCCCACGTGTTATTAGGGCTGTCCAAAACGCTTTTCGCTCGACGCTCGTTCGATACTCGCTCGAAAAAAGCTCGTTCGAATTTCGCTCGGTTTTAAACGAGCTGAGCACGCTCGGTTCTTCAAAACGAGCCGAGCACAAGCCAAGGTAAGCTCACTTGTTGCTCGCTCGGATAGTCGCTCATTTGGCTCGCTCGTTTGGCTCGCTCGTTTGGCTCGCTCGATTTGGCTCGTTTAAGTATAACTAAGTTTATATATATATATATATATATATATATATATATATATATATATATATATATAATTTTATTAACACTAACGTGTTTCAAGTTTTTAAAGATGAATGATGTTGGTGTATTCAAAGTAATATATAATGATATATACGACCTATTCATACATTTTAAATTTTCTTATGCTTTCGTATTAGGGGTATTCAAGGAACCGGTTTTTATAGTTTTTGGACGGAGCCATAAACCTAACCGTTATTAACGGTTTTTTAATAATAATAATAACCAAAACCGAACTATTAAGAATTAAAAGCAAAACAAACCGCTAAACGGTTTGGTTTAGAGTTTGGGCATTTTAGGTTTGGGATGTTTGACCCGTTAAAAATAAAAACAAATCGTTTTATTATTTGAAATTCACTACTTGTATTGTAAGCCCAAATATATGTGTGTATGTATGTATGTGTATCATAAAGTCCAGTTTGGTTTATTAACGACCGTTTTTTAGTGAAAACCACAAACCAAGCCGTTCACTATGTCTTCAAGCTTTTGAAACTGCCGACCAAATGTTTTGGAAAAAATCCGGCCGTGAAACTAAAATGATGACCGGTTCACATTAAAATTTATTTTGAAACCGAGCCAAACCGAACCAAGCCGAGCCGTTCAGTTTTAAAACGAGCCGAGCAATGAGCACAACATTTGGCTCAATTTTGCAAATCCGAACCAAGCCGAGCCGCTAGGTTTGTAAACGAGCCGAGCACGAGCACGAGCATACCCTCGCTCGGCTCGGCTCGTGAACAACCCTACGTGTCATCACCAAAATGATTAATACTTTTAAATTCCCGCCCAAACCACTAAATTAAATTTGAAGTTACTAAAATTTTAATTTTAAATATTATAGTCAATATTTGACATCCTTTTTTTTAACGGTTATATTTTTGTATTTTGTATAATTGGTAATATGATCTAATTTTGGTAATAATCAAAATTGTTACTTTTGATAACTTAAAAGTGAAATTAAAAGTTATTTTCAAATGTCAATTGTAAATAAAATCTTTTTACCCTATTTTAAAACTAATAATATTAAAACTAAATGTATTTCAAAAAATTTAAAAGTACATGGCATTTTCCTATTATTTAAAACAAAATATTTATTTTGAATATAAAAACTTGTAATTGATGTTATTTACATAAATACACTAAATTAATTTTAATAAAAAAATTTTATAATAATAAATGTCATCTATGTTTTCATTTGTTAGTTACTTGACTCGAAATATTAATTAATTAACAACTAATTACAAAAATATTCAACTTATAACTACTTTGTTTATTTTTTAAATTAATAGGATAAAATTAAATGCATAAAATTCAAAATACAAAATAAAATTATTTTAATTACGTAAACTTATGAAGACTTTATACAATCACATAATTTTTATTCACAAACTCGTGTAATACACATGTATATAACCTAGTTAATTATAAAATCAATAAACGGTAGACCCACTAATATGCAGTGTTGTAAAAATCGGCCTAGTGCTAGACGCCCTCCAACCTTATCAATTTTGTCCTAGACGGTGTCTAGACATGGCCTAGTTGGATGCCTAAATTAGAACAATTTTACAAGATTAGAAAAATCACCTGAATTAACAAATCTTTAATCTGCTTTTAAAATACTAAGGTATAAGGAAAAATCAAACTCAAGTTTGTTTTTATCATCAGAATAAAAATCATATGGATAAATATCAACCAACCTTAATATCTTTTGTATAATAAATTTTTGAATACCAGGGTTAAAGTCTCACTGACGACACTTTAATAGATACCGGCTGAGGGAAAAAATCCTGAGCTTAATCTCGGATTCTAAATGAATCGATGTTAGTTACCAACCGTCAGAATAACTGAATGTAGCACGCTGAACCCTCTGTCGTTCAAAAACAAAAAAAAAAAACTTAAACAAGACAAAACGCATATAACAACGCCCTTAAATATAAGTACTACCTATATACATTTAGAAGATTTATGAACAACAATAATAATTTAATAATAAAAATAATATACTATTAATAATATTATAAAATTATTAATATAACAAAAAATTAATTAAAAATAATAACATTAAAATATATTATTATTATTATTATAAAATATTATTATAATATTATAGTAACATTAAATTATTATTATACTTAAAACATATTAGTGTTATTATGATAATATAAATATTATGTTATAATTTAATATTATTAAAGTATATTATTATTAGGAAAATTATAAATTATTATTATAATACAATATTAAATTAATATAGTAATATTAAAATATTTTATTATGTTTATTATTAAAATTATTATTATAATAAAAATATTATAAAATTATTTGATTAACAGCCTTTGTAACCTTTTTATTTGTGTATTGATCATTGTGATAATAACACCACCGTTATATTCAAATAAATTATTAACATAATGATATGACTTAGCATTTCTTCATACTGTTTGATGCGAATTTTAGACAAATTTTATTTTTTACTATTATTTTTAAAAAATTTTGTGCTAAAGTTTTACGATGTAGTGACAAGTTTATGTAATCGATCTGATTTTTGAATTTTGAATCATGTTTTAATCATGTAAAATAAATGGTATCGCTGCAACGCGCGGTGGATAACTCTTAGTCTTGTAACACAAATGACACACACATTTAATGGTTTGACAAAAATAATAGAATAATATGAAGTCATCAAACAATTCATTGAATCTATTAAAAATAATTTGTAACATACACGAAGAAAAACACATAGCATTAAATACTTTTGATAAATAAAATTGTCGTGTTTGTAGGAAAAAAACTTAATTTTTGAACAAAGTTATTATTTACATTTGTTACAATTTTAATTAATATTTATTAATTTTATGTTTTATAGTGTGTTAGGATTACGATGAACTAAATTAAGTCAAAAACAAAGTTAAGAGAAATGAGTTATTGTTGCTTAAAATTATGTGCTTTAACCAATAACTTTGTGTTAAATGTGGGAAGGAATTCCCACATTGGAATTAAGATAAATTTTTTGTATGTTTTATAAGTAGGAGCTGATATATGACTCCATTCCATTAAAACAAGACGCATCACACTCTACTTGCCTGTGCCCAGGTTCATGACAGATGCCGATGGGCGTAATGTGGCGTTATGATTGCACACTCTGCACTTCACAGTAGAGGTGTTGTTCATGTTGGTTTCTCAGGTCGGATTATTTAGATTTTGAAAATATGAAAATAGAACCAAGAACCAAACGAAATTACCAAACTATATTCGGTTCTCGGGTTTGATCAAGTTGAGTTAAATGGTTCTTAGGTTATACTTGAATAATTATGTTTTCTATTTTTTTTTCAAACAAACCATAGCCTATCTAAAATGGTTTGCAATATGAAAATCAACCATGCACAAATTGTTTAACGAACCGTTTACCTTGTCACAAGTGGAGCCAAACTTTCCCACACAATAATACATGTAATAACATGTTTGAAAATATCAACCATATATAACAAACCAAATATTCAGTGGAGAACAAATTTGGGTTTTTTGGGTCTACCCGAGTCTATCCCTTATAGTACCCAAAGAATGAACTAGTTAAAGTTCTCGGTTTCGGGTTTATCATATATTCGGGTTGGGTAATACGATTCTTGGGTTTCTTTGGGTTCGGGTAAAAAAAAGACACCCTAGACGTTTCAGTTGATTCAAATGTTTGAAACAGTCAAGACAATTTCATGTTTGCATTAGTCGAGTTAGTCGAGTTGAAACTAATCGAATTAAATTTGATATGTATCAAATGTCAACTTAATGCAGTGACTGTTTCAACACTCGAATTCAACTGTTTCAAATGAGCTTTTTCACAATATAAATTCAAGGCTTGGATGTCTTGATTACTTGATTAGTATACGCTATAAAACCCCAAACAACTCTCTCTAGTCTTCTGCGAATGATTGGTCATTGCATTTTTGTTTCAGCTACAATTTCAGGCGCACATTTGACTTCGATTATACATCTGCTCTGGTTGTTGTACCTTGGTAGATATCATCCTCCCAATTAATGTTTAAAATTCTGTAGGTTATGTTTGTCTTCTTTTTCCCTGGTTGTTCAATTTCTTGGTTCAAAGGCTTTGATCTCCACCACTGACAATAATTAACATCCATCCATTGCGGTAAGTGATCCTTCAAGCAAAACCGGTTTTGGATCATATTTTGTTTTGGGCCAAATATTTGTAAAGCATGTTTACATGCTGTTTTGATCTAGAATTGTTAGATTTATGCTTAGAAAAGAGACGGAAGCTTGGCAAAATTGTGAAATAACCAACTTAGAAATTTGGAACTTTGGAAACGAATTTAAACTGAACGGTGATCACTGAGAATTTTTGCAATTTCCTACAATATGTTACTTTGTGCCAAGCCTAGCAAAATTTGCCAGGTCGGGTAAAGGTCTGAACAAGTTCGGGTCATGACGAGTTTTAAACAAAAACATTTTGGGTCTAAGTGAGTCGTTTTTAATCTTTAAGTTGTAAGTAAACAAATGGTTTATTTGCATAATCTTTAATAGTTTTATCATCAAATATATTTTTAATAATTTTTACTCGTTTGAATATATTATATTTTCATATTTTTTGTGTTACCCATCTTGAGTTGCATCATGTTAAGGTGTTACCGTTTAAAGTGTTACATATTTTAACTTATTTATCATGTTTTTGTTCAAAATGTATTGTGCACTCATTTTTTTGCAACTTTAGTGCATATGTTTCCTACGTTCTTAAAAAGTTTTTGATTGCACGTGATGATCTTTTTCGATTTGTGGTTCATTCGTGAATGAGGAAATCTTTATGGTTTTTTTCATTATGACATGATTTTTGCACCCAAACTTTCATGTGATTGTGTGAGTATGTAGCTTATCTAAATTCATTGGAAATCTTTAATTTATTCGTGTTTAAGGTGACTTGTTTTTGGATAAAATTTATGTCGAATTACAGATAAAAATAGTTACATGGCAGTGTTAATATACATAAATTAAATACAGATAAAAATAATCATATCACAAGAACGATACTTAAACATAGTAGCTATAAGGAATTGTCACTTGAGCTTTGAAAAGTTGTACCAAGAATGTAGATAAAAATAAAAATGCTACAACAACGTATTCGTAATTTTGTTATGGTCATATCTTAAAAGTTACAAGAGAAACTAAAAACGACGAAAAATAATTTATTGTTACTCCATGTAATATTTTACACATATATTAATAATAACTGGGTTATAGAACCACGCATTACACGGATTTAATAATAAAAATTAAGTGATTTTATATCTATGACTTCATAATTTACATAATAAAATAATTTTATTACATTCTTTTAAATTTGAATAATTATTAAAACTAAAAATATTTGTTGAACCTTTTTATATTAAAAAACTTTAAAAATAAAAATTTATATAAAAATGTTCTTAGTGTGTGTTTGTGTGTATAGCATTAGACATACATCATATTTAGGGGTGTTCCCGAGCCGAGCCGAGCCGAACCAGGGGTCAGCTTGGACTTGGCTCGGATTTAAACCGAGCCTGGCTCGGCTCGGCTTGGATTGTTAACCGAGCCTGAAATCTTGCCTCGGACTCCTCTCATTTTTAACCGAGCTGGCTCGGCTCGTTTTTAGCTCGGTTTTTACATAAGAAATTTAATATTTGAATTGCATTCACCTCAAATCAGCTCGGTTTGTTTTTGGCTCGGTTTTTACATAAGAGAAGAGACGTGAATATGTAGAACTAGGAATTAATAAGATGATTTATGAATTAGGAATTAGTGGAGCACGTGAGAATTTAGATTCATTTCGTATATCTGTCCACTTTTATTTTATTTTATTTTTATTTTTTTAACATAATTACAAAATACAAAATAACACTAAAGTATATTTATTAGTTAAAGTAACCCTAAAATTTATATTTTAGTATAACATGTTATACAAACAAGCCGAGCCACGAGCCGAGCATACGAGCCGAGCAATGAGCGAGCAACGAGCCGATCCAGCCTTGGCTCGGACTCGGCTTGGTTACAAAACGAGCTGGCTCGGTTTCAAACGAGCTTTATTCGAGCCGAGCTTTATCCAAGCTTTTTCCGAATGAGTTACGAGCCGAATCCGAGCTTCGATCTTTTTGGACAGCCCTAATCATATTTATAATCATATTATAAATTGTTAGTATTAATTTAGTGTATTTATGTAAACAATTTATATTATTAATAACATTAATGATGTCCTTTTATATTTAAAAACAAACATTTTTATTTTGGAAATAAGAGGAGAATACCATGTGGCGTTTTCTTGAAATCAATTATCTAGATAAGTAGATTATGAATGAAATTTATTTGGAACTTAATTAAGCATATTCCATCCATATCTATTCTAGAAAATGGTTTATAAGAAAATTCTCTATAAATTGAATCATTCAAATGCAAGGATACAAGACAAATACACAATGGAAAAACAACAAGGCAATGCAATATACACTCCAAATTACAATAGTACAATGAAGGAATAGATATGTGCAACAAGGTAAATGAATATTATAAAATCCATTACTCACCTCAAACTTGAGTGAGTTGATCTTGAATACACAATTTGTCAAGTAAGAATCACAATTAAGGACTCCTAATGCTTTTGTAAGCGTATCCACAATCTGAGACATCGCGTCGATGTTTGAGTGCTGAATTTCTTTAGATTCTACTCATTCGGACACAAAATAGAAATTCATTTCAACATGTTTTGTGTGTTCATGGAACATGGGATTATTAGTAATGTGATGTGCATCTTGATTATCACAAGACACATCCCATGGAGTCTGAGTCACAACAAGCAACCATGTTTCATCCTCCTAATAGTTCTGGTAGCAAGATTCCTTGTCCGTTGTTCTTTTCATGTAGCAAGCACTCATTGGATCATTATTGCTTGTAGGTAAAGAAGTTGGTCAACCAACAGTCGATATTGGCTAGAATCGGTTTTTGGCCTTCCTTCAACTTTGGTCTAATTCAAAGCTTTGCTAAGAACTTGGACAACCCTGCATCCCACACTCTTAAAGGATGGCGGACTAGCTGATATTTCTATCAGTTAATGAAAGAGCCCAATGCAAAAAAAATGCATGTTAGGTCTTTGATACAGTATTTTGGGTGTACTTTCGTTAATTTAGGACAAGTTCTTTCATTTTGAGACCCTTAGTTTCCAACAAATGTTTTGGTGTTATGAGGTTCTTAAAATCTTGAGCATTTCATCAAGATATTCCTTCATTTGTGTAATATTGGCAATGTTGTTTCCGGTTATAAAAAAAACATCATCGTATATTAGGGTTGTTACATATGGGCCTCCATCTTTATGAATAGAAAGTGAGTGAACAACTTAAATTTGTCTAAAACCGATTTCAACCAAGGCTATCATAAACTTTAAGTACTAGTTTCAAGAGGCTTTCTTTAAAGCATATAAGGATTTTATTAACATACAAACAATTGTCTTGTCACCTTTGCAAAAGCCAAAAGGAATCTTATGTAGACCTCTTCATCCAGGTCTCCATGTAGAAAGTCATTATTTACATCCAGCTAGTGTACTCTTTCTTGATTTCCACAACTAGCAATGTTCAAACGGTTACCAGCTTTACAACCTGATTCGTGATAAACGACTTTGAGTTTATAGCACACTTTGATCTGGTTATGTAACTCTTCTAGAGTTCATGTACCATATTTTCCTTAACATCTTGAATCTTGTTTTGGGGCATCGTTGTCTCCAATAATTGCAAGAAATACTTTTTGTACCTTGAAATTTTTTCAAGTTAGCTAAGGTGTATATCATTGAGGACTTTTGATCAGTATCGAGTCGCGCAAAGTCTGTTGATGGAGGAAGCTTCACATCCTAATTTGCATGATGTTTAGGTTGAGCCTGGTTTGTTTTTACCCTAGTCTCCCCAACTCCTTCAGGACTTTCGTTAACTTATTTTGTGTCCAAGTCTGCTTGGACTTAAACTTCACTAATGCCTTCAACTTCCTGGCCCAAATCAACAACAGTGAGCGAGTCATTGCTAGAATCTGACTGTTGGGCTTGTGGCTCGTTCAATGATTGGGCTTCTTGGCTATGTTCTGAGGTGGTTGTCTCCATATCTTGACCCAAAATACTCCCCTTCGGTTTCCTTATAACAATTGATCATAGGTGGGGAAAAAAACCTGGAATCGAAACCAGAACCGACAACCCGAAACGGTGGGTACAGGTGGTTCCGGATTCTCAGAGAAATCGGAGCCGGATACACCTTTACCAGGCCAAACTCAAACCAGAACCGGCCAAAAACCAGTTGGAAGCGGTCAAAAACTGGAACCGGTTGTTGACTTTGTTAACCGGAATCGGTTTAAAAAACCGGTTTGCCCACCTCTACAACTGATAGGGAACTCAAAAACTTCCCTTTGGTCATTGTGATTAGTGGTTTGTAGAAAGGGAATACGCCGAGGGATGACTCAACCGTATTGGAAAGTTGTATTCTTAAGTTTGTTTTTTATGTTCACTTGAATTATGGTATAAAAATTAACAAATATCTAAGGTAGCAGACACTAACAATTAATATCTAATAGATAATTAGCCACTTATATTTAAAAGAAAATTAAGAATTAATATGTAATAGGCTATAGAAATGAATATTTAACTAAAAGTTAGCAATTAATATAAAAATTGACAATGAAGCATATATGTGACGTGAAGATTCTAGATAAAAATGCAGGTTCAGGAAACTAGTTAAAACCACAAATCTAGATTTAATTAGCCAATTGGAGACAAAAAAAATCCAGGTTTAACAAGACAAATAACTAAGAAATCTGAAATCATATGACGAATAAAAAAATTTATCAGGCAAGTACATAACGCTAGAAGAATACAAAGGGTTGAAAATACAAAAGTATTTACCAAAAATCATAATCATATAGTCACAAAAAGATGATGTTAGAATCCAAAGCTACTTTAAATCTCTTGACATCCATTAACTGTATTAAAATTCAAAAGTGCATATAAGAAAACATATAATTAGCTTCAAACCACAAAATACTTAACGAATTCCAAAACATTTTTTTAATGTCTAATTAATCGACACGAGCAGAGCAGGCCCATACCAAGGGCAAACGGGGCACCGCCTCGGGGCCATTTTTTGAGGGGCTCAAATTTTTATTTTTATTTTTCATATTTTATGGAGTAAATTACATAAATCGTCCTTTGTATTAAGACAATTTATGGACGTCGTCCTTTTTTAGAATCATCTTTAAAAATCTTAGTTTATAACGAAATTCATCCTTTTGGTAAACCGACGTTAACTACATCTATTAAGTAAGGGGTAATGTCGGTAATTTATCTCCTTACACCCCCATTTAACCCTAAATCATCACTGTGAATCAGTTTCATACTTTTCACCCCTGAAATTAAAAGTAGGGTGGTAAGGGTGTGATCGACAAAGACCCATCAACCGGAGATGGTTTTTAGATACTTATGTACAAAAAGTTGATTGTTAGCCTTATGTATATTAGGGTAACTCGTCGTAGCTTATGTGGTATGTTTGTTATCAAGATTTATGGCAATTCCTAAGTATGAACACTTGCAAGGTGCGGAAAGTGTTATAACATACTTAAAAGGGAACACGTAACTTTGGCTTCTTCTATGAAATAAGTCATGTTTGAAAGTTAAAGTATATACATACAAAAGTATGGTAGGGATGTGGAGGATATAAAGTATACATCGAGCTATGCATGCTTACTCAACAATGCTGCTACATGCTGGAAATACATCTCACCTAAACTATCCCATCTATCGTCCTAAGGAGAAGTTTAGTTTCAAACCCTGGTTTGAACAAAAGGACTATACTATGCTAATTTACCTTGGATGATCAACATTTTAGGGTCAAATGCTAATGGGAATATTGACCTATCCATGTGGCTAAGATCCCTCACAGCCAAGACACAACGACACAATTATCAAGGACATACTTTTGGTTTAGGCCATTTCTTAATCACACACACTTACACACTCACAATTAAATCTCTCGTATGTGCTACAATGGGAAAATGGAAATATCCTGTTGTGTACTGGAAGAAACTTAAAACTGAGTTACAATTGAAAGAAGAAAAACCACACTTCAAATACAAGGAAAAACTATAAACTAACTGCATTAAAATAGGAAATAAAATGCAAGTTGAAAACCCATGATCTGATGATTCCATAAAGTCATGCCAACGTTTTTTTTTTCAACTCTTCTTCCATAATAATCGGTCAAACACAAGACCATCTCTATCTTGTACCAAAAGTCACTGATGACTCATTTGACCCGGTTCCACACCGAACTTGACCCAAACACTTGAACCAGTACCGTAAACGAACCCGTGAACAACCGATTAATCCAACACATACTCTACCATTGATCTATTCATATTGTCCCTTTACCTAGAACCCACATTTTATCATCTATATAGGTAGAATCTATGACAACAACAATTTATGTTTGTTATTGTGTGTGGTTAAAAAGGCTGATCGAATTAAGCCTTGAATGACGATGATACTCTTAAGGTTCTTTGTGACAACACTTCATTAATTAAGTTAGCAAAGAACCATGTAGTAAATAGAAGAACCAAACATATAGATGTGAAATGATTTGAGAGATCGAATATGTCAAGAAAAAGTGAACTAAACATTTCCAAACTAATGAGCAAGTAGCGGACATCATGACAAATTAAGTTGGTTAAATTGGATGTTTCTGAGTATGCAAAGGATGTTGGGAGTTCTCGAATGCTTGCAGCAGGTTAGTTTAGGGGTGGATTTGTTGAATGGAATAACAACCCTTATGCCCGAGTTTTTCCTTTTTATTATTGAATATTTTGTTTATGATTTAGTTATGCTTAGCTTCAAATGTTACGATTACTGTGAAGACCTATACTAAATTTGTATTGGTTTTTGGTAGTTTATGTAAATATTATATAGTATGTATTTAGTCATAGTTGTAATATTTCGAAGTTCAGGGTAGGTGTGCCAATAAACAATTAAGTATTAAACTGTGTTGTTAGGGTTATATGTACCCCAAAGCACCGTATGTATTATATGTATGCAAGGACGGCCCTGAGAAATTCAAGTGCCCCGTACATACTGAGAAAAAAATGCCCCTAATAAATTATAAACTTGTGCTTTTTGGTTTTATATTTGGAGATATAAGTAAATATATATATAATTTAAAAACGATTTTTAAAATTTGTGTGCCCTTGCTATAATGGGCCCTATACGGAGGTCGGGTTTGTCTCTTCCCAGGGCCTCCCATGTATGCATGTTGTATATGTGCAAGAACAAAATTCTCTGTCTCAATTTCTCTAAATTTATCAATCATAACTTGTGAACACTTTGATTGCTAATCAATTGTTGATTTCTTTTACAAGTTTCGCATGAGTATAAATTACCGGTCTTTGTTATGGAATAATATCACAAAATTTTATGAGTTCTTGAATTCTTCAAGAATGTATACTTAAATAGAGTTTGAAAGTTAGAAATTATTATAACATGATAGACTATAAATAAGGATTGATGACAAATGAGATAATGAACACGACTGTGTTTTTCTTTCTAAATTAATATGGTCCATTATTCTAGAACCATCTTAAGTTACACTTTGCACCCTTTAGTATCCGATTCCATTTTAGATTGCGTCCCATTCATGTTCTAGAAGAACGTGAACTTACATTTTACACCATTGAACATTAGAACAAACATGTTATTTATTTATTTATTTACCTTCTCTGCTGATAATTGAATTAAAAAAAAAATGGTATACACGTGAAGAGTAGATAATTTTTGACACGATAATTTAAAGTTTAAAAGTAATTTTATATTTATGTTAATTATGACAGCTACCAGAAAATCATATTAGTTTTCGAAAAGAAAATCTAAAGTTTAAACACTTTCTGGAAATTTTAACTTTTCATCAATTTCAATTTTATTAAAAATATAAATGTTTATACTTAAATTATTTAACTTTTATCAAATTAAATATTTTTTACCGTTACATATTGGTTGTATAAATTTGGATATTAATAAAATTTGTGCAAAATTTTCACACGGTAAAATTTTTTTGTTGTGTTTAGAGCACCAAACTACAAAAATTTTAAATTCGTAAATTTAAACAATTAATTTATCAAAAAATATAAATACTTTGTTGTAATTTTGTTGTTTTTCTTATCCAATCGAAGATAATGAATTCAACTTTATATATTATTTATAAAATAATAAATTTATATATAAATTTAGTTTAATTGATTAACTGAATAAAACAAACAAATCAATTTAAAAAAACATGATACTGAAAACCGAATCCAGATATAGTTTGGTTTTAAGTTTTTTTTTAACACCTCTAAGATCATCATTATGAAGTTTATTAGATAATGGTAGCCCCTTGACTTATTTTATGAGAGGTCTTGGGCTGGAGTCTCACCTATAGCAAATATTGTCCTGCATGAGGCAAGGGGTTTTCCTAGTTGTAGGTTTCCTCCTGGGCAGGTGGGTCAGGTCACCACGCTCTGTTATTCGAGTGGAAGGGTGATCTATTTACCAGGGTGATCTATTTACAAGGGTGACCGGCCGTTTAATGTTCAAAAAAAAAAAAAGATAAACTAACATGCCGTTAAAAAAGGTAGTATGAGTTTACATTGAATTTGGCACTTCATGAATGTAATTCATAATATTTAACGTGTTTTGTGATTTTCAAGTGTCACCTTAAATGCTCCGATTGCTATTTGCTACCCACGAGAAGTGTAGTACGTCTTTATTTGTTTACCAGGTTTCAAAACACGTGTATCAAATAGATTGTATAAAGAAAAAAAAATACAAAATACTTGTAAATAAAAATTTAAAAATTATTAGATGATTGAGTTTAAATGATAAATAAAATTACAAATTTAAAATGTTTCTTTTAATATTAAAAATATACTATTATCTAGATTTATATTAACTTTTGTATATTATTTTAATAACATTTTATTTAATATGAGTAAAAAAAATGATGCTGAGAATGAACTAGAGAGTGACATGTGTCTTCTAATTTTTTTTTAACGGCAATTCGGATCACTGACGGGTCATAGACCCACCCGATCATATCCACACCCAATAGGAGGAAACCCACCATAGGTGAGAGAAAACCCCCTAGCCCATCATGAAACCCCTATTTTGTCTATGCCAGAACTTGAACCCGTGACCTCCCCAATATTAAAGTCACATGGTACCTCCTCTCAACCACTTGAGCTAAGGACCATTGGTATGTGTCTTTCAATTAACAGGAGAGATATACAGAAAAAAATAGGCTAAGATTAAACCATAGAATAACAAATGTTAGGTAGCTACTTATTTATAGTATAAGATGTGTGTGACATCCAGTCTGGGGTTAGGTGTGACTGTGTGAGTTTGGTTGTTTCTGTTAATATTATTTCAAGTCTTAAAGAAATGACACAGAATGAGCTTAATTCCATATGTGAAAACAAAATACCATAATTTATAATTCGATTGATTGAATTGATGATGAACTAGAATTGGACACATTGAAATCTAATTAATTAAACTAGTCAAATTAATTAACATAAAAATGATTAAACTAGTCAAATTATTACTTAAAAATATATATGCTATTTATAATTCGATTGATTGAATTGACGATCAACTAGTCAAATTAATTATTTAAAAATTTAATTGTTATTTTAAAGATGAAGTAATATGGCTTAAAAATAAGTACTTTCATATTTACTCTTCATTCTTACAATTTAGAAAGGATGTCGATATGCATCAGTTTCTGTAAACAGTGAGCTTACATGATTAAGACTTTCGACGTTCCAAAAAAAATGTTATTTGCAAAAGATTTTGTAGGAAACTTGTGATCTAATTCTAATACTAAGGGAGGTCGGAGTGGGAGCCGGGAGAGAAGTGGGGAGAGGCGGGGAGATTTGGGGCCGACCGGGAACACCACCCCCCCGGAAGTGGGGTGGGGTGAATCGGGTAGATGGCACCGAATTTCACCGAGCGTGGGAGAGAAAATATATCCAAAAAAAAATCCAATTTTAAAAAAAAAAAAAAGGTTCTCTCATCTTCAAACGGTTGGTTTTAAAAAAAAAAAATCCAATTTTTTTCTATTTAAATAACTCCAAAACAACCAAAATCTCACACTTTTTTCTCTCATCTTCTACAATCTATACACTAAATTTATAAAATTTTCAACTAAAATGGAAGGAGGTTCATCACGTGGTGGGTCGTCAACCAAGAAATTTAGAAAACCACGACAAAAAAATGTTCTAACGCCTCAAATAAACCCGTTCAACACACCCGGGTATCATCCACAAATGCCATCTCCGAATCAACCAACATTTTACTCTTTTTTTTTTGGTTGTATTCTTTTTTTTTATTTTAAATTTAATGAATCTTTTTTTATTTTATTAATATTATTATTATTTTAATTATTTATTGTTAAAATAATTAATTAAAAATAAGATTTGAAAATGGGGAAAAGTGGGAAAAAGTGGGACGACACCGTGCAAAATGGGGAAAAGTGGGGAAAAGTGGGGAAAAGTGAGGAAAGCTGATGTGGCGCTGATGTGGCAACGGGGAAAAGTGGGGAAAATCTAGACGACTCCTTGTGGCCTAATAGGTGATAAACAAGGCTGAATAACGTTTGAGAACTTAGACGTGTTTCTAATAATCAACAGGTGGGCATATGCATATATGCACGATTTTAGAGTATTTATAGTTTAGATGTTGTCCTTAAATCATTCCAACACATTCAATTTGTGTTACCTTCAATACCAAATGTGATAATCAACCTATTATACTTGTGCATTCTTGTAATCAATGTTGTTAAAACCAAATCGGATTGAATCCGGCTAGAACACGTAGAGTAACCACTTTAAAATAGAGTGTGTTTGACCGCCCTCATATGAACCAATCATTCGAGCTAGTTAATGCGATCGGATTGTTTTTTTTTATACTTAGATATCCAAAGTATGAAACATTAAAACTAAACCCTATAGTTTTTTAAACATGATTATGTTCGTTTGAATATGGATTATGTTTCTTGTAATGCATGACTCATCCACGTGCTAACTTTGTAAATCAAGCTGAAAAATAGGAGGACCAATGCCAATGACTACCAGTGGCGGACCCAGGATTTTTTTCATGGGGGGCGAAAATTTTTTAAGCTCGTTTAAGTATCGCTATATAATATTTTTTTTCTTTTCTGTTCAGTTCGACCGGGTCGAGTCGGGTCGGGTCCGGCCATGCTCAAAAAAGACAATCAGACCAAATTTCATATATAAAAACATAATGAAAATACAATTTATCTAAAGTTGTTCTCTACGAGTTTTTATTTTTTGATAGAAAATGTTATCTCATTAAAACGATTCCCAAACTCTTGTATTTGCATACCTAGAACCACATTGAAGCAATCATACTCAAGTAGTGACGATATGTGATATTTGTTTTTTGTCTTGACGACTTTGGGTTAATGTATTCACCATTCATGTTCACCACTTCAAGCTCATGTTTTTCATAGAAAATGTTAACTTTGTCGAAGAACTCATTAAAACCCTCCATTTAAAAGTATATGAATTATATATAATAATTACACCCGACAATTTTAACCCAAGACAAGGGAAATGGGTTGGTTTTGGTGAATAAATATTGTATTTAGGTAGAAATAGGTAGCACCATAACATAGAATGAGCTGAGATGAGTAACACCTTAATACAATGCGGGTCAAGATGGGTCTCTTAGAAACTATGCAAATAAAATGGATTCAAATTATTAATAATATGTTTGATGAAAAAATTATTTGAATATTATTTAAATGGGTTTGTGGTTTAGTTATTAAAATTAATATTGGATCTAGTTTTAAATTGTGTTTAAATCATTAATTGGGTCCTTTTCAATTGGTTTTATTAACCAAATGCTTAGAAATAAAAAATGAAAAGGGGCAATTCCAAAATTTTATGGGGGGCGATTGCAAAATTTCATGGGAGGCGGTCGGGATTTTAACATATATATACTACTAAAAAAAAAAATTCAAGGTGGGCGGCTACCCCCCACCCTTGGCTGTGGGTACGCCACTGATGACTACTCGCCAGAATATTTGAATAACATAAATATTGAATTTCTCAAATAGTATATACAAGTCCTCAAAGGAGTATTTCTATGCTTAGTAATTGAAACTTCTTACAAAAAATGTAATTAGTATGAGTCTAAACTACCCAGGGATGAGGGGTCCTTGAGGATGCCTAACTAATATTTTTTTAGATGATAAAAATCCCCAAAACACATTTCTTTTAACAAAATTCAATTTTAGTTTTATTAAATTATTAGATATACAAATGTGAAATGTAATCATTCCGTTTAAATAGAAAAACTAGTTAAATAATAACTATAATTAAATAATAACTATAATTAAATGAATGATTATACCTTACAAAAGAACTCAATTTTAGTCTTAATATTGTTATCATTGTTATGACAGAGTACTCAGGTTGTTAAAATGGTTCGACTCAAGTTTTATGTTAATTAGGTGGCATTATGTGACACGCGTTTTACGTCGTTTTTAATTTGTTAATATTATTGAATACTCACAAATGAACAATTATATTATTTAATTAAATAATAATCATTTTTTTTTCGTTTTATTTATTGGCCATTGTTTCATGTTTTTACATCTATAATTATTTTTTTGTTATGTTTTCCTTAAATGTTTTTAATAATAATTAAATAATAATGTAAATAAATAACAATAATTAAAAATTGTTTTCTTCGTTTTATTTGTGAGTTCTATGTTCTTATTTTTTATGCTAAATTTTGCAAATGCAAAAGCCTTTTATTATTTATGTCCAACGATTGAGCATCGTGTGCTTACGTTTGTTTTCATATTCTTTGGGAGTGTTGTATATTTTTGCGATGATTCGATTTATTGTTTTAGGATAGATTGATAGTCATTACGACTGGATTTCGATCTATGTTTTAATATTTGTGATATTGCTAACAATGTTGAGACGGAGTACTTATGTCATTAAAGCGAAATTACTCAAACCTATACTTACGCAATTGAACTTTGTGTAAGGCGTGTTTTAGATCATTTTTACTTTTTTTTTTTACTATTATTATATATTTACAAATAAACAATAGTATTATTTTAATAAACTATAATTACGATTTTTTTTTCATTTTTATTTGTTTGCTCCATGATTTTTTTCTTGATGCTATATTTTACGACTATACACACTTTTTTTAGTCGGTGTGACACTTTAGAGTTTTATGTTAGAGTAACAACCTTTGTGACATATTTTTATATTTTCATTTTATATACGAGATAATGTCTTCGTTTTGATATTAACAATCGTAGCAAAATTCCCGCTAGTTATATTTATATGTGATTACAGAGGACTTAGCTACATATCACGCACATGACACTATTTGATTGAGCCACGTCTCATTGTTTAAATCGCCTCTCACATTCGCTTTCTTTAGCTGACGCCTTTAAAGTTGAGGGCATAAGATAACATCTTTGTTGAGCTCTTTCCTACAAAATATCATCGTCACCATCTTTTTAATTTCATCAATTGATAATGTAGTGGCCAAAAGAGGGAGATGGATGGTGCGATGATATCAGTTGCTGATTTTGGTAGAGATTAATTGAAAAGATTTTTGTAGGGATTTTTTTCTTTCGTCAAATTGGTAAATCAGTCGAGTTACTAAATTAGTTTTCTTACGCCAGCAATTTTTCCTTTTTTCCGACCATTTTTTTCTAATTTACAATAAAAATGAATACATACAAGAACTTGAATGGTTGTAGCACGTAAAAAAGAATATAAGAAAATGAAACGGTACGTAGGCTATGTTGAGGTTAAATGTCTTTCTGTGGCTGGATGAACTTCATATTGTTTGTGTCTGTATTATTATTTTTTTTCTTTGGCATTTTTTTTCATTTTTTTAAATAGAGTTTACCTTTTATTTTGTAAGAAAATCATTACGCAAAGCGTGACAGCATACTACGTTCCTTCGAATTCAAACTTTTTTAACATATTGAATTAATTAAAATTTTAAAATTTATGTATCAAACGCACAAGAGTTGTCGTATGAATCCGGCACAAAATTTTGTTCTTTTTCATTAATGTGTGTAATCTTGGATTTTTTGTACTTTTCTTGAACAACAAGAATCGATTGACCGACCTGTCATCACAACAAGCTTATACATTAGTCTCATCAATTTTGAAAAAAGTTTCTTAAATTTATAATTGGAATTTAAGACCTCAAGGAGTCAAGATCCTCAAACTATATTATGAATATTGACATAATAACCTAAAAATGAAAATGAAAATAAAAAGGACAAGAAACCTATGTACTCTCCGACAATATATCCACTCAGCATATGACAACCAGTCAACCATACAAAAGCTATTGAATTTACTTCATTTTCTTTTTAAAAATATCATTTTTTTTAACATCAAATTTGTTTCACTTGGATTCTTGAACCAAGTCCTTAAAAGCCATATATTGTACATTTCATTGTTAGATTATTAGCTAAATTATTCTATTTAGAAAAGTAGATACGTAAATCTTGTTTATTTTTTAACTTTATCGTCAAGTTTTATAGTCGGTTTCAACCATACAGGGTTAACCCTTGCAACAAGCACAAACTTTTGATGTAGTTGTCGTTGTTAAGTTTGAAGCCTTCAACAGATCATCAGTCTAATAAACAATCAAGTAAAATTAAGTAACAAAATTACATTGACACGAAAATTGCTAAATAATTTTATTATAGATGTGAATCATATTTTATTAATCAAACTGGAACATGATGAAACAAGTATTCAAATGGAAACTTGTCTGTTATTTCAAGCAACTTAAAACCAAAATACATGAACTTGCCTAATTATTAGTTATTAATAAGTTTCAGGATGAGCAGCCGCGTATTCCTCAATAGCCTTGTAGGTAATCTCGTACAACTCTTTCTCCTTCTTAAGAAACTCTTCAGGTGGTTTCTCGTCACCTTTACAATTATATTTGACAGTTTGCTTGAACACACATCCTCCGTCAGAAGGAACAACACTAATATGATAATTGATACTGTCTAATATGCCAATCAAGTTATCACCTTCGATGAACGAGTAGCTATAACTATGGTTGCTTGTATCTAGAGCATCAACCTTATACTTTGCACTCTTGAAGGGAACACCTAAGTTGGAAAAAAACATATAAGAATTAAGTTCTTTATTAAGTACAATCAGTCAGGGTGTGTGCGTGTGAGTGATTATTGGTTACTTGGTGTAATTTCTTACCGTCTCCGAATGTGAAGATCTTAATGGTCCCGACATCTCCGTTCCCCTCTACGGTTTCAATGGACTTGAACACTTGAGGGTTAACCTTAGGTGCGATGATGTCAAAGTCGCTAAAAGCCTTAAAAACTCTGTGGGCGGGAAATTTTGAAGGGACCTCAACTTCGAGAGTTATGATCGACATGATCAATTGATTTCTAAGAAGTAGGAGATTGTTGGTTTTGTTGTAATGAAGTGTTAAGTTTGTAGTATTTATAGACCTATGGTTTAGAATGAAGCACACCGATTTGGACCTACTATTCTTTTCATTTAGTTTACATGGATATTATAAACATTATTGTTTCGGTCGTATGATGACCGAGACTTCGGGTACGCTTCACATGGACATTACCTGGAAATGGATTGACATTAATTTTGTTCTCTTACTTATTTAGTTATTTATATTTCTATATTTAATTTTGTTTTTATTTACTATTTAGTTTAATATTGTTAGTAGATGTATTTGTAATAATATATTAATAACTTGGTTAAAAACTTAAGTATTACATGAGTCAAATAAATTAACATATTGTAAATAAGGGGCGAAGCTCTTTTAGGGCCGGGCGAGGCGACCGTCCCCCTCTTTTTTCGACCGTAGTGTTAATTTTTCGGCCGAAATGTTATTTTTAGTTAAAAACAGTGGTTTCGCCCCCTCTCGCTTCAAAAATTAACATGTATTCTGGGTTTAAAAAATTCACCCCCCTGTAGTTCGGCCAAGCTCCGCCACTGTTGAAAACAACACCATTGTACGTAGATTTCTATAACAGATGTTGTCATTCATTAATAAAATACAAATAATAATAAGTTACATCATTTGGGACTCCAGACTAGTGCACACTACATACTATTGATTCGGGTGCGAATGGGGTCAAACCTGGAACGAACTAACTAAACCCGAGTTTGTTTAGTTGTTCAAATGAAACCTATGAATCGATCTATATATTATAAGGTACGCTGGTCTCAGGTTAATAAGGTTTAATAGGCTTATTTAGTAAATGGGCCGATAAGACCATTCGATCTTCAAATCCATTCAAATATAACGCTCAATGGTAAAACCATTCACTATTCGATCAAACAAATTCAAATATTTCTTCAAACATTTCATATGCTTTCTAACTTAAATGCTTGCTGTCATATTTGTGTCGGAATCATTATGTGGATCGGTTATTATTATTATTTTTTTTTTATCAAACATGTTTGATCAAATTGTGTGAATTATATTTATAATTAATAAATGCAGTGGATTGATTGAAAAAACAAAATAATTTCCACCGGATCACAGTTACAAACAGAAAAACACGGGGATTAAAATTATTCTACTATTGATACACACTTTTTTTGTTAACAATTAACAATTTGAGACACCGAGATTCAACAATAGATGATGCTAGAAACATAAGCACAAAAGAGTTCATGGCTCATAGTAAAAGCAAATGGTGGCTTGCGGTGGTTGATCGTAAACCACGGTTGGGTTCCTACTTGTCTTGTAGAACCAAAAAAAGAAACAAATGTTTTCCCTTTTGATTGAATTTCCTCGACAGCAACAATACAAGAACAAAATGATTTTTTTATAATTTTTTTTATTATAGGTCAGGAGATTTTAAACTCCTAGGGCACGTTTGCTACGAAGGAATGGAATGAACAGAGGAATGGAATGGGCAAGAGAAATAAATAAATCATTACCATTCCATTGTCATGTTGGGTTACCTCTAGTAATGAAATGATTCGTGACTTCTGGTTGTTTGGTAGACATGAGGAGACGAAATAATGGAATACAATTTATGGGTCGAGTCATGGTTTTAATCATTGTTTGGATCATGAGTCTGGTTTTTTTTGTCATGGGTTGAGTCATGGTTCGGATCATAGGTCGGTTTATTGGCCGGTTATTGTTTAGCTCATGATTCAATCATGGGGCATTTCATGGATCGGATCGTGGGTCAGGTCATGGTTTGGTTCGTGGGTCAGGTCATGGTTTGAGCCAAGGGTCCGGTAATTTTCTGAGTCATGTATTGGGTCATGGTTCGGGTCATGGTTCAAACATGGTTTGGGACATGCATACCAAACGCTACCCTAGTCTGTTGAAACCTAATTAATCACTTTAGTGCATAATTCCATAAATCCTAATTCGGTTGCTTTATGCCGAACGCTTAACACCAAACCGAACACTCGTAGTTGAACTAACTAATTACACTTGTATAATTTATTACAGTAATAAATTTTAAAACCGTTCATGATTGTCAGTTAATCAAATTAAGTGTATTTTAATCTTTGTTGCCACGGTCTAACTCTTATGGATCATAATTCCATTAGTTAGGTTATTTATCGGATCCGTTCATATAAATCCAACAATTTGGGCTTGACCGTTCTTGGGACCATAAATTTGTTAATTATAAACATTGCAAACCCAATCCATATAATAGTTACCCAGGTTGTAAAGGGTTCGTTTAGCTTTTTTTTTCCTTCCAGATTCAATTAGGTTGGCTCGTTTTATATAAACATCTAACTATTGACAACTAGCTTTATATCTGTCAAAACAACGTATTCTAAATTTTTTATGAAATTTTGTATTTCTTTACATTATAAATAAAATCCGTATTTTTTAAAGATTAAATTACAATATGTTTAGCATATAACTATTTGTTTAACTTTGTTTCTTCTAAAAGAGTAATGCGAAAAACATTCCGTATTATATAAATTTTATTTAATTTATTTTTTAACAATTTATTATTTCGGAAGTGAAAGAAATGAAAAGTATGGTAACACTTTGCCTTATTGTGTGTTTTAATAAATCACTGTATAATTCTTTTATCAAATATTATTTTGAAAATAAATAAATAAAAACTGAAGAGTTATAATCTCATAATGTTTAATGATAAATAATAAACTTACCAACCAATAATACAACCATTTAAATCTTATATATGAAAGCTTTACTTTAATTTAACGTTTCTATATGAAATTAAAAGCTGATATAATACATTGTTGATTCTAAAAACAATATAAATTGGGTTCATAACAACCTAATTCTTAGTAACATATCCGATCAAATGATTAATACCTTAAAGTCATCTCGTTGCTCTCATCATTGCCATGATATCAACACGATTGTATTGCAAAACCCCACGCACGAGCATGTGGTTCCAAGATCAATTCCAACTAGTTTTATACCCGTCCGGTGACCAGTACAATGGTATAATCGAATCAATTTGGTAAAATTCATTATACAAAAAAATAATAATTGTTTAACTGGGATAGTGGGGAAGTGAGGATAAACTGTTTTCATAACTACTTTCTAAATTGAATTTACACGGCTGAGATTTATTCTTAGTCATTTTAAACAGGTCAGATATTCTGTCAATGCAGTTGAATTAACCGGGAACCATATATAATAGAATGAATTTTGTAAAATTCATTTTAAAAAAATTGTTTAACTAGGATAAATGAGATAGTGGGGAAGTGAGGATAAATTGCTTTCATAACTACCTACTAAATTGAATTTATACGGATGAAATTTATTCTCAACCATTTTAAACGACACAGTCCTTCGTCTTTTCTAGATATTTTCTGATAATAATAGATCAAATAGACGAATTTAGAAAAAATAACTTTTGTAGAAATGTAGTCTACATAATATGTTGTTCTTTTTTTCTTGATGATGAGAATGAAAGCAAGTTTGTGTAATCATATGGTCCGGAAAGATTGATTTTCATAGAATTCTTCAATCTTTAAACTCATCTATAGTAACCGTCGTAGATCACTATATCTGTCGTAATCGTCGACATGTAATTGTGTCTTATATGGCTTAATGGCTATATCCGTCGGAAACCACTGTGTAACCTATGTAACCGTCTGAAATCGATATGTAATCATTGTAATCAACGGAAACCATCATGTAACAGCCACAACATTTTTTTAAATGAACCATATCTCCTTTCAAACAGGGGCAAACGTATGTGTCCATATATGTTGTCCCCTGACATCAATAATTTGTCGGTTTATATGGACATTTATTTAAGGTATTTGGAAGTAACAATATTGATTTTCGAACTAATGATAACATCGGTTGTAACGGCTAGTGTTGAAAAAATATTTTTCTTTAATTAATCATATGAGAATAAAACTGCGTCATAGGATTAAAGATAGATACTTGAATGATTCCAACTAGTTTCGGTCGAATTTGTAATGTAACGTACGTTTACAAAAGATGTAAACTTGTAGGAACAACTCCATCTAATTTGTAGATACTAATACGGCCCCTTCTCAAAGAGACTGTCCTTAGGATTCTATTAAGTGAAGTCCATATTATATTATGTGATGAACATTGTCCGACCAAAATAATAAAACCGACTCGTAAAAATTTATGTCCGATACTATGAAACTAAAGTATTTAAAAAATATATCGGATCCCCACTATGTTCAAAATATCTCTAGATAGAAATCAATCTTGATGTAGGTTTGAAAAATCCTACAACAATATAAATATAATTGAACATTGATGTTCTAGAAGAACCTTAGGTTACATGATCACCCCTCGCATTACACGCGAGTCCTAGTCTACAACATACTAAATTGTTTATATAATTTAAACTATTAAAAATTTGTTAATTTCTAATCTAATTCTTTAAATTATTCATTCCTCACATAAACTTTATTTGCTTTATTTAACCTTTAAATTCGTTTTGTAATATCTGTATCAACCTTTTCTCATAGTAACTTATTTTGCGATATGTTTGATGGGATAAGTTACACGATGTATATTTTTATACCTGACAAAATGGGCGGGTTGGGTGACGGGTTAGAACGGGCTCATGTCAGGATGAGTGCGGGTTAGAACGAGTTTTAAGCAAAATTAGTTTGGGTCTAAATGGATTATTCGTAAAAAACATCAATTTAGTTTAACTTTAGATGTGTTATAAGTAAACAAATAGTCATTTGGATAATTTTTAGTGATTTTCTTATCAAATATGTTATTAATCATTATTAAATGTTTGAATCAATTGCATTTACATATTTTTTTGGTTACCGATCTTGACCCGTATTGTGTTTAAGTGTTACCCATCTCAAAATTCAATATTATGATGTTACCCATTTCAACCCATTATATTATAATTTTTCCCCAAACCAACACATTTCTTTTAATATGGGTAAAAATTGTCACCTCTAATATTCTTGTATATATTTTTTTGTTTCTATTAGTGGGCTATGTATGATGGGAAAAAACACGACCCGTCACAACGGTAAAACGAAAGTAAAAACACGGGACTATTAGAGCCGATTAAAATTCACTATCACCAAAATTTGAGCAATACAAAGTCTTCTCTAGATGTACTTGAGGCATACAACAACTATCATATACTTGAAAACACTAACATCGAGCATATGGAAACAAATTAAAGACAAAAGAGGGAAATCACCACAAAAAATGCAGTCACGAACAGGAGCTCGAAAACCTGATTTCCGGACGTTATTAAACAAAACCATTGTTGGATAAGCTCCCCTAGATGTGGCCAGGGACGAAGCTTGAAAAAAGATCGGAGGGGGCCGGAGAATTTTTAGGAAAAAAACGGAGGGGGCCGTAGGATTTTTAGGAAGAAAACGGATGGGGCCAAAGGATTTTTAGGAAGAAAACGAAGGGGATCGAATGATTTTCCGACAAAATATTACTGAATCGACCCTTCTAACGGGAAAAACATGGGAGCCAGATCACCCGGGCCCCAATAAAGAACTGTCCCTGGATGTGACGAACCAGCTGCCAAAAAATCGGAACGATCCAACGGTTAAAACTCTAGGAAAACGATTGAGAACAGTATGGTTTAGCAAGTGATGAAAAATAAGTTTTACTCCTCCCCTTTTTCTTCTTTTGCTTTCAGCACTGATAAAAACATTCTGCTCTTTTTCTTTTATTCGTCCATATACCAATGTTGATTTTAAAACAAAGATGAGCTATGAGCTTTCTCATAGGCCAAACAAATACGCCTAACAATTTACTTGTAACTCGGTAAGTGACAATGTCTATTCACTTTTTAGATTTTTTTGATAAATATTAATTATTATCTATTATAATAAAAGAATAGTAAAAAAAGAAAGGTTATTGGATTTAATACTCCCAACTTTCACCTATTGGCCGGAAATACTCCTTACTGAGAAAATGTTTAAAGACACCCCCAACTTTCAACATACTTTCTTGTGGCACTCCCCGGTTAACGAAATTCAAATGGTGTTAATTTTTTGATGACGTGGCACTGAGTTTTCCACCTCACCTACTGATTTGGCTTTTTTTATTCCCCTTTTTTGTTTTTTCTTTTACATATGGCATCTTATAAACGAAGTCTTGAACCCTATGAACCCTAATTCGAATCGCTCCCAAATTCGCTCGATTTGTTGATTGTGAGAGATCAAAAGCATAGGGCTTTTGATCCTCACACTCCTACGGTTCTAATGATGTATGTTTACCTGGTTTGGTGTTCCTTTGATAGAGGTTCAAGATACGCAGAGAGTCGGTCGTTCCTTGGTCTTGAATCCTTATGTTTCGTGCTTAAGTGAGTGTTTTCTTTGCCCAGACGAGTTCGCAATGGTGAAAGGGTTCTAAGGATGTGTTGTGATTGAGTTTTTATAGTGAATTCTAAGAATTTGAATTTCCGGTCGACTTGTGCATTTTTGGAAGCTATTAACACTTTAATGGAATTGATTTCGAATAATTGGTGATTAAGGATGTTAATGTGTTCGAATACCTTCCTAAACGACCGAGGATGAACTGTAATTCGGCTATAATCGCGTGGATTGCGATTCGGGTTAGAGGAGTGTCGAAACCGGGTCAAGGGGTACCGAATAGAGGAATCGGGTAAGGAAGAAATTGACTTTGGGTTAATTGCCATTCAGCCCCTCCATGTTTAGATATTTCTCAAATTTTATTTTTTTAAAGCTGAACCATTAGTTTTACAATTTGGCAACATTGATCCCTCAAGTTAAATGGTTTCTTTATCAGCAGGTGAGGTGGAAAGCTCAGTGCCACATCATCAAAAAGTTAACACCGTTTGAATTTCGTTAACTGGGGAGTGCCACAATAAAGTATGTTGAAAGTTGGGGATGTCAGTAAACATTTCCTCAGTAAGAAGTATTTCCGGCCAATAGGTGAAATTTGCGAGTATTAAAATCCAATAACCCTAAAAAAACAACTAACTTTGTTTTATTATCTTTGTTGAATTTATATAAAGACACGTATCATTATGTTGTCGTGTATTTTTACTTTTTTGTTTGTTTACCTTATTAATAATAATGATATTAAAAAATATATTTTTAAATATTTATATAAATATAAATAATTATTATACTTTCTAAGTATATAATTACAAATTATCAATTAATATTTTTATTATTCAACCTGTCTTGGTTTTAAGTTACTATGATAATAAACACAAACATAAAATATATCTGCAACATCTTGCGAAATGACGTATTTTCGTAGATAGAAATCACCCCTTCATCTTTTATGGTGTGTGTGTTTGGCACACCCACCCTTTAAAATTGTATTTTAATCAAGGGTAACAAATTTTATAAATCAGTTTGTTTAAAAAACATGAATTTAAACTTATGAACAAATGTTCTAATCATACTCTACTGGAAAATTTTTAATATTATATCATGTTTGTATTACAAGCCAAGAATTCCAAAAATACTAATAAATTAAAACAAACTAGTATACAGGACCCGCGCGTTGCGGCGGGGTCTGATATACTAACGTAAAAAAACCAACAGAACATGAGGTTAAAATCGTGTACAATAAAATGCACGAAAATACCCTATACAACATTTATAACGTAAGCTTTGAAACTAAGGGTTGAAGATTAAGAACTTATTTAATAGTAAAGAATGTGATTACAGAAGACTTAAAAAAAGGCCCTGCGTAAATGTAGAATTTATAAATGATACAAATATTATAAAATTATTAAATGTAAATCGTATATATATGTAGTATATATAATACTCATGGTTTATCTAAATCGTTTGTGAACTAATTACGATAAAAATGATATAAATGATACAAATATTCGATAACGTACAGATGCGTTATAGGCATGTAAACAACACGCAAAATTTCTGTGACCGTTTGGGTTAGAAATTTATATAAACGTTCATGAGGCCATTGCGATCAAATTAATATAATTATGACATTTATCAGATAACCTAATGACGCGTTAAAATCATGTGAACATTAAAAATATGTGAGTAAAGTGAGATGAGGCTTTAAAAATAAGAGTTCAAAGTTCAGGGTTATAAACGAAAATTTCAAATTAATTGAAAAGTATTGAAATCTATCTTTTGATCTTTAGACGCGGTAGTGAATAGTGATTATGTGAGGGTTTGTATCCTGTGAAAACCCGGTATAAGAGAGAAAACCCTTAAATCCTATCTGGACCATTGATTTGGACTTTTGAAAATAAAATATGTGATACACATTAAACTTGAATAAAAAGTTAGGTTTCGGATAAAAAAATCAGTTTTAATGTGGGTTAATGTAGACCACATGTTTATTTTCAAGATTCCAAATCAACGACCCAGATAGGGTTTAAGAGTTTTCTCTCTAAGATCGGGTTTTCACATGATACAAACTCTATATATGTATGTATGTATGTATGTATGTATGTATGTATGTATGTATGTATGTATGTATGTATGTATGTATGTATGTATGTATGTATGTATGTATGTGTGTGTGTGAGATGTTGGGGCCCACCGTTTGTGTGATGTGTGTGTGTGTGATAGTGAAATTACGATTTTGCCCTCAAAGTGAATAGTGATTATGTGAGTGAGGGAATCTTTGCAAATTAATATATATATTAATGGTATGACAACTTTTTACATACAATAGCCTAGCGGTATTGCAATTAACGGAAGAAGCTGCACCTAATTGATGTCAGGGTTCAAGCCTGAGCAGGGTAGAGGATTTATTGATTTATCCGGTTTCTGCTTATCTGCTTGCTAGAGGGGTGATGACTGGGCATGCCCTTAGATGTGTGCCCGTTTAGGCTTAAATCAGTCATTCAGCCTTAAACCGTTAAAAAAAAAAACTACATCTCATTATAAGCTATAAAAATAAACAATTCATTATTTAATTTAATTTAATTTAATTTATTTTATACTTTAATTATAGCATACATAATACACTATACAATCATCATGTTATTTATTTTGTTAATTTCATCATCATTTCTTTAATTAATTATCATGTGAATGTTTAAGGATATGTTGAAAAGATCAAATGTTCAATGTCTATCTTCCAAAGTGTCCATCATGAATTTTAACTCGAATTGTAAGCATAACACTAAATATTATTTTAAATTTAAATTGTATCTTAGTTATATATGAAAATTAAATTATAATTAAAATATTTATTGTTCTGTTTTTAGCCACATATTGGTTCTTGTGTATTTATTTCAAGAATTAATATGATACTGTAACATCTGTGCCGGAATCGTTACCGGAACAGTAAACTGTACAGTAATTAGTACAGTAACTCAGTTGCAAACTAGGAGAAATACTTAGAAGCTATTAACATTCGATGTTAAACATAAACTATTACACGATGTTTCTGAAATCCTGATTTAATCCTTATGGTTAAACAGTCAGAAACACATCAGACAATCATGAACAGATGCAAACGTGCTTGATTTTGTGTTATTAGGTTTAAACGTATGTGAGGATAAACAGAACAAAACATTAACAAGTTGTTGTTACAGAATGCTAAACCGACGAACGGTTCGTATAGGTGACGACCTGTACGAATATATTTGAAAGTTTAACAATCTAAAATGATAACTGAAAAGTAGAAAACAAAACCAGAAAGTGAAACGTACGATCGTGTTCGTACAGTTACCGCTCTGTACGAAGACGCGCGTAAGTGACATTTTCTGACGAAACGAAAACGAAGACGATTCGAACGATAATAAATTTAAGGAAATATAATATTTCCTGTTTTACAATTTTGAAACTCATCAGAAATAAGTTAAAACGAAACTATTTTAATTAAAACGTATAAAACATAAAATACGCGAAAGAAATTACGAAACACGTAAAATAACGAATTTCGTCAAATAATTCAAGAAAATTTAATATATAGTATTTATTGGAAATTACAACCTTTAAAATAATTTAAATTGAAATCATTTTTATTTAAATTATGATATTTTGCGCGTAACGTGCCGGAGACGCGACGAAAATACGAACCGAGCAACTGAAACGAACCCGAATACCCTCGGGGTATATAAACGTTAAAAAGACACATTTCTTTCAATTTTCAAGTTCCTCTCTCTCTAAACTCCCTCTCCCTAATTTCCTCTCTCTCTAGAATAATCGTTCTTCAAATCGCGATAACTCGCTCGTTTCTTGACGGATTTGGACGTTCTTGGTGTCCACGCGAAGCTCTCGACTTCCTCTACACGGAAGTACAACGGATTTGTGGATTTCTCCGGCCATTTTCGAGGTATGATCAAGAGAAACTTCGAGAAAGTAGGGTTTTCTAGTTTGTTTGAAACACACCCACACACAACCGGTTGTTGAGCTTTAGATTCGAACCCACATTGTTCCGAGGACTTGTATACATGTAGCAACCATATGGCAGGTGCGGGATCGAAGGTTGGAGTGGCACGAAGAAGACGAACCATTACAGGTTCGTGGGGCTGCATCATGTGGCCGAACCATTCCAGCCAGCCGAACCCTAATGGTTATGGCGAACCTTTAGGCTGGCAGCGAATCCTCACGTGCAGCTCGAACCCAAGGACACCACCGAACCTTGCTGCCACGAACCTTGCAAAGGGTGACGAACCTTCTTCTCTTTGCCGAACCTTTTCCCTCGCGAACCTATTACCAAAGCTGGCCGAACCCTTGAAATCCCGAACCCTGGATATGCAAGAGAGCCGAACCATTTGAGTTTGGCCGAAACTTTATGGTTCCAATTGGCCGAACCTATACTAACCTACGAACCTTGCTGCGAACCCATGGCTGCCAAAACCCTTACCCCTCACGAACCTATAGGTTCGCTGAAGTGGAGCTGGAACCAACCGTTTGGATCTTGACCGCCATATCCTATCATCTACTATTTGAATTAGTTTCGGCCCAAGGGTATGGGGCGGCCCATTTGATTTGTTTCAGCCCAGTTTGATCCTTTCGGCCCACATCCATGATATTCGGCCCACATAATTTTCGGCCCAATTGAGTGACACAAGCCCGTTGTACTAGCCCAATGGATTTTTCGGCCCTTGAACATTTAGCTCGTTTGATCGAAGATACGACCTATTACGTTCATAACACCTAAAACATTATGTTTTACTAGAATAATATTACGGTTATTTATTAACTGTGAAACAATCTACTCAGTTTGATCCAGTTTGATCCTTTCGGGCCAGTTTGATCCTTTCGGCCCACATCCATGATATTCGGCCCACATAATTTTCGGCCCAATTGAGTGACACAAGCCCGTTGTACTAGCCCAATGGATTTTTCGGCCCTTGAACATTTAGCTCGTTTGATCGAAGATACGACCTATTACGTTCATAACACCTAAAACATTATGTTTTACTAGAATAATATTATGGTTATTTATTAACTGTGAAACAATCTACTCAAAAACTTATAAAGTGTTAAAGATTTATAGGTTTAAGCTAAAACCTACGTTGGTTATTAGTACACAACAATAAATTCAATGGTGTTACAACATGAACTAGATTCATGTTGAGTTAAACATAAAATCATGATAACATGACAACTTAGGTAATCAAAGGGTGTAAATACTAGTATGGTTATTAACAAGAGACCCGAGGCCGAATAAAGACCGGGATTCAAAGTGCTAGCCAACTTTAGGGCTAACACTAACATCTACACACACATGAATTATTTCAACTTATACTTATAAGATGCAAACAACATGAAATCAATACAGGAACGTGAATACTACTACAGACACAACAAAGAGCGCGTGCATTCTTGTTTAACTTAGTCAACCACTTCAAACATAAGGTGAGTTCATTTGTCCCTTTTCAAACTTATTTGTTTTACTTCGGGACTGAGAAGCATGTTAAACATTTTCGTAAACCATTGAAATGTTATTTAATGCTTTAAACACAAACATGATACTTATGTTGAAGCTTATGCTTGGAACCTTTTATACTTTGAGAAACAATGGACTTGAAACTTATACTTTAAACTTGTGGCGTGAAATCATATGGTGGATGCTTATGAGAATTGAATACATGATATTGAAATGCTTGGGTGGGAAAACAAAGACTAAGGCTATAGTGTAAATAGCAAATGCTATTTACTTTATACTTATTTACATTATACAAACACTTTGTGATCAAACTGGAAACTAGTATACTTGAGAAGCTATAAACTTGATACTTACACTTTAAACGAGAAGTTTAGACTAAATTGAGGCTTACAATATAGATTTGAAGCATAAACCTTATGCTAAACGCTTATGATTTAAACTTGATATTTAAACTTGGAGCTAAATACTTATGTTATAAACTATGTGCTTAAACTATACGATTGAGGTTTAACTTATAAACTCTATGTTTAACTATATACAAAATCCTAAGGCTTTGAAAATACTTAAACTAAACACTAAGGCTTTAATCAATTATTTCGGAAAGTTAATGTTCTACACCTTTAGTAAAGTATTAAATTACTTTACACTTATAACGATTTGCTTAAACTTAACTTGAAACATATATGCTTAGAAATATTTATATACACGAGATGCTTGAAATACTTAGATGCTTAATACACTTGAAATACTTGAGAACATGTGAATACTTGTTACACTTGAGATACTTGAAAACACGTGAATACTTGTTATACTTAGAATACTTGAAACACGTGAATGCTTGATACATATGGGGATACTTGAATACTTGAATGCATGGTATACTTGGGATACATGAACACTTGGGATGCTTGATACATTTGGATGCTTGAATACTTGAATGCTTGAAACATGAGATGCTTGAAACATGAGATGATTAAACAAAAGACTGATTGACCGCCGCGTGTTGACCTGTGTGTCAACCCCTACTAGTCATCAGTGAAACAATGTGAATGCTTTAGACTTGTATGCATAAACTTTTGGACATTGTAAGACAGACTGTTGGCCGCCGCGTGTTGACCTGTGTGTCAACCCCTACTAGTCATCAGTGTTCTTCTTTGTCAGAGTCATGTAAGACAGACTGATTGGCCGCCACGTGTTGACCTGTGTGTCAACCCCTACTAGTCATTCAGTGTTCTTCTTGATTCATCCATGGTGATGACAAGTGACTAGAATGATTGAGTTCTTCTAGTTGACTTTGTGTTAACTTGAAGGTTTCTCTATCAAAACATGTCACGAGTCATATATAGGATCATTATGGATGGATGCTGAACTCCTTAGGGGTTTCAGTTGTCCATAATGGTGCCTATTAAACTTGAGACTTATTCGTTGTGGAATCAATAGTGTGGAGTGAAACGCTTAATTATCATTAATAACAATATGTTAAGCAGCCCGGTATGTGGTGGGACGGTGGCTGGGGCTTGTCCCCTACATATGCCCTATATATAAGCATACTTGGTTGGATAGCATAGGTGGTTGTTAGTGAGGTTAAGGTTGTCATTTCGGGGGAAACAAAGTAAACATTGACAGGGAAACAAAGTAAACATTGGCAGGGAAACAAACGTTAAGAATCATATGTCATGAGATCAGAGTAGTGGGATGAAATGCTTAATTATCATTAACAACAATATGTTAAGCAGTCTGGTATGTGGTGGGACGGTGGCTGGGGCTTGTCCCCTACATACCCTATATATAAGCATACTTGGTTGAATAGCATAGGTGGTTGTTAGTGAGGTTAAGGTTGTCATTCAGGGAATCAAGGTAAACAATTGAAGGGTAATCTAATTCAAAGAATCAAACATTTGGAATCAAACATTGGGAATCAAACATAGTGGGAATCATACGGGTAGGATGAGACGCTTAATTATCATCAGGAACAGTGTATATCATATGCTTCAGTATATGGTGGGACGGTGGCTGGGGCTTGTCCCCTACATATGCCCTATATATAAGCATACTGAATCAGATGGTATAGGTGGTTAATGGTGAGGTTAAGGTTGTCATTCAAAGGATTTTATAAACTATTTTTGCACAAAAACTACATGAACTCACCAACCATTGTGTTGACATTGTTTTATTACATGCTTTCTCAGGTGACGCACAGGATTAAGCTAAGATTCAGGATTGCATACTAGGATGACCAGACATAGATCCTAGTTGACTTTTGAAGAATCACATCTTTTGAGATCAATACGAATCTCTTTTTGATATCTTGTACAAATACAAGATAGATATATTTGATTCTTTTGGATAGGTTTACTTAGTTAAATTACCCAAACCTTGATATTTGTAATTTAACTTTGTAATCCTAGTTAATGTTTTATTGTGCTTAATTATTCTTAACATTGATGCTATGTAAACAATCTGATCATCACGATTATCATTCACGATATCGCGCTCCGGAAACATTCCGCCCGACGGGGACTTCGATCCAACCCCGCCGGCTCGGGGTGTGACAGATACGTTCTGACAGGGAGATTTCATTCAAGTTTCAGAGAAGACAAATTCCAATTTCAGTATGTTTTGCAATAACTATTAATAAGAGCCAAATACAATCACTACCAAGAGTTGGATTGTATTTGAGACAACCAGTCTTCAACCATAGACAACTGTACGTGGCATCATCAAGAGTCAAGAGTAAGGATGAGATTAAATTACTAATATTAGATGCAGAAGAAAACTTACGAATAAAACATTTAATGTGGTGTATAAAGAAAAATTTAGATATTTATAATTTACTTATAACTATTACATTATATGTTTAATTTGATGTTCTTATTCTGAAGTGGTATGATTTTTTTCTAATTTCTTATTTCATATATTTAAGAATTATAAAGCAATCATATCAATCCGATTTGGTTTCGGTTTTAATTGATTTTTTTCTTACTTTTGAGCAGTTCGTTCGCGTCAACAAGCTTGAAAATCGGTTCAGGCATGCGGTTCAAGAAACGATGTCGATCTAACAGTTCTTTTTCAGATTGGAACAAGTTTGTCTTTTGGCCTTGTTGGAACTAAACAGTTTCCGTTTCGAATTGTCGGTTTTGGATTTATATTTGATTTTTTTAAATATACCAACCTCTCTCTACTAGATAAAATGAAATTCATATTGATTAATAGGCCTAGTGTGTTGTAGCACTACCCATTGTGTTAACCGTCCAGTTATTACGGTTTTTAGATTAAATCGTAGATCAAATCATAAATAACAATTTTTGAAGAGTGAAAACCATAACTAAATCGCTAGAAAATAAAACCAAACCAAATCAAACTGTTATCAATGGTCAGGTTCCAGTTTGGGCGTTTTAGGGTTGGGTTTTTTGAGCCTATTAAATATAGTAAAATTATGTGAATTGATCAAGAACCGGTTTGAAAATACAATTAAGGTATTTAGAAATCATGATGACACTAAGCTTGCGCATATACACCACCTCATAATGGAATACCTGAGAGAAAAATAGATATTTATTAAATGTAACAAGATCTTTAATGTTTTAAGGGGAGTTTCTCTAAGTTTTTGGTCTGAATGTGTTTAACCTGTAGTTTATTTAATTAACATTTTACCTTCATCAGTTTTGTTAGGAAAAAAAATCCTGATGAGGTAGTTTTTGGTTTTATGCCCTTTTTAGGTCATTTGAATAGTTTTGGTTGTCTTTGTTTTCTCACTATTTTAAATATTTCTATCAAATTTTCAAGTTGCGTAGAAAAAATCTTTTTATTGGGTGTACAAATAAAAAAATGTTACAAATTGTTATCTTAAATCAAAAACAATTTAATTTTCAAGAGATGTACACTTCTGTGAAGAAAAATTTTCTTTTAAGGATAAGAACAAGAATTAGTGAGGTTCTAGCTCTAATAATCAAGAAGTAAATCAATTGCATTTTTTTTTGGCCTTTTTAAAATATCAAAAATTTTCTAGTGATAGTGTCCCCAATGATGACAGGGGACATTATCTCAATTAACCCAAGTTAATGCTTAGGAGCCGTTTGGTAACATTTAAATCATTAAGTTAATGCTTAGCGTTTAGTAACATCAAAATCAATGATCCTTAGTTCAAGCGGTTGAGAGGAGGCACCCTGTGACTTCAATATTGGGGAGGTCATGGGTTCAAGTCCTGGCATGGGCAAAATAGGGGTTCCATGCTAGGCTAGGGGGTTTTCTCTCACCTATGGTGGGTTTCCCCCTATGGGGTGTGGATATGATCGGGTGTGTCTATGACCCGTCAGTGATCTAAATTGCCGTTCAAAAAAAAAGTAACATCTAAATCATTAACTGATGAATAACTAAGATGTTTTAATGGCTAAGAAGGTCTGAATCATTAAGACTGTTTTTGATTTAATGCTTAGGGGCCGTTTGGTAACAATTTAACCAATGATCCTTAGCTAAAGCGGTTGAGGGGAGGTACCCTGTGACTTCAATATTGGGGAGGTCACATGTTCAAGTCCTGACATGAGCAAAATAGGGGTTCCATGCTAGGCTAGGGGGTTTTCTCTCACTTATGGTGGGTTTCCTCCTATGGGGTGTGGATATGATCGGGTGGGTCTATGACCCTTCAGTGATCCAAATTGCCGTTCAAAAAAAAAGTAACATCTAAATCATTAAGTGATGAATAATTAAGATGTTTTAATGGCTAAGAATGTCTGAATCATTAAGTGCTGAATCGGTTAAGACTGTTTAGTTTAACATTTAAATGAAAAATACAAAATTACCAAGTACTCAAAATGTTGAGCTTTTTTTATAGCCCTCAAAAGGCTAGCTGCCCTCCTCAAAATGTTAAACCCTTTTTACCCAAATTGGAAACCATCGTTTCTCCGTTCCTCCTCTCGTGTACGATACTTCAATTTTTTAATTCCATTTTGTCTTTAATATCATATTTTCCAAACGCAGCACTGGTATGGAAAAGGAGATCTAATTCTTTCATGAAACGATCAGCTAGGGCTTTGATGTTGATAATCCGCAGAGCGCTAGAGGCGGCAGAGGGGCGGCATCAGTGGTGGGGCGGGATGGGGCTGGACGGCGGTGAAGAGACCGGTGGAGGGGCGGAGGTTGATGATCAAGAAACGAGAGATGAACTGATGGGTGGAAGTGATGCCATTGATCTCTTTTTTCTTCCCATTCAGACTCATTCATAAGTCTGTCCATTCAAATGTTACCTTTTGTTCAGACTTTCATTCAGACATTGAAACAAACATTCAGATTCAAACCCATTCAGATTCATTCAAACCTAAACAAACAGCCTCTTAGTAGTAAGTTGAACCCGGTTGAGGGGAACTTAAGGACGCATCTAGGCCTTATGATGAGCGTAACCCATGTGCGGGGCAAGATCCATTCGGTTCTCAACCCAGGATGTCTAATAGTCCAGTTAAATTTAGTCGTTATACTTTATGGTTGAAGGAAAAGTCAAATAAGGAATTGGAAAGGTAGTTAATTATTTGCACATGTCTCAGAATTTCTTTGGCGTCAAACTTAAATAAAACTATCGAGGAAATATTATGAAGCAAAAAATAAATAGTAATTGGGTGCATGCCATGAATTCTAAAATGGAGGCTTTAAATAGAAATCAAACTTAAGAAATGGTAGATTCACCATCCAGGAGAAAAAAACCATTTGCTGCAAGTGGGTGTTTAGGATTAAATGTAAGAGGACAAAAGAGATAGATTGGAATAAAGCTTAGTTAGTAGCTAAATGTAAGACCGGTGGGTGTGCCCCTGAGTGGGTGTGGGTAAGGCGTGAGGGGCGTGGCACGCCGCCCCCTTGTGGCGTGAGTGGGCATGGATGGGGGAGGCGTGAGTGGAACCACGGCTCTCTCTCTCTCTCTTACACACACACATATATAAGTTAAAAAAAGGAATGATGACGTGGAGTGAGTGGGTAATGAGGCATTTCCACCAAAATGGTGAGGTGAGTGGTTGTGGTGAGTGCCTACGTGGCGCATAGTTAGAGTGAGTGGGTAATAGGGCATACCCAATAGCCTAACAATCAAAAGGAAGTTGCTGACTTTTAATGAATCTTTGAATTTTTTTTAAAAATAGGTTTTTTTCTTTCAAAGTGATCAAAACTAGGTTGAAATTTTTTTTTTTCATAAATGGGTATCTCGCCACTGTGAATGGCGACATCTGACGCATGCCAGAAATTAATTTTCTTAATCTTCTTAGAACTCACCACTGCTATGGGCGACATCTATGTGGCATTCCACATCACCACATATCTGCCATCTATTTAATTCAAACGAAAAGAAAATAAAAAAAGGAGTACTCGCCCTTGTCAGGGGCGATATCTGACAAAAACTACAACTGAACAGTACCTCGCCACTGTGAAGGGCGACTTTTTGACTAAAAGGACGAAACAAGGACAAAAGTACTGCAGATATTATGATATTAACCATATACAAATATTAACCACTTTCCACATTCAAAAACAATCATATACATTTATTAAGCATATACTTATAAAAAAAATCTCACCTACCAAACACTGATATTATGATATCCTAATTTTTTTATCTTGTTATATAACATGTTATAATCACACTAAAACATTAGTTTCATCATTTAAAAAATGTTATATACGTATATTTAAGTGCAGAGATATACGAGAAATAAAACAATATATATTATATACTAGGTTATAGACCCGTGTATTACACGAGTTTGGTAGGTGGGTTTTTTTTTATAAGTATATGGTTAATAAATGTATATGATTCTATTTGAGTGTGGTATGTGGTGGATATTTGTATATGGTTAATATCATAATATATGCAGTACTTTCGTCCTTGTTTTGTCCTTTTAGTCAAGAAGTCTCCCTTCATAGTGGTGAGGTATTGTTCAGTTGTACTTTTTGTCAGATATCGCCCCTGGCAAGGGCGAGTACTACTTTTTTTTTTATTTTCTTTTCGTTTGAATTAAATAGATGGCAGATATGTGGTGATGTGGAATGCCACATAGATGTTGCCTATAACAGTGGCGAGTTCTAAGAAGATTAAGAAAATTAATTTCTGACATGCGTCAGATGTCGCCCTTCACAGTGGCGAGATACCCATTTGTGAAAAAAAATAAATTCTGAACCTAGTTTTGATCACTTTGAAAGAAAAAAACCTATTTTTAAAAAAAATTCTGAATCTTTCTCACCTGTTGTAAAAATGATTACTATTTTAATTATTTTTAATCTTGTTCAAAACAGGTAATTTTTACTTTTGAAATTACCTTTTTTAAAACCCACAAACACTCGCAATACAAAAACTTTAAGGACGTTTTTTTTTTTACTTTTGAAAAAAAATTTAAAACCCACAAACACTCGTAAGCTATTGGACACATAGCTCGATTTTTTTTTTCAGGAGATTGAGAAATTATGTTGTGTTTCTTATTTCTAGTAAATTAAAATTTTCCCAAAAATAATAGAAAGTGCCCGGTAGAAACTTTTGTGACACAAAACTCCTACTTAAATCTAAATCAACATAAAAAATAAGATCAGAATTGCTGCCTTTTTAGAATAACAACCTATTACCTTGAGATTTTTTAAAATACCTAATAAATTTTAAAGCTATCTGAAGATGTATATTAGAAAAGATGTATGAACTGACTTAAAAATTGAACTACATTGAAATAACAAGTCTAGTGTATGAAAAAAAATCAGTTTTCCAATTAATTTCTGGAAATCATATACATTTTCTAAAAATAGACTCTTATATATTACTAATAAGATAATAAATTTAAATTCAAATTCGGTTTAATCGATTAACCAAACAAACCAAATTTATAATAAAAAACTAGAATTAAAAACCGAAATTCGGATATGGTTAGGTACCGAATCGAAAACTGAATTGCAAATTTGGATGCAGCTAGAACCAAAATGAAAACCGAATTCAGAATTCAGTTCAATTTTTTCAGTTACGAATACATTTCGATTTTCAAGTATTAAACATGTTTTTGGTTTTTTTGAACACCTTCACTTTAATATTAGAATTCGTTAGGGGATTTTTTTCTGGTCGTCCTGGGTACGTCAATTCTCAGGGCCGCCCTTTTGGTATTCTTGTCTAATTCATTGAGTCACTATTTTAGGATTTTGAGTCATTGTTCTTAGATTAAGTTGTAATAGATTAGGATTGTATATCTATAATTGAGTTACAAGTAGAGCATGACTGTTTTCAATCAATATTTAAGGCGTCGAGTTAAGTCAAGAAGCACAAATTTTTTATTAGTTGTCCTCATTATGTTTGAAACCTTTGACAAATCATCGGTCTATAAATAACCAAACAAAGTCAAATAACCAAAGTATATTGAGGGAGAAAATAATTAATAAGTTTATTTTATAGATGCCATTTATATTTTATTACATCAAACTGGAACATCTTACAACAATTATTCCAATGGAACCTTTTCTATTATTTCAAGCCACACTTAAAACCACAACACATAGACTAGGCTTACTATTAATTATTAATAAGTTTCAGGATGAGCAGCAGCATAATCCTCGATAGCCTTGTAGGTGTTCTCATACAATTCTTTCTCCTTTTTTAGAAACTCTTCAGGTAATTTCTCGTCGCTTTTACAATTATATTTAACAGTTTGCTTGAACAAACATCCTTTGTCAGATGGAACAACATTAACGTGATAGCTGATACTATCTAATATGCCCATTAAGTTATCACCTTCGATGAATGAGTAGCTATAACTATGGTTGTTTGTATCTAAAGCATCAACCTTGTACTTTGCACTTTTAAATGGGACACCTAAAATGAAAAAAATATATATATAACAATTAAGTTCCTTATTAAGTATCTATTAGAAAAAAAAATGAATATTGGACACATGGTACAATTTTTTACCGTCTCCAAAGGTGAAGATCTTGATGGTCCCAACATCTCCATTTCCCTCTATAGTCTCAATGGATTTGAACACTTGAGGGTTAACCTTAGGCGCGATGATGTCAAAATCACTGAAAGCCTTAAAAACTCTGTTGGCAGGAAATTGAGAAGGGACTACAACTTCAAGAGTTACGATGGACATGATTAATTGATTTCTAAGAAGTAAGAGATGGTTGGTTTTCTTGTGATGAAAGGTGCATAATATTTGTAGTATTTATAGACTGATGTGTTGAGAATAAAGCCCATCAATCTTGACCTAACTATTCTTTGGATCTATTTAACATGGATATACTTGTTTCGGTCGTATCATTAACAGAGTCTTCGGGTACGCTTCACACGGACAAGGGGTGAAAATGTTGGCATACATGGAATTGGATTGACATTTTTTTTAATACAGATTAACTTTACTTATTTAGTTATTTATGTTTCTTTCTTTTTTTTTTCTTTTTAATTTACTGTGTATTTTAGTCTTACTAGTAGGTCTATTTGTAAGGGCAAATCCACTAAAAAGGGATATTTGTCTAAAAAAAGTAAGAACCAATAAGAGTTTGACACGTAACATATTAAAAATAATAAAAACAAAAATCTAGTACAAAAAACAATATTAAGTACCAAAAAAAAAACAAAATATAGTACAAAAAATCCAATACAAAAATCAAAAATCTAGCACAAAAAAATAAAAATTCAGTACAAAAAATGTAATATAAAAACAAAATACAGTACAAAATACACAAAAATCCAGTAAAAAAAGAATATAGCACAAAAAAAGAAAAATCCAGTACAAAAAATAAGATTTATATATAAATTATCATAACACATGTCTAAATTTCATTAGTTTGTTACTCTTTTTAGGTAAAAATATATTTTTATTTGATCTTTACTCGTATTTGTAATAACATATTAATAACAATTTTAGAAAAATATGTATTGTAGAAAATAATTAGAAAATTTGATCCGGATGAATATAGTGGTTTACATTAAATTTTAATCAGATAATTCAATTCGTAATTCAAGAATAAGTATGAGTTCGAGAACAATTTTGGTACCAATGTTTTTGATAGAATGCAAATTTTCGAGATATGCAGGATTCCACCGCTATCATCATTTCCACTACAACTATTACCACCATCACCACTACCACTACGACCCCTATTACCATGACCACCGTGACCACCATCACCACTACAACTACTACCATGATGACTATCACTATGAATACGACTATTACTAATATGACAAAGACAAAGACAAAGATCACGACCACAATCGCACTTCCCTCATTGTCATCACCACTTTCATCGTACCAGCAACAGTATCATTGTCATTATCATTATCATTATCATGCTGTGTTTTTTTTAACTTAGACCCTACAAATCTTATGTTTTGTTTTCTTTGTTAAAGTTTCATTGACGCTCTTGTTATTATTTAGATTGAGAACATAAAGAAGATGAGATCATTCACATTATATATATATATATATATATAGGATTTGGTTCAAAAAAGAACTCTGCTTAATTACGGTAACCCAAATAACCCTGCAAAAATTGCCGAATCTTTGGTTTTTTTTCATGGTCTTTATCATACATATTTAGGGGGTTTCTTTTTGTGTTTTGGCTAATTTGCAAGGCAAATCAAATTTGCATCGGTGTAAAAGTTTTGCACTTTTCGCAACATTTAGAACATTGCAAAACTTTTACATTGATACAAATTCGATTTGCCTTGCGAATTAGTCAAAACACAAAAAAGAAACCACCCCTAAATATGTATAATATTGATCATAAAAAAAAACCAAAGATTCGGCCATTTTTTGCAGGGTTATTTGGGTTCCCGCAATTACAGTTGGTTAACAATCGAACCTTCCCATATATATATATATATATATATAATTTTCATCCTAGCAATTTAATCAAAACTCACACTCATCTTCATAAATTTTTTTTATTTTTTAAATTTTGCATAACTCATTCTCATATTTATTCATATACAATTAAATATTACCTACCAAATTCTTATATATATATATATATATGTATATAATATAACCCATGAAATAATGAACTAAACTTTATAAATATCGTCCATTTTTAATCTAAAATGTAAGTCATTTTCTTCATATGGATGGAACATTTATAACATTTAGTAATCATTCAAAAATCTAAATTTAGTATTGAGTGGTTACAAAATGTCTTAATGCTCTTTCACATAAAAAAGAAAAATAAAACGTATGTGTGTATATATATATATTAATTACAAGCATCACTTAATATTTGATGGTATACTCATTTTTTTTAATTTTTTTTATTCTGTAAGTAATTACGTGTGAAAAAGAGATAAAAGTAATGATAAAGAAAGATGCATTATTAAATCAAAATAAGAATATAAGTAAGTGGAATGTAACGTGAGATAATCTTGGGGGTCATAGTGACAAATTAAGTGTAACGGTTGAAATCACGTCTTGTTTATTAATAAATAAAAATTAAATAAATAATAAGTTTTAAATTTATGATTTAATGATTTTTAATTAAATTACAATGATATTAATGAAGAATCTACATCATCGTATGTATTCTCATCTCCAAATTACAAGAAAAACATCATAAAAAGACAAAAAAAAAGTAAAAAAAAAATAATTTAGTCTCACTTTAGGTGCATCATCTTCATCCTCATGATTATCTCGATATGCTATATTTTTTTAGAGAAAACAACAATCATTTTCATGTTTGAGGTTAATGTTGGAATTTTTAATAATAAATATGTTTTATTATTATTATTCGTATATGCTACGAATATGATTATTGTGTATTATGTTTTGTTCTAAGCCATGAATAGGCTAGTTAATGGGCGTGATGGCAACCTTGAAATGATATGACTACATGTATATATAAATGCACTAGGTTAGTATCCCGTGTATTACACGGGTTGAATAAAAATTAATAAATATCCAATAATATAAATTTAAAATTGTAAACTATTTTTTGATTTAAAATATGATTAACATTACATAGTAAATAAATAAATAAATAATACTGTATTTTAAACAATTCCTTTTTCAAAGTTTGGTTTTTAAACATTTTATTTTAAAAAAGTTGCTTTTAAAATATATCATTTTTTACGAAATTATAGGATGTTATATATTATTACTCAAGTTGATAAAGAAAAAAATAGTCGATAATAATGACTAATAAATTATAAAAAGATTTTATGAGTTATAAATTATTGGAAAATTTTCATATTTTATAATAATTTGATTTTTTAAACGTGTGCTTTTAATATTAAAATATTTTTTTTCTTATTGATGAAAGTGTAAATAGTTGTGTGAATTGATGTGTAATTATGTGATATTATCGAATTTTGGCTCGAAACACGTTTACTTTGAGTATGTTTATGAATTGCAGGTGTTAAGTGATTAACGACGTGTTCGGGAGCTTATTGGATGAGTAGAAGAGAAGCCGGGCGAGAAAAGGGTGAAAACATGAAGTTCGGGAGACCAAAACTTTGCGGATGCATAACTCAGGCTAGGAGAAGAGTTACGGGGCCCATAATATATGAAAACTGAGTTTCTCGACGAGACGAAGCCATCGGTGAGATAAGTTTGGGCGTATGGTACGGCCAACCCGGCGTATCATACGGCCAGCGTATGATACGCCCAAATTTCAGCGTTGACAGAAAGTTCTGGGCGTAGGGTATCCTGGTGGGCGTATGATATGCCCGTGCCCGGCGTATCATACGGCGGCGGCCGGAAAAATCCGATTTTTACCTAATTTCTCCCATATTTAAGGCCCAACCTTAGGGTTTCGTTTCTAACACTTTTTGGGACGATTTCTGGGCAAAAAAAGGCACGTTTTTTGGCATTCCAACTCATCCAAATCAATCCAAGATCATCTAGATTCGTAGAAGCAAAGATCCAATCATGCATATGATCAACGATTGTGAAGATTCAAGTTTGAGGATGTCCGGCTAGTTCGATTGTGATCATCTCCGGGTGAAGAATTAGGTTTGAGAATTGGTTTTGTTCTTTGATTTGTTGGATATTGGTGTTGAATTCATTCTTCGTAGTTTTATGGATTCACTAGTGTTTTGATTGTTAAACGATTATGATTTCTTGTTTCTTTTGCAATTTCTAATTCAAGTTCATTACTTTATTTTCATTCATTGTTTGATTGAATTAGTAATCAACGGAATTAGGGTTTTAAAGTGATTTAGAATTCTTGGTTTTTGTAGAACTCGTAATCAATCAAGTCAACAACATCGGTCTAGTTATCGGTTGTCAACAAGATCATTGCTTTGCTTTCAAAACCATATATGTTTAGCAATTAAAGCATGAATCATGTCTATGTGATTCCCAATTGACAAATTAATGAAAACCTAATTGTCTTCCTAATTCGAAACTCGGAGTGATCACCTTTTCCATTAATTGTTTACAAATCCTTATTTTCATCGTTTGTTTTCAATTCAAGTTAATTGTTTTCTAATTCTAAACCCTAAATTCAACATTTTCAAGTTTACTTTTCAATTGCAAGTAGTTAATTAGTTTGTGTTGAAAGTGATTTCCACTTGACTTCTCGTGGATCGATACTTGACTTCCCTAACTAAATTGGGTTGTAGGACTTGAGTGAAAACTCTTATTTTTGGTTGGTACTTCGACACCGATCAAATTTTGGCGCCGTTGCCGGGGAGTCGTGCGCAAATTACTTTCAATTTCATTTTCGTTTATTTTGTTTATTTGTCAGATTTACACGGGTTGTGTTAGTGTGCAGGTAAATTCAGGTTTGCATGCATACTAGATATTCTGGAAGATCTTCACCACTAAATTTTGATCCAGAAATTGAACGCACCGCTCGTAGGAATCGAGTACTCCACCGGACAGAGCTTGCATCTCCAAGCTTTCAACAACAACTGACACTGGAATTTCCACCTGAACCACCAAGTTTTGAGGATTTTGAGAATCCGCAAGGTAACCCAAATCCTCCACCGCCACCACCTGCTCAACCCCTATTTCAGCATAATCCTCCCCCTAGCCATCCTCCTAATGATGACCAACATACCAACACTACGGAGGAGAGACATACTTTTAGAGGAGGAAGCCATCATGTTACTATTGGGAGTGAGGAGAACAACATCCAGAATTGGGATGATGGTTTAAATGGTGGTGATTACAACTTGCAAAACGTAAATGCTGCTTATGATGATCCTTACGGGTATCCACCACCACAACCACCTATGCATAACCATTACCCACAAAACCCACATGGCTTTCATCATCAACAACCACAATATGGGTATCCGCCACAACAAGGGTTTAACAGGCCACCAAGACCACAAAATCAGAACTACGGGCCTGGAATCCCTATGCCTCCTCCGAACATGGGAGTACCAATGAATTATAATCAAGGCATGGCACACGCACAAGGTGCCACTACTCATTTCCGACCTGCTTTGACTACCAATTCCTCACCGGTAGTGACACCTGTGAGGCATGGTAGATCTTTTGAAGTGAGACCAGCAGTTTTGTCATCTTTGCCTACATTTCATGGAAGAGCCACTGAGGAACCATATCAGCACTTGCAAGAGTTCGAGCAATTCTGTCAGGTTACGGGTGGCCAAGGATTTTCAGCGGATGAAGTGAAGTTAATCCTCTTTCCATTTACTTTGAAAGATAGAGCTAAAGAATGGTTTTCTACACTACCAGCATCTAGCATCTACACATGGGCAGAAATGCAACAACAGTTCCTAAGTGAATTTTATACAATGAAGAAGACAACGGAAGCTAGGGCTGCCATTAGAAACTTCAAGCAAAAAGGAGGAGAGTTATTTCATGAGGCCTTCACCCGATTCAAGGATATGTTGAGGAAATGCCCACATCACGGCATAAACATGTGGGAGCTCTTGGTTGCTTTCTATGATGGGATGTCATCGGAGGATATAAGGGACATAAACTCCCAAAGTAATGGGACTTTCTTGTACAACCATGTACAAGTGGATTGGGACATGCTTGAACGCATGAGCACTACTTCAAAGAGGCTAGAACAATCTAACAAGCGGTCGAAGCATGAAACAGTTAATGGTGCAACCACACAACTAAACGAAGAGCAATTGGAGGTCGTGGCACAAAAGATGGCTAAACTTGCGGGATTGGGAAAGGACAACACCAAATCTGAAAATGTTTTTAATGTATGTGGTGGATGTGGAGAGATTGGACACAAGGCAAGCCAATGTTCATCTCAATTTAGTCCAACAGAAGAGGTGAACCAAGTGTATGGAGACATGAACTCCAACACTTATCATCCGGGGTTGCGTAACCATCCGAACTTTAGGTATGGCAACACTTCAAATCAGATGAACCCCAATTTTCAAGCACCCAATAATCAAGGAAATCAACAACAATTCAACCGTCAACAAGGGTACAATCAAGGAGGTTACCAAAGAAAATACCAAGGGAATCAAAACCAAGGGTTTCAAAGTAATTATAGGCAACCACCTCCTCTATAAGCAAATCAACAAGGTGGATCAACATCTAATCCTGAAGCTTCAAAGATTGATGAAATATTCGAGATGTTGAAGGAGATGAAGAAAGAGAATGAGATTAGAGACAAGGCGTTCAATGCATTGAACAAGCAAGTGGGGCAAATGGCTGAAGACTTGGCAAAGAGGAATCCTGGAACATCGCCAAGCGACACTAAGGTAAACCCCGCTCATCAAGGATCATCTTCTAAGCATGCTCAGGTAAAACAGGTAACTACTCTTAGAAGTGGCAGGATATATGATAACAAAGTTGATGCTCCACCAACCTTTGTAGAAGGTGTGGTGGAGGATGTTGATGAGGATGAGGAGAGTGATAGTGAGGAGACACCTATTGCATCTAAACCGGTAACTAAACCCGAATGTGTTTCAAATAAAACAACCAAGGAAGCTCCCTTTCCGGAGGCCTTAGTAAAACCGGATCTTTCTAATAAAACAAAACGGGGCCCACAACAAGATGAAATGTGGGAAGTTTTCAAACAAGTTATATCAACCTTCCTTTGTTAGATGCAATCAAACAGGTGCCTGCCTATGCTAAGTACTTGAAAGATCTTTGCACACAGAAAAGGCAACCTAAGTTGCCCAAAAAGCTTGATGTGAATGTGCAAGTTAGTGCTATTTTGTCGGGTGCTCTTCTACCTAAGTTGGAAGATCCAGGAACGCCTTTAATTTCTATTCAAATTGGTGATTTTACAAGTGAAAGGGCGTTGTTGGATCTTGGTGCTAGTATTAGCATCCTCCCAGGAAGTCTTTATGACCAATTTGACTTTGGTCCACTTCAGAAAGCTGACACCACAGTCGTTTTAGCTGACTTAACTCCTAAACTTCCTAGGGGGTGTTAACATATGTGATCGTTAAGGTGGAAGACTTCTACTACCCGGTAGATTTCTTGGTGTTGGATTATGTGTCAGGTATACAGGGTAGGCAACCGGATGTCATATTAGGAAGGCCATTTTTGGCCACTGCTCATGCCCAAATCAATTGTGTTGATGGCACAGTTGACATGACATTTGGGAACCGAAAGTTGCGTATGAATATGTTTTCTCCTGTTACTAACTTTGCTAATCATGACACATGTTTTATGGCAGATATTATTGACAGCTGTGTTCCTTGCTATGATCCTGTAGTGAGCAAGGACAACACAAGTGAGGTATTTTCTGTGTTTGACAGGTTGGATAATGAACACATTCAAGAGTTGATGGATGCTGAAAAGGATGTTGAAGTGAAAGCTACACAAGAGGGTAGACCACCATGGTCATGTCATCAAGAGAAGATTCCAGATTCATGGAACAAGGAGCTGAAACCCTCATTGGAAGAACCACCAGAGCTTGAATTGAAGGAGTTGCCAACACATCTCAAGTATGTGTTTCTGGGAGGCAACAAGACATTGCCAGTCATCATTGCTTCTGATTTGACTGAGGAACATGAAAGAGCACTCATTGAGGTTTTGTCCACTTACAAATCAGCAATTGGATGGACGATAGCGGATCTGAAAGGTATAAGCCCATCAATTGTCATGCACAAGATCATCACTGAGCCGGAAGCCAAGCCATTTCGAGACACTCAAAGGAGGCTCAACCCCAACATGAGAGAAGTAGTAAAGAAAGAGGTACTCAAGTGGCTAGATGCAGGTATTATCTTCCCTATTTCTGATAGCACTTGGGTGAGTCCCACTCAGACGGTTCAAAAGAAATCAGGTATTCAAGTAGTACGAGGGGATGATGGCGAGCAAATCGCGACCCGGCCGGTAACCGGGTGGCGTGTGTGCATTGATTATAGGAAATTGAATGCCGCCACATCTAAGGATCACTTTCCTTTACCTTTCATTGACCAAATTATTGAACGCTTATCAGGTCAGAAATTCTTTTGCTTTCTTGATGGTTATTCTGGTTATAATCAAATTGCTATTCATCCAGATGATCAACATAAGACTACATTCACTTGTCCTTATGGCACCTTCGCATTTAGGCGAATGCCATTTGGTTTGTGCAATGCCCCCGCCACCTTTCAAAGGTGTATGATGAGTATCTTTTCAGATATGGTGGGGGAGTCTTTGGAAATCTTCATGGATGACTTTTCAATATTTGGTTCATCCTTTGACAAATGTCTTAATCAATTAACCAAAGTTTTGAAAAGATGTGTGGAAACTAATTTGGTCTTAAGTTGGGAAAAGAGCCACTTCATGGTTCGTGAAGGGGTGGTTTTGGGTCATGTGATTTCCGAAAGAGGGATGGAGGTGGATAGGGCTAAAATTAATGTTATTTCTACATTGCCACCTCCCACAAATGTCAAGGGCATTCGTTCTTTTCTAGGACATGCCGGGTTTTATAGACGGTTTATAAAAGGCTTTAGTATCATAACGAAACCTTTGTGCAATTTGCTTTTAAAAGATGTCCCGTTTGATTTTGATGATGAATGTTTGAAATCATTTAATTTGCTTAAGGAACAACTTGTGGCAGCCCCAATCTTGCAATCACCGGATTGGTCTCTTCCTTTTGAGATCATGTGTGATGCAAGTGACTATGCAGTTGGGGCTGTGTTGGGACAAAGGGTTGACAAGAAACCCGTGGTGATCTACTACGCAAGCAAAACTCTTTCTGATGCACAATTAAATTACACAACTACAGAAAAAGAGTTGCTTGCAGTAGTCTTTGCATTGGATAAGTTTAGATCATATATTTGTGGTAGTAAAGTTATTGTCTATTCTGACCATAGTGCTGTCAGGTATTTAATGGAGAAGAAGGATGCAAAGCCAAGGTTGATTCGATGGATTCTTTTGCTACAAGAATTCAACTTGGAGATCAGAGACAAGAAGGGGTGTGAGAATGTGGTCGCGGACCACTTATCTCGGTTACCACTTAAGGAGAACGACACCTCACTTGCAATCAATGACACATTCCCAGATGAGCATATTATGTCTATTTCTACTTTGCCTTGGTATGCTAACATTGTGAATTATAAAGTGACAGGTCAAGTGCCAGAACATTGGGTGAAGAAGAAACGGTTGCAATTCTTTTCAAAAGTGAAGCAATACATTTGGGATGAGCCAGACTTGTTTAAAGTGGGAGTAGATCAAGTGATTAGAAGATGTGTGCCTGATGAGGAGATTCCAAGTTTGTTAGAACACGTGCATTCCTTTGCATGTGGTGGCCACTTTAGTGGACACAAAACAGGGCACAAGATTTTGACTAGTGGTTTCTTTTGGCCAACCATCTTTAAAGATGCTGCCGAATTTGCTAAACGTTGCACTCGATGCCAACAATTGGGCAGCATCTCAAAGAGGAATGAGATGCCCTTACAACCCATTTTGATTGTTAATATATTTGATGTATGGGGCATCGATTTCATGGGTCCTTTTCCAAACTCATGTGGTAACTATTACATCTTGGTGGCGGTCGATTATGTGTCTAAATGGATTGAAGCCATCGCCACCAAGACGAATGACCATTCCGTTGTATGCAAGTTTGTGCAAACAAATATTTTTACAAGATTTGGAGTTCCCCGTGTGATCATTAGTGATGGGGGTACTCATTTCAAAAACACTCACTTTGCAAAATTGCTTCAACGGTATGGAGTTAACCACCGAATTGCGACACCCTACCATCCACAAACTAGTGGACAAGTGGAAGTGTCCAATAGGCAAATAAAGGAAATCTTGCAAAAGACGTTTCGGCCTGACCGCAAGGATTGGTCTAACAAACTCAATGATGCCTTGTGGGCATACTGAACCGCCTTTAAAACACCTATTGGCACGACCCCTTATCAATTAGTTTATGGGAAGGCATGTCATTTGCCGGTAGAGTTAGCTCATCGAGCTTTATGGGCTGTTAAAGAAGTTAACCTTGATTACGATAACGCAGGAAAGCAAAGGAAGTTGGATCTGTGCGAGCTGGAAGAGTTGAGAGATGAAGCGTATGAATGTGCTTCTGTGTATAAGGACAAGTTCAAGAGGGTGCATGATGCAGAGCTGAGGTTACAGAACTTTGAAGTTGGTCAGAAGGTGTGGCTATACAATTCACGGCTGAAGTTGTTCCCAGGTAAGTTAAAAAGTAAGTGGATGGGGCCATATTCCATTGTCCGGATTGGCAATTATGGTGACATTGAGATAGAGGACTTTGAGGACCACATACGACAAGTGGTGAACGGTCACCGACTGAAACCATACTTGGAATCAACTGATTTTAAAGGAGCACCAACGGAATCGGTGAGCTTCGTTACAAGCTCACCCGGTTACACGGACGTCTGAGGTTCAGGTAATCTCGGGAGAAATCCCGAGTTGTAAAGTTTGTACAATGTCGCTTTGTTTTCTTTCATTTTCAGTTTAATTGTGTTTTCCGTTGGGTTGATGTCAATTGGTTTCACATGCCCGAATGAAACGTCATGGTGACAACAATTAATCCTAATCTTGTTGAGGTCAACAAGAACTTTTTGATAGGGGTGGGGGGCTAATTAGTTTTTAAATTTGGTTTGTTTTTTTAATTAGTTACTTTTTGTTATTAGTAAAGTTTTAAGATTTTAACTTAGTTAGAATGAGTACTTTATTTTCAAAAAAAAAAAAAAGGGGTTCGCCGTACCATACGCCCAACTGGCCGTATGATACGGTGGAGGAGTTTACACTACGCCAAGAACCTTCTGTCGATGCCCAAGCCAACGCCCGGTATCATACGCCCAGCCGTATGATACGGTGACGCCCGGCGTATCATACGGCAAGGGCTGGGTCGGTGTGGGTCGGCCATGGGTCGAACAAAAACCCGAAATTAACCCATTTTTCACTTTTTGACCCCAAATTTGACCCACCAACCTCATTTTCGGGATTTTCACTATCCATTCTTCCTACCCAACACCATTTTCATCATCTTCCCCAACCTCCTCCTCCAAAAACCCTAGATCTTCAACCACCTCTAACTTAACCATTCCTTAACCAAATCGAACGATTCTTGAGTCTAACTTGAGTGATTTTTGATGGGAAACACAACCATGCTCTCGATTTTGTAAGATTTCCACCAAGTTGGGAGATTTCGGAGGTCCAAATTCCGAAAATTTTGGGTTTTCTTGCTCACTAGTTAAAGTTTCACTTTCTCTTAATTTTCTGCAATCATTCAACACAAAGGTACGGATTCTTGTTACTTTATGCTATTTCTAGAGTGATTTGTTGAAGGTAGGCTTGAATGACCAAAAATGGTGAATGTGCACAAACTTAGATTTCATGTTTTAGAGTTGAGGATGGTTGTTAATGGTTGGAAACACTTGTTTTGACATGAAACCAAAATAAATCATGAATGTATGTGAAAATTTTGAGACTTTAGATAAATGGGAAGTTTGAGGGGGTGAAATTGTAAGGGTAAGCAAGCAAGCCAAAGGATAATTGGTGTGTTGGTTTGTTAATGGGTTTTCTTTTGGTGAAATGGAAACGGGAGTAGCTAAATGTAAGTGTGGGGATGTTGGGTGTTTGTTTGAGATTAAGTAGTAATTCATACAAAATTCTAACAATGACTTTGCTTTGCAGGAGTTATGTGGAATCGACTAAGAAAAGGGAAAGGCAAACAAACCGCTGAACAAGGATCCAGTTCCCGTCAAAAATCTATTGCTAAGAAAAGGAGAACTCTATTGGTTGATGAGTCTGAAAGTGACGATGACCAAATCCAACAGATGGGAGCGAGAGAGAAGACAAATGGAAGCAGATATGGAACATATTCCTAAACCCACATGGCAGCGAGATGAGAAATTGTCCACATTACCAGAGGTGTGGCAAGAAGATTTGTATCGGGAGAAAATGACTAAGTTAAAGCGTAAAGAAGATGCAATGGTTACCGAGCGGGCAGTTTTGATGCCTGAATGCACAGCTTTGGGTATTGTGGAGTGTTTTCAACGGTTGGGTTGGGAAGCTGCTTTGAGATTCCGAGATGAAGAGGGAAACGATAGGATTCCCATGAAAGCTATTATTGATTGGATGGCTACACTGAGGAAAGATTTAGGACCAAACCCTCCAGTCACTATGACACTCACAGGAACGGTAAGTGGTAAGGAAGTGGTAATGTCATTTGAAACAATTCGCAGGGTGGTTGCTTTTGATTCTAGGCCAGCAGGGGCATATGAGTACCCCCCAGATCAGCAATTGTTTGATAAAGCTCCACAATCAGAACACATTGCTATTCTGCAACAGCTTTTCATTGAAAAAGCGCATGGAGACTTGAAGCGTAAGGACTTGAACATTTTGCCCAAATTGCTAGCAATCATTGCCGGGTTTAGTGTCATTCCAAGGATGGGAGACAAAATGATGGTGAGACACTATGAGTTAAAGATTCTTCATGCACTGGCCACCGGTCAACAAATGTTGTCATTACGACACATAGTGATGCTCAACGTCTGGGCAAGCCGAGAAAGTAGGGAAAGGAAGATGGTGCCACACCGTATGTCACACCCCCAAATTCCCACTCGTGGTGTCAGTCCACGTGGGTGTGACGTGGCCAGGATCACAGCTCATGGTCATATAGAACGACTCTATATGAGTTACACAATCACACAGATTTGTAAAATAACATAGTTTCATTAATAGCAGCGGAAAAATGTTTCAACATCATGAGTAAATAAGTTTGCAGCGGAAAGTAAACTGTTTAACAGACACTACATAGTTTAAATTGTTTTAAAATACATCCAATGCACACAATGCCTAGGACAAGAGTCTATATGTAAGCCAGACTCCTTAAAGCTTCCTTGTGCGCATCCTAGCGTGTGCTCCATTAATTACCTGAGAATACATACGAAAAGTGTCAACTAAAAAGTTGGTGAGTTCACAGGTTTTGACAGACATAAATAGTGAACAGACATATACTGGGTATGTTAAGTTTAGTTGTTGGATACTACGATCCGTGGAGTGTGTCAGTTCATCTTACCGAAACTAGACTGTTTCCGTTTGCCTCCGCGAGTCATCGCTGAACTCGCAATTCACATCGAAATTACACTCGTTATGACCTCCAGTCAACATTGGTGCCGAGTGGGGCTAGTCAAACCCAGTAGTACTACGTAATTACGACTCGTTTGTTACACAACTAACGGTAAGGATAAGTGAGGACTTTAAGCGATAATAGTTACACTCAAAAATAGTTTTCACAACATACCAGTCATATATCTAAAACAGTTGCATTGTATTCTCACCCCAATAGTTTAGTAAAACAGTTAAAGAGTAAAAGTGGGGCCGTAAACTCACCTGAGTTAAGTAGTGCGTGTTCTTCACGAGAACAGTGTAGCTCGCCGGCTAGTGGTTACCTATATCACATAGGTACCATAAGTTTGTGTTTGCATACATGTGGGTCTTACGGGACCGTGTTTGAGTTCAACAACTCCAAGTTGTTTTGTGGGTCGCGTTGACCGTGTTTGACCGTGTTGACCGTGTTTGACCTAACGACCCGTTGGTGACGGTTTTGGATCAAGTGTTCGTGTAACGTGCGGTTTTGTGTCGTGTGAAGTGTACGGATACCAAAATCACTTTCGTGAGGAAACTTACTATTTATAGTAAGTTCCTACTTTAGGAAAGTTTCCACATTTGGCAAATCAAGCAATAAATCATAATCCGATTATTCTATTATACATATTTATCCTCAGTGAGCATGTTATCACATAGCACATAGTTACACATAGCCGGTTTAGCATGGTTTGCGCATAAAAGTTTCTATAAATAGAAGGTTACAAAATAAGCATGTGTCGCTAAGTCTAGCTAACAATCTCATCAAAATATCGTCATCCTAGTTCAAAACAACCGTTAGATCATATTCATTATAACAAATATGTCATCATTTATAGACTTTGTGAAATAAAGTCACTATTAATGGTACTATTCATAATAATCATATATTTGGTGATTTTAACAATTTTTCACATCAATAATCATCCTTTTTGTTTCTAAACATCATTTTGAACATAACTTATAGATATAATCACATGCATTAAGTCATTTCATCATAAATCAACATTTCATGATATTAAAGTTACCACAATTTGTAAAAATCACATTTTGACATATCTTGCTATTCATAACACTTCTAAATCTCATAAATCATATCAATAACATTTCAATATCAAACATCATGAATCTCCACCTATATCATACATACATGTTGCTAGAACCATCATTTTGATCAATATGACCATTATATCATAACAACATCCTCATGAAATGTAAAAATACATCATACTAACATCATAGATCATCAATATTCATACTCAAATCAACAAACCCAGATTCAAAGTGATAGAAATTCGTGTATGTGAAGCTCATGCATTTGTATGTGTGTGTGTGAGCTTGCATGTGTGTGTAATGGTGTTTTTAGACTACAAAGGTGCTAGAATTACCTTCTAATGCTTCTAAATGTGGCTAAGCTAGCTTCTATCACGAGAAAGGATGAAGGGTGGTGTTCTTGGAGCTCCTTTGTGCTTCAAACCTTCAAGACCTTCAAGAACAAGCTTCAAATCTCCCAACCATGGCTTCCAAGACTTCAAATGAGTGTGATATGGTGTTGTAGTAGTGAAATCAGACGTTTTTGAGGCATTAAATAGAGGAGTTTACGTATGGTATTGGGTAAAAGGAGTATGGTGTGGTAATCATGAGATTTACAAGATTTTTAAGTGTCAGAGTAGCCAGGCGTATCGCCTGTCGAGTTCGTTTGGGGACCAGGCGTACCGCGCGGGTCAACCAGTGAGAGGCGTCCCTCCCATCCGCGCGTATCGCCAGGGTAGAAGCATCGGGTCAGGCGTACCGCCTGGACCCTGGATCCAGCCCAATTTGGCCCATTTTCATGTTTTGGCCCATTTTTCGCGTATTTCTCGATTACGAGCATCGTTTCTCGACATATGAACATCGTTCTATTAACTTAGGTTCCCCGGAACCTAATGTGCAGTGAAAGTGTTCTGTGGTTTGATCCGTTCACCAACGTTCGTTATTCAAGACACGTGCGAGAGTTGTGCGATAGTTCCTCGAATTATCGATGTGTTTGGTCTGTTATGCCACGTGTCACACTAAATACAATTATTCTAGTGCCACGTATGAAATAATAATAAACATTATTATTAAAATAATATAAGCGCTGACCTGGAATTTGCGAGGTGTCACATCATCCCCCAGTTAATAGAAATTTCGTCCCGAAATTCAGTTCGTGTTGCTGGTGTTAGTCTGGTTGGAGAATAGGTGAGGGTATTTCTGTTTCATCTGGTCCTCTCGCTCCCAGGTGTATTCCGGTCCTCGCCGTGAGTTCCAACGAACTTTTACAATTGGTATTTTACTGAGTTTCAACTTCTTGATTTCCCGATCCATGATTTCCACCGGTTCCTCAACGAAGTGAAGTTGTTCATCAATCTGGATTTCCTCCAAAGGGATTGCGAGCGTCTCGTCCGATAAGCATTTCTTGAGGTTCGAAACATGAAACACATTGTGTACGCTACTCAATTCATGTGGTAGCTGTAGTTCGTAGGCCACAGGGCCTATCCGTTTAGTGATCTCGAATGGTCCGATATAGCGAGGGTTTAGCTTTCCCCGCTTTCCAAATCGAATCACTCCCTTCCAAGGCGAGACTTTAAGAAGTACTCGATCTCCCACTTGGAATTCCAAAGGCTTGCGCCTTTTGTCGGCGTAGCTTTTCTGTCGATCCCGAGCTGCTGCCATTCGGTTACGTATCTGCACGATCTTTTCAGTTGTTTCGTGCACGAGCTCAGGTCCGGTCAGTTGGCTTTCACCAACTTTGCCCAACAAAGTGGTGATCTGCATTTACGTCCATAAAGTGCCTCAAAAGGTGCAGCTCCGATGCTGGTGTGATAACTGTTATTGTAAGAGAACTCCACCAAAGGTAGGTGAGTCTCCCAGCTGTTACCGAAGTCAATCACACAGGCCCGAAGCATGTCTTCTAGGGTTTGGATGGTTCGTTCACTCTGACCATCCGTCTGTGGATGATAAGCAGTGCTCATATCCAATCTCGTCCCAAGTGCCTTGTGTAAGGACTTCCAAAAATGTGCCGTGAAACGGCTGTCTCGGTCAGATATAATAGAGATTGGGACTCCGTGTCTGGATACGATTTCCTTCAAGTAGATTCGGGTTAACTTTTCCAACTTATCAGTTTCCTTAATCGGCAGGAAGTGTGCCGATTTCGTGAGTCGGTCTACGATAACCCAGATGGTATCGCAACCACTTGCTGTCTTTGGCAGCTTGGTGATAAAATCCATGGAAATCTGTTCCCATTTCCAGACTGGGATTTCCGGTTGTTGGAGTAACCCTGACGGTTTCTGATATTCGACCTTAACTTTGGAGCAAGTCAGACACTTACTCACATAGATTGCGATTTCTGATTTCATATTAGGCCACCAATAAGTTGTCTTTAGGTCGTGGTACATCTTGTCAGAACCTGGATGTACTGAGTATCGACTCTTGTGAGCTTCATCCATCACTACTTCTCTTAATCCCCCGTAGCGTGGAATCCAAATTCGGTCCATCAGATAGTAAGCTCCGTCGTCTTTCTGTTTCATCTGTTTATCCATACCCCGCATAGCTTCGAGGATAAGGTTTTCCTTTTTCAGAGCTTCTTGTTGTGCGACTCGGATCTGATTAGGTAGCTCAGAATGAATGGTAAGTTGTAGTGCTCGTACGCGTTTGATTGTTTCCTTTCTACTTAACGCATCGGCTACTACATTGGCTTTCCCGGGATGATACTTGATTGCACAGTCATAATCACCTATCAACTCGACCCATCTGCGTTGTCTCATGTTTAGCTCCTTTTGGTCGAAAATGTGCTGCAGGCTCTTATGATCCGTGAATATAGTGCACTTGGTTCCGTACAGATAGTGTCTCCAGATCTTCAATGCAAATACTACGGCTCCCAATTCCAGATCATGGGTGGTGTAATTTTTCTCGTGCACTTTCAATTGTCGTGACGCATAAGCTATGACTTTCTCGCGTTGCATCAGCACACAACCGAGTCCTTGCTTCGATGCGTCGCAGTAGACTACAAAGTCTTCGCACCCGTCTGGTAGTGATAGAATCGGTGCACTGCACAACTTCTGCTTCAACAAGTCAAAAGCAGCTTCTTGTTTTTCTCCCCATTCAAACTTCTTGTCTTTATGCGTAAGGGAAGTCAATGATTGCGCAATCTTCGAAAATCCCTCGATAAACCGCCTGTAGTACCCGGCCAATCCCAAGAACTGTCGTACCTCTGTTGGAGTCTTAGGTGCAGTCCAGTTCTTGATTGCCGCAATCTTAGTTGGGTCTACATGTATCCCTTTCGCGTTTACCACGTGCCCAAGGAACTGAACTTCGCGAATCCAGAAATCACATTTGGAGAATTTCGCGTACAATTGTTCCTTCTTCAGTAGTTCTAAGACACGTCTCAAGTGTTCGGCATGTTCTTCTCGAGTCTTAGAATAGATCAGGATGTCATCAATGAATACGATTACGAACTTGTCGAGATATGGTTTACACACCCGATTCATGAGATCCATGAATACGGCCGGTGCGTTAGTCAGTCCAAAAGGCATTACCAGAAATTCGTAATGTCCGTACCGTGTTCTGAAGGCTGTCTTCGGTATATCTCCTTCTTGTACTCTGAGTTGATGGTAACCAGATCTTAAATCGATTTTTGAATAGTAGCTTGACCCTTGCAACTGATCAAACAGGTCGTCTATTCGAGGTAGAGGGTATCGATTCTTGATCGTCACCTTGTTCAGTTCTCGGTAGTCTATACACATACGGAATGAACCGTCTTTCTTCTTCACAAACAAGACCGGTGCTCCCCAAGGTGAGAAACTCGGTCGGATGAACCCTTTATCTAACAACTCTTGTAGTTGATTAGATAATTCCTGCATTTCAGTAGGAGCCAATCGGTATGGTGCCTTGGCTATTGGTGCTGCTCCTGGTGTCAGATCTATCTGAAACTCCACTTGTCGTGCTGGTGGTAGTCCCGGTAGATCGTCAGGAAAGACTTCCGGATAATCATGAACAATAGCGATGTCCTCGATCTTCCGTTCCTTCTTTGGTTGTTCGGTAATAAGAGCTAGGATAGCCGTATATCCTTTCTTCAGATATTTGTTCGCCTTCATGCAAGACATAATGTTTAACGGTATCCCACGCCGTTCTCCTTGGATTGAGATCTGCTCTCCACTTGGCAATGTAATTCGCACAATCTTCTCATTGCAAACAATCTCAGCGTGGTTTGCAGATAGCCAATCCATTCCAATCACCACGTCGAAGCTCCCGAGAGTTACCGGCATCAGGTCAATCACCAGTTGATGATCTGCTAGTTAGAACACATCCCTTGATGATATGTTGTGTTTCGATCAGTTTGCCATCCGCTAGCTCTACGGTATACTTATAGTCTAGTGGTGTTGGTGTCATGTCAAGCAATTTGCTAAATTCACTAGAGATAAAACTCCTATCGGCACCGGTATCAAATAATATACTAGCATAGACATTATTTAAAAGAAACGTACCGGTAACGACGTTCGGATCATCTTTAGCTTCACCGGATCCGATCACGAATGCCCGACCCCTAGCCGGGTTGCCACCTGCATTCTTGTTCTGCGGACAATCTCGGCGCATGTGCCCGGCTTTCCGCAAGTGAAGCACCCCTTTAATGTGTTATCCTTGTTGAGGTTGGGGTTGGGGTTTGATCGGCATTCTTTGGCCATGTGCCCGTTTCTCCCACAGTTGGTGCATTTGACTCTCTTGCATGGGCCAAAGTGATGGAAGTTACAGTTGTTACATTTTGGGCTGTTGCCCTGGTATCCTCCTTTGTTCTGAGTGTTTGGCTGGGTGGCAGTGAAAACTTTGGCAGGTGCTGGGCGATGTTGGGTCGGTTGCTGAGGTGAGAAAGTACGGTTGTTGCTGGGTTCCCACTTTCGCTTGGGCTCTTGAGGTTTCAGGTGTTCACTTCTTTTAGGCAGTTTCCCTTGGGCTACCGCCTGATCAGTCAGCTTGTGTGCCAAGCGTATCAGTGGTTGGATAGTAGAGTGGTCGGAAGCAGTGACCGTGCTCTGGATTTGTTCCGGCAATCCACTGATAAATTGCTCAATCTTCTTGTACTCCGGCGTCACCATCGCCGGGCACAGCTTGCACAGTTCATGAAACCGAGTACAGTACTTCTCGATCTCTGATCCTACCATCTTGTGCACCCAGAACTCTTCCTCCAGTTTCCTAATTTCATCCCGAGGACAGTATTCTTCGTGGAGCATCCTGGTGAAGTTGTCCCACGGAATTGAGTTTGCGGTGTCCAGTCCAAGGGTTTGGACATGAGTGTTCCACCAGGTGAGGGCCGGTCCCTCCAGTGTTCCCGTGGCGTATTTTACCCGGTTCTCATCCGAGCATTCAGCTATAGAGAAAACTGACTCCAGCTTCTCTATCCAACGAAGCAGTCCCACGGCTCCTTCAGTACCTTGAAACTTGTGAGGGTGGCAGCTCAGGAACGCCTTAAACGAGCATCCCTTCGTCGCTCCCCCGTGGGATCCTGTGCGTCGGGGTTCAATGCAACGTGTTAGTGTCTAGACTGTCTATACTATGTTAGTCATGTTAGGCAAGAGTTAATACCGTTGTTAGTACCACTCGTCTCGCTGGCGTGACGGTTGGCCTCGTACTCCGCGAGTACCTTGTTGAATTTGCGTTCGACCATCATGTCGATTCGTGCTTTTTCTGCCTTACGTTTGAGTCGAAGGGCATGTGTTCCTCTTCCGGACATGTTTCTATATGGAAAGGTTAGGATGTTAGTTAGCATAAGTTAGAGTGTTAGTCAATTGTTAGGTCAGATGTCATGTTAACAATAGTCATAGCCATGATATATATAAGCAACAAAGTAAAGCATCTTTCCATTAATGATAATAAGTTTGTGTACAATATTTTCCAAAAGAGATGCTACAAAATTTGCACGAGCACATCCCGCTCGGCTAAGTGATACAAAAGTAGAATACTGAAATAGAAATCCTAACTAAACAATCGTGGAGTGTGAATCTCCACTATCATCAGGGCCATCATCGTCATCCTCATCAGGATCCTCGTCTGGATCCTCATCAAAATCTTCCTCATCGAGATCCACCGGCTCGAATTGGGGTTCTGGCTCAGGCTGTGGCTCCACAATAAACTGTTCGACCCATGCATTCAGCATGGCGTCGCTTGCCTGGATCATGGCAAGGTTCTCCTCGTTGGCGTCCTCCACAGCTGCCAATCGTCCAGCGTGTCCATGTGTCACTCCGGCTAAGAAATCCTGTTGCTCCTCGAGCAACGTAGTCCTATCATGGATGTCGGTGACCTCAGTAGTGACCTCCTCCTGTCGCTGGATCACATCCTGAGTCCTAGCGACCAAGTCATCCTGCGTCCCTTCGACGCGTGCGAGTCTCTCCTCCAAGTTATCCACGTGTTTCTGGAGGCGCTGACTATGCTCCAACAGATCCCTAAACCCATCAGTCATCACGCGTAGCTGGCAGGACTCACGTCTATAACGCGAGATCAGTGCAGCGAATGCCCGCTCCATATGCATTCCAATAGGTGGTAGTGATGGTCCAGTAGATGCGTCACCTAACAAAGGTAACTTAGGTACTCTCTCTTCCCTTGCCCAAACAGCAAGGGTGGTAGGGTACCAGTCCCATGGTCCCCTGCTGGTGAGGGTCGAAGTCTCTTGGACTCTTGAGAATATACCTGCTCCACTATCTCCTGAATCTTCTGCTTGTCCTCCTCAGTAAGCTCATACTCATACGAGCGTTTCCCCGTGTCCTTCCCTTTCGGATCTTTGTTATTGTCCATCCTGTAAGTTCTAAGTCAGTCAGTATTAGTTTACAGTGGTAACAATAATATAAGTGTGAAAATTCTAAGTGTAGTGTCTAATGTAGAGCAGTGGCTATAGTCTAAGTTTACTATATGCAAACCTAGTTCCCTATAACCAAGGCTCTGATACCAGTCTGTCACACCCCCAAATTCCCACTCGTGGTGTCAGTCCACGTGGGTGTGACGTGGCCAGGATCACAGCTCATGGTCATATAGAACGACTCTATATGAGTTACACAATCACACAGATTTGTAAAATAACATAGTTTCATTAATAGCAGCGGAAAATGTTTCAACATCATAAGTAAATAAGTTTGCAGCGGAAAGTAAATTGTTTAACAGACACTACATAGTTTAAATTGTTTTAAAATACATCCAATGCACACAATGCCTAGGACAAGAGTCTATATGCAAGCCAGACTCCTTAAAGCTTCCTTGTGCGCATCCTAGCGTGTGCTCCATTAATTACCTGAGAATACATGCGAAAAGTGTCAACTAAAAAGTTGGTGAGTTCACAGGTTTAGACAGACATAAATAGTAAACAGACATATACTGGGTATGTTAAGTTTAGTTGTTGGATACTACGATCCGTGGAGTGTGTCAGTTCATCTTACCGAAACTAGACTGTTTCCGTTTGCCTCCGCGAGTCATCGCTGAACTCGCAATTCACATCGAAATTACACTCGTTATGACCTCCAGTCAACATTGGTGCCGAGTGGGGCTAGTCAAACCCAGTAGTACTACGTAATTACGACTCGTTTGTTACACAACTAACGGTAAGGATAAGTGAGGACTTTAAGCGATAATAGTTACACTCAAAAATGGTTTTCACAACATACCAGTCATATATCTAAAACAGTTGCATTGTATTCTCACCCCAATAGTTTAGCAAAACAGTTAAAGAGTAAAAGTGGGGCCGTAAACTCACCTGAGTTAAGTAGTGCGTGTTCTTCACGAGAACAGTGTAGCTCGCCGGCTAGTGGTTACCTATATCACATAGGTACCATAAGTTTGTGTTTGCATACATGTGGGTCTCACGGGACCGTGTTTGAGTTCAACAACTCCAAGTTGTTTTGTGGGTCGCGTTGACCGTGTTTGACCGTGTTGACCGTGTTTGACCTAACGACCCGTTGGTGACGGTTTTGGATCAAGTGTTCGTGTAACGTGCGGTTTTGTGTCGTGTGAAGTGTACGGATACCAAAATCACTTTCGTGAGGAAACTTACTATTTATAGTAAGTTCCTACTTTAGGAAAGTTTCCACATTTGGCAAATCAAGCAATAAATCATAATCCGATTATTCTATTATACATATTTATCCTAAGTGAGCATGTTATCACATAGCACATAGTTACACATAGCCGGTTTAGCATGGTTTGCGCATAAAAGTTTCTATAAATAGAAGGTTACAAAATAAGCATGTGTCGCTAAGTCTAGCTAACAATCTCATCATAATATCGTCATCCTAGTTCAAAACAACCGTTAGATCATATTCATTACAACAAATATGTCATCATTTATAGACTTTGTGAAATAAAGTCACTATTCATGGTACTATTCATAATAATCATATATTTGGTGATTTTAACAATTTTTCACATCAATAATCATCCTTTTTGTTTCTAAACATCATTTTGAACATAACTTATAGATATAATCACATGCATTAAGTCATTTCATCATAAATCAACATTTCATGATATTAAAGTTACCACAATTTGTAAAAATCACATTTTGACATATCTTGCTATTCATAACACTTCTAAATCTCATAAATCATATCAATAACATTTCAATATCAAACATCATGAATCTCCACCTATATCATACATACATGTTGCTAGAACCATCATTTTGATCAATATGACCATTATATCATAACAACATCCTCATGAAATGTAAAAATACATCATACTAACATCATAGATCATCAATATTCATACTCAAATCAACAAACCCAGATTCAAAGTGATAGAAATTCGTGTATGTGAAGCTCATGCATTTGTATGTGTGTGTGTGAGCTTGCATGTGTGTGTAATGGTGTTTTTAGACTACAAAGGTGCTAGAATTACCTTCTAATGCTTCAAAATGTGGCTAAGCTAGCTTCTATCACGAGAAAGGATGAAGGGTGGTGTTCTTGGAGCTCCTTTGTGCTTCAAACCTTCAAGACCTTCAAGAACAAGCTTCAAATCTCCCAACCATGGCTTCCAAGACTTCAAATGAGTGTGATATGGTGTTGTAGTAGTGAAATCAGACGTTTTTGAGGCATTAAATAGAGGAGTTTACGTATGGTATTGGGTAAAAGGAGTATGGTGTGGTAATCATGAGATTTACAAGATTTTTAAGTGTCAGAGTAGCCAGGCGTATCGCCTGTCGAGTTCGTTTGGGGACCAGGCGTACCGCGCGGGCAACCAGTCGAGAGGCGTCCCTCCTCATCCGCGCGTATCGCCTGGGTAGAATCCTCGGGTCAGGCGTACCGCCTGGACCCTAGATCCGGCCCAATTTGGCCCATTTTCATGTTTTGGCCCATTTTTCGCGTATTTCTCGATTACGAGCATCGTTTCTCGACATATGAACATCGTTCTATTAACTTAGGTTCCCCGGAACCTAATGTGCAGTGAAAGTGTTCTGTGGTTTGATCCGTTCACCAACGTTCGTTATTCAAGACACGTGCGAGAGTTGTGCGATAGTTCCTCGAATTATCGTGTGTTTGGTCTGTTATGCCACGTGTCACACTAAATACAATTATTCTAGTGCCACGTATGAAATAATAATAAACATTATTATTAAAATAATATAAGCGCTGACCTGGAATTTGCGAGGTGTCACATCATCCCCCAGTTAATAGAAATTTCGTCCCGAAATTCAGTTCGTGTTGCTGGTGTTAGTCTGGTTGGAGAATAGGTGAGGGTATTTCTGTTTCATCTGGTCCTCTCGCTCCCAGGTGTATTCCGGTCCTCGCCGTGAGTTCCAACGAACTTTTACAATTGGTATTTTACTGAGTTTCAACTTCTTGATTTCCCGATCCATGATTTCCACCGGTTCCTCAACGAAGTGAAGTTGTTCATCAATCTGGATTTCCTCCAAAGGGATTGCGAGCGTCTCGTCCGATAAGCATTTCTTGAGGTTCGAAACATGAAACACATTGTGTACGCTACTCAATTCATGTGGTAGCTGTAGTTCGTAGGCCACAGGGCCTATCCGTTTAGTGATCTCGAATGGTCCGATATAGCGAGGGTTTAGCTTTCCCCGCTTTCCAAATCGAATCACTCCCTTCCAAGGCGAGACTTTAAGAAGTACTCGATCTCCCACTTGGAATTCCAAAGGCTTGCGCCTTTTGTCGGCGTAGCTTTTCTGTCGATCCCGAGCTGCTGCCATTCGGTTACGTATCTGCACGATCTTTTCAGTTGTTTCGTGCACGAGCTCAGGTCCGGTCAGTTGGCTTTCACCAACTTCTGCCCAACAAAGTGGTGATCTGCATTTACGTCCATAAAGTGCCTCAAAAGGTGCAGCTCCGATGCTGGTGTGATAACTGTTATTGTAAGAGAACTCCACCAAAGGTAGGTGAGTCTCCCAGCTGTTACCGAAGTCAATCACACAGGCCCGAAGCATGTCTTCTAGGGTTTGGATGGTTCGTTCACTCTGACCATCCGTCTGTGGATGATAAGCAGTGCTCATATCCAATCTCGTCCCAAGTGCCTTGTGTAAGGACTTCCAAAAATGTGCCGTGAAACGGCTGTCTCGGTCAGATATAATAGAGATTGGGACTCCGTGTCTGGATACGATTTCCTTCAAGTAGATTCGGGTTAACTTTTCCAACTTATCAGTTTCCTTAATCGGCAGGAAGTGTGCCGATTTCGTGAGTCGGTCTACGATAACCCAGATGGTATCGCAACCACTTGCTGTCTTTGGCAGCTTGGTGATAAAATCCATGGAAATCTGTTCCCATTTCCAGACTGGGATTTCCGGTTGTTGGAGTAACCCTGACGGTTTCTGATATTCGACCTTAACTTTGGAGCAAGTCAGACACTTACTCACATAGATTGCGATTTCTGATTTCATATTAGGCCACCAATAAGTTGTCTTTAGGTCGTGGTACATCTTGTCAGAACCTGGATGTACTGAGTATCGACTCTTGTGAGCTTCATCCATCACTACTTCTCTTAATCCCCCGTAGCGTGGAATCCAAATTCGGTCCATCAGATAGTAAGCTCCGTCGTCTTTCTGTTTCATCTGTTTATCCATACCCCGCATAGCTCCGAGGATAAGGTTTTCCTTTTTCAGAGCTTCTTGTTGTGCTACTCGGATCTGATTAGGTAGCTCAGAATGAATGGTAAGTTGTAGTGCTCGTACGCGTTTGATTGTTTCCCTTCTACTTAACGCATCGGCTACTACATTGGCTTTCCCGGGATGATACTTGATTGCACAGTCATAATCACCTATCAACTCGACCCATCTGCGTTGTCTCATGTTTAGCTCCTTTTGGTCGAAAATGTGCTGCAGGCTCTTATGATCCGTGAATATAGTGCACTTGGTTCCGTACAGATAGTGTCTCCAGATCTTCAATGCAAATACTACGGCTCCCAATTCCAGATCATGGGTGGTGTAATTTTTCTCGTGCACTTTAGCTGTCGTGACGCATAAGCTATGACTTTCTCGCGTTGCATCAGTACACAACCGAGTCCTTGCTTCGATGCGTCGCAGTAAACTACAAAGTCTTCGCACCCGTCTGGTAGTGATAGAAGGTGCGCTGCACAACTTCTGCTTCAACAAGTCAAAAGCAGCTTCTTGTTTTTCTCCCCATTCAAACTTCTTGTCTTTATGCGTAAGGGAAGTCAATGATTGCGCGATCTTCGAAAATCCCTCGATAAACCGCCTGTAGTACCCGGCCAATCCCAAGAACTGTCGTACCTCTGTTGGAGTCTTAGGTGCAGTCCAGTTCTTGATTGCCGCAATCTTAGTTGGGTCTACATGTATCCCTTTCGCGTTTACCACGTGCCCAAGGAACTGAACTTCGCGAATCCAGAAATCACATTTGGAGAATTTCGCGTACAATTGTTCCTTCTTCAGTAGTTCTAAGACACGTCTCAAGTGTTCGGCATGTTCTTCTCGAGTCTTAGAATAGATCAGGATGTCATCAATGAATACGATTACGAACTTGTCGAGATATGGTTTACACACCCGATTCATGAGATCCATGAATACGGCCGGTGCGTTAGTCAGTCCAAAAGGCATTACCAGAAATTCGTAATGTCCGTACCGTGTTCTGAAGGCTGTCTTCGGTATATCTCCTTCTTGTACTCTGAGTTGATGGTAACCAGATCTTAAATCGATTTTTGAATAGTAGCTTGACCCTTGCAACTGATCAAACAGGTCGTCTATTCGAGGTAGAGGGTATCGATTCTTGATCGTCACCTTGTTCAGTTCTCGGTAGTCTATACACATACGGAATGAACCGTCTTTCTTCTTCACAAACAAGACCGGTGCTCCCCAAGGTGAGAAACTCGGTCGGATGAACCCTTTATCTAACAACTCTTGTAGTTGATTAGATAATTCCTGCATTTCAGTAGGAGCCAATCGGTATGGTGCCTTGGCTATTGGTGCTGCTCCTGGTGTCAGATCTATCTGAAACTCCACTTGTCGTGCTGGTGGTAGTCCCGGTAGATCGTCAGGAAAGACTTCCGGATAATCATGAACAATAGCGATGTCCTCGATCTTCCGTTCCTTCTTTGGTTGTTCGGTAATAAGAGCTAGGATAGCCGTATATCCTTTCTTCAGATATTTGTTCGCCTTCATGCAAGACATAATGTTTAACGGTATCCCACGCCGTTCTCCTTGGATTGAGATCTGCTCTCCACTTGGCAATGTAATTCGCACAATCTTCTCATTGCAAACAATCTCAGCGTGGTTTGCAGATAACCACTCCATTCCAATCACCACATCGAAGCTCCCAAGAGTTACCGGCATCAGGTCAATCACCAGTTGATGATCTGCTAAGGTTAGAACACATCCCTTGATGATATGTTGTGTTTCGATCAGTTTGCCATCCGCTAGCTCTACGGTATACTTATAATCTAATGATGTTGGTGTCATGTCAAGCAATTTGCTAAATTCATTAGAGATAAAACTCCTATCGGCACCGGTATCAAATAATATACTAGCATAGACATTATTTAACAGAAATGTACCGGTAACGACGTTCGGATCATCTTTAGCTTCACCGGATCCGATCACGAATGCCCGACCCCTAGCCGGGTTGCCACCTGCATTCTTGTTCTGCGGACAATCTCGGCGCATGTGGCCCGGCTTTCCGCAAGTGAAGCACCCCTTTAATGTGTTATCCTTGTTGAGGTTGGGGTTGGGGTTTGATCGGCATTCTTTGGCCATGTGCCCGTTTCTCCCACAGTTGGTGCATTTGACTCTCTTGCATGGACCAAAGTGATGGAAGTTACAGTTGTTACATTTTGGGCTGTTGCCCTGGTATCCTCCTTTGTTCTGAGTGTTTGGCTGGGTGGCAGTGAAAACTTTGGCAGGTGCTGGACGATGTTGGGTCGTTTGCTGAGGTGAGAAAGTACGGTTGTTGCTGGGTTCCCACTTTCGCTTGGGCTCTTGAGGTTTCAGGTGTTCACCTCTTTTAGGCAGTTTCCCTTGGGCTACCGCCTGATCGGTCAGCTTGTGTGCCAAGCGTATCAGTGGTTGGATAGTAGAGTGGTCGGAAGCAGTGACCGTGCTCTGGATTTGTTCCGGCAATCCACTGATAAATTGCTCAATCTTCTTGTACTCCGGCGTCACCATCGCCGGGCACAGCTTGCACAGTTCATGAAACCGAGTACAGTACTTCTCGATCTCTGATCCTACCATCTTGTGCACCCAGAACTCTTCCTCCAGTTTCCTAATTTCATCCCGAGGACAGTATTCTTCGTGGAGCATCCTGGTGAAGTTGTCCCACGGAATTGAGTTTGCGGTGTCCAGTCCAATGGTTTGGACATGAGTGTTCCACCAGGTGAGGGCCGGTCCCTCCAGTGTTCCCGTGGCGTATTTTACCCGGTTCTCATCCGAGCATTCAGCTATAGAGAAAACTGACTCCAGTTTCTCTATCCAACGAAGCAGTCCCACGGCTCCTTCAGTACCTTGAAACTTGTGAGGGTGGCAGCTCAGGAACGCCTTAAACGAGCATCCCTTCGTCGCTCCCCCGTGGGATCCTGTGCGTCGGGGTTCAATGCAACGTGTTAGTGTCTAGACTGTCTATACTATGTTAGTCATGTTAGGCAAGAGTTAATACCGTTGTTAGTACCACTCGTCTCGCTGGCGTGACGGTTGGCCTCGTACTCCGCGAGTACCTTGTTGAATTTGCGTTCGACCATCATGTCGATTCGTGCTTTTTCTGCCTTACGTTTGAGTCGAAGGGCATGGGTTCCTCTTCCGGACATGTTTCTATATGAAAAGGTTAGGATGTTAGTTAGCATAAGTTAGAGTGTTAGTCAATTGTTAGGTCAGATGTCATGTTAACAATAGTCATAGCCATGATATATATAAGCAACAAAGTAAAGCATCTTTCCATTAATGATAATAAGTTTGTGTACAATATTTTCCAAAAGAGATGCTACAAAATTTGCACGAGCACATCCCGCTCGGCTAAGTGATACAAAAGTAGAATACTGAAATAGAAATCCTAACTAGACAATCGTGGAGTGTGAATCTCCACTATCAGCAGGGCCATCATCGTCATCCTCATCAGGATCCTCGTCTGGATCCTCATCAAAATCTTCTTCATCGAGATCCACCGGCTCGAATTGGGGTTCTGGCTCAGGCTGTGGCTCCACAATAAACTGTTCGACCCATGCATTCAGCATGGCGTCGCTTGCCTGGATCATGGCAAGGTTCTCCTCGTTGGCGTCCTCCACAGCTGCCAATCGTCCAGTGTGTCCATGTGTCACTCCGGCTAAGAAATCCTGTTGCTCCTCGAGCAACGTAGTCCTATCATGGATGTCGGTGACCTCAGTAGTGACCTCCTCCTGTCGCTGGATCACATCCTGAGTCCTAGCGACCAAGTCATCCTGCGTCCCTTCGACGCGTGCGAGTCTCTCCTCCAAGTTATCCACATGTTTCTGGAGGCGCTGACTATGCTCCAACAGATCCCTAAACCCATCAGTCATCTCGCGTAGCTGGCAGGACTCACGTCTATAACGCGAGATCAGTGCAGCGAATGCCCGCTCCATATGCATTCCAATAGGTGGTAGTGATGGTCCAGTAGATGCGTCACCTAACAAAGGTAACTTAGGTACTCTCTCTTCCCTTGCCCAAACAGCAAGGGTGGTAAGGTACCAGTCCCATGGTCCCCTGCTGGTTGAGGGTCGAAGTCTCTTGGACTCTTGAGAATATACCTGCTCCACTATCTCCTGAATCTTCTGCTTGTCCTCCTCAGTAAGCTCATACTCATACGAGCGTTTCCCCGTATCCTTCCCTTTCAGATCTTTGTTATTGTCCATCCTGTAAGTTCTAAGTCAGTCAGTATTAGTTTACAGTGGTAACAATAATATAAGTGTGAAAATTATAAGTGTAGTGTCTAATGTAGAGTAGTGGCTATAGTCTAAGTTTACTATATGCAAACCTAGTTCCCTATAACCAAGGCTCTGATACCAGTCTGTCACACCCCCAAATTCCCACTCGTGGTGTCAGTCCACGTGGGTGTGACGTGGCCAGGATCACAGCTCATAGTCATATAGAACGACTCTATATGAGTTACACAATCACACAGATTTGTAAAATAACATAGTTTCATTAATAGCAGCGGAAAAATGTTTCAACATCATGAGTAAATAAGTTTGCAGCGGAAAGTAAACTGTTTAACAGACACTACATAGTTTAAATTGTTTTAAAATACATCCAATGCACACAATGCCTAGGACAAGAGTCTATATGTAAGCCAGACTCCTTAAAGCTTCCTTGTGCGCATCCTAGCGTGTGCTCCATTAATTACCTGAGAATACATACGAAAAGTGTCAACTAAAAAGTTGGTGAGTTCACAGGTTTTGACAGACATAAATAGTGAACAGACATATACTGGGTATGTTAAGTTTAGTTGTTGGATACTACGATCCGTGGAGTGTGTCAGTTCATCTTACCGAAACTAGACTGTTTCCGTTTGCCTCCGCGAGTCATCGCTGAACTCGCAATTCACATCGAAATAACACTCGTTATGACCTCCAGTCAACATTGGTGCCGAGTGGGGCTAGTCAAACCCAGTAGTACTACGTAATTACGACTCGTTTGTTACACAACTAACGGTAAGGATAAGTGAGGACTTTAAGCGATAATAGTTACACTCAAAAATAGTTTTCACAACATACCAGTCATATATCTAAAACAGTTGCATTGTATTCTCACCCCAATAGTTTAGTAAAACAGTTAAAGAGTAAAAGTGGGGCCGTAAACTCACCTGAGTTAAGTAGTGCGTGTTCTTCACGAGAACAGTGTAGCTCGCCGGCTAGTGGTTACCTATATCACATAGGTACCATAAGTTTGTGTTTGCATACATGTGGGTCTTACGGGACCGTGTTTGAGTTCAACAACTCCAAGTTGTTTTGTGGGTCGCGTTGACCGTGTTTGACCGTGTTGACCGTGTTTGACCTAACGACCCGTTGGTGACGGTTTTGGATCAAGTGTTCGTGTAACGTGCGGTTTTGTGTCGTGTGAAGTGTACGGATACCAAAATCACTTTCGTGAGGAAACTTACTATTTATAGTAAGTTCCTACTTTAGGAAAGTTTCCACATTTGGCAAATCAAGCAATAAATCATAATCCGATTATTCTATTATACATATTTATCCTCAGTGAGCATGTTATCACATAGCACATAGTTACACATAGCCGGTTTAGCATGGTTTGCGCATAAAAGTTTCTATAAATAGAAGGTTACAAAATGAGCATGTGTCGCTAAGTCTAGCTAACAATCTCATCAAAATATCGTCATCCTAGTTCAAAACAACCGTTAGATCATATTCATTATAACAAATATGTCATCATTTATAGACTTTGTGAAATAAAGTCACTATTCATGGTACTATTCATAATAATCATATATTTGGTGATTTTAACAATTTTTCACATCAATAATCATCCTTTTTGTTTCTAAACATCATTTTGAACATAACTTATAGATATAATCACATGCATTAAGTCATTTCATCATAAATCAACATTTCATGATTATTAAAGTTACCACAATTTGTAAAAATCACATTTTGACATATCTTGCTATTCATAACACTTCTAAATCTCATAAATCATATCAATAACATTTCAATATCAAACATCATGAATCTCCACCTATATCATACATACATGTTGCTAGAACCATCATTTTGATCAATATGACCATTATATCATAACAACATCCTCATGAAATGTAAAAATACATCATACTAACATCATAGATCATCAATATTCATACTCAAATCAACAAACCCAGATTCAAAGTGATAGAAATTCGTGTATGTGAAGCTCATGCATTTGTATGTGTGTGTGTGAGCTTGCATGTGTGTAATGGTGTTTTTAGACTACAAAGGTGCTAGAATTACCTTCTAATGCTTCTAAATGTGGTTAAGCTAGCTTCTATCACGAGAAAGGATGAAGGGTGGTGTTCTTGGAGCTCCTTTGTGCTTCAAACCTTCAAGACCTTCAAGAACAAGCTTCAAATCTCCCAACCATGGCTTCCAAGACTTCAAATGAGTGTGATATGGTGTTGTAGTAGTGAAATCAGACGTTTTTGAGGCATTAAATAGAGGAGTTTACGTATGGTATTGGGTAAAAGGAGTATGGTGTGGTAATCATGAGATTTACAAGATTTTTAAGTGTCAGAGTAGCCAGGCGTATCGCCTGTCGAGTTCGTTTGGGGACCAGGCGTACCGCGCGGGTCAACCAGTCGAGAGGCGTCCTTTTCCCATCCGCGCGTATCGCCAGGGTAGAAGCATCGGGTCAGGCGTACCGCCTGGACCCTGGATCCAGCCCAATTTGTCCCATTTTCATGTTTTGGCCCATTTTTCGCGTATTTCTCGATTACGAGCATCGTTTCTCGACATATGAACATCGTTCTATTAACTTAGGTTCCCCGGAACCTAATGTGCAGTGAAAGTGTTCTGTGGTTTGATCCGTTCACCAACGTTCGTTATTCAAGACACGTGCGAGAGTTGTGCGATAGTTCCTCGAATTATCGATGTGTTTGGTCTGTTATGCCACGTGTCACACTAAATACAATTATTCTAGTGCCACGTATGAAATAATAATAAACATTATTATTAAAATAATATAAGCGCTGACCTGGAATTTGCGAGGTGTCACACTGTAGGTTGATCACAGCACTCATGAGGCAACAAGGCGCCCTTCATGCGGACACAGTCTATATAAGGAAACAACATAAGGTGTTCTCTTTGAGTAAGCTTGACAGTCACGATTGGGGGTACATCTCCAATGAGAGGTACTACATCATGAAAGATATACTAACGGGGCAATCTCTGAAAGGGCTGAAATCAGGAATGATGGAGGAGTCAAGTGAAGAGGAGGAAGATGAATCTGAAAAAGAAGAGGAGGAAGATGAGACTGAAAACATTGGGGGAAGTGGAACTGGAACAGGGGGCAATGCAAGCCAATTTGAGGATGATTTGCTAACTGCAGTTGTGCATTCGATGAGGCCTAAAGAGTTTCACCAATGGCCACCCATTGCACAACTGAACTGGGATAGGAATTCAAGGGAGTATGAGCTTAATAGGAAACACCGAGAACGACAGGAACTCATTGCACGGAGCAACGCATACTTTGCCCAACAGGAGATAAATGCTCGGTTTGCGGATAATGAACAAATCCGCCATTATGAGGACTATTATGCAGGTAGGCCTTACAGGGAGCACCCAAGACCAGTGGAATGGAGCACAGCCAGGGAAGTCGACAGATCAGTGGCTCAATTTCCATATCCTCAAACACATTCCTCATCATGGGCACCAGTACCCACCCTACAGGAGCAGAGTGGATCATCTGACCCGTTCAACCTTGGGTCATTGCAGACAGAGGCGGAAGCATTGTACCAGCAGTGGTTTGGGGATCCTATCCCAAGACCACCATATGACCCAGATGATTACCGCACTCTCTGATCCTACTTATGATCAGGTCCATGTGCTCTATCCATATATCTAATGTGTTGAACTTATGTTTTCTGTCTTGTTGGTTGTTCTTAGACTATGTGGTAATATGTTTGAACTTAGACTTGATGTAAACTCAAAATGGGAAATTTTGGTTGGTGTAATAGAAGTACTCATTTTTGAGTAACAGCTGCGATTTAGGGAGAATAGGTCAGATTGTGAACATTGGGGTCAATGTTACTTTAAGTGTGGGGATGTTGGGGGGTGAATATGAACAAAATTTTTGAAATTTTTGACTTGCTCCAAGTAAACTCAAATGGCTTGAAAAGCAGAATTTTCAAAGTAAATCATCAACAATTGACCCGTTAATGTTTTGGATTAGGTTCTTGGTCATAATTGAGTCTTTAAGTTGCATGATAGTGGTTGTGGCAAGGGTTTTATTAAAACTGTAAATGGAATAACGACTAATTAGGGGTGACATGCTAAATTGTAAGTAACACGAATGTTGTTGTGTCGTTAACCTTTTACCCACCGTTTTTGTGAGAGTTGAGCCTTAATTGTAATATCTTTGTTTAGTGTTGGTTGTTCCTGAGTGATACCAAAGTGTTGACCAAATTAGAACTTGTGTTGCAATGCGTGTTGATATTGTATGCTAGAACTTGCACAAAAATGATGGAGGCATTAGGAGTCACCTTTGTTCTTAGCCTTTTGTTTGTGATAGTTTCACATGTCAACCCAACCATTAGAAGCCATGTTGAGCCTTAGCCTAATTATTTGCTAAACCTTAAAGTCTAAATCTACAAGTGGTGTAGTTGGTCCTCAAATGAAGTCCAAAAAAAAAAAAAAAAGAAAAAAAATTTAAAAGAGAAAAAAGCAGAATATTAGGTAAAATGACCTCAATATGAAGCAACAAAAAGAGTCGTTGTAGTATAAGGGTAAGTCTAGTTTGTTAGTGGTTAAATATTCGAGAATTCACACTATTTTGTCGTCACCATCAAATTCCTCATACCTACCTTAACCTTGGCCTTTCATTACAACCCGTTAAGTCCTGTTGATTTGTGTATGGTTTTAGCAATTCGATGGAAGTATGATTGCAATACAAGCTTATGATGACGGTCATTCACGTTTGGTTGAGAGTTCACAGATATACTAGTGCATTGTGACTAGTCCAGAAATAAACCGAGTGGAGAGAACATTGTGAGTGGTGCAATACATTCATTTGAAATATACTTAAAGCATGTTAGGTCTAGTTAGAGGTTATTCCATGTTTTGCTTGAAAAATCATTTGTACTTGTCACAATGTAAAACTATGTAATGTTGTAAGTCTTGTGATTTGGTTATGATCTAGGACTTAATGAAAGAATTGACGGGGCAATTGGGAAATGTATTTGATTATGATGGTTGGATGGTTTTGATGAGATTTGCTTGAGGGCAAGCAAAGAACAAGTGTGGGGATGTGATGAAAGTGTAAATAGTTGTGTGAATTGATGTGTAATTATGTGATATTATCGAATTTTGGCTCGAAACACGTTTACTTTGAGTATGTTTATGAATTGCAGGTGTTAAGTGATTAACGACGTGTTCGGGAGCTTATTGGATGAGTAGAAGAGAAGCCGGGCGAGAAAAGGGTGAAAACATGAAGTTCGGGAGACCAAAACTTTGCGGATGCATAACTCAGGCTAGGAGAAGAGTTACGGGGCCCATAATATATGAAAACTGAGTTTCTCGACGAGACGAAGCCATCGGTGAGATAAGTTTGGGCGTATGGTACGGCCAACCCGGCGTATCATACGGCCAGCGTATGATACGCCCAAATTTCAGCGTTGACAGAAAGTTCTGGGCGTAGGGTATCCTGGTGGGCGTATGATACGCCCGTGCCCGGCGTATCATACGGCGGCGGCCGGAAAAATCCGATTTTTACCTAATTTCTCCCATATTTAAGGCCCAACCTTAGGGTTTCGTTTCTAACACTTTTTGGGACGATTTCTGGGCAAAAAAAGGCACGTTTTTTTGGCATTCCAACTCATCCAAATCAATCCAAGATCATCTAGATTCGTAGAAGCAAAGATCCAATCATGCATATGATCAACGATTGTGAAGATTCAAGTTTGAGGATGTACGGCTAGTTCGATTGTGATCATCTCCGGGTGAAGAATTAGGTTTGAGAATTGGTTTTGTTCTTTGATTTGTTGGATATTGGTGTTGAATTCATTCTTCGTAGTTTTATGGATTCACTAGTGTTTTGATTGTTAAACGATTATGATTTCTTGTTTCTTTTGCAATTTCTAATTCAAGTTCATTACTTTATTTTCATTCATTGTTTGATTGAATTAGTAATCAACGGAATTAGGGTTTTAAAGTGATTAAGAATTCTTGGTTTTTGTAGAACTCGTAATCAATCAAGTCAACAACATCGGTCTAGTTATCGGTTGTCAACAAGATCATTGCTTTGCTTTCAAAACCATATATGTTTAGCAATTAAAGCATGAATCTTGCAATTGAAAAGTAAACTTGAAAATGTTGAATTTAGGGTTTAGAATTAGAAAACAATTAACTTGAATTGAAAACAAACGATGAAAATAAGGATTTGTAAACAATTAATGGAAAAGGTGATCACTCCGAGTTTCGAATTAGGAAGACAATTAGGTTTTCATTAATTTGTCAATTGGGAATCACATAGACATGATTCATGCTTTAATTACTAAACATATATGGTTTTGAAAGCAAAGCAATGATCTTGTTGACAACCGATAACTAGACCGATGTTGTTGACTTGATTGATTACGAGTTCTACAAAAACCAAGAATTTTAAATCACTTTAAAACCCTAATTCCGTTGATTACTAATTCAATCAAACAATGAATGAAAATAAAGTAATGAACTTGAATTAGAAATTGCAAAAGAAACAAGAAATCATAATCGTTTAACAATCAAAACACTAGTGAATCCATAAAACTACGAAGAATGAATTCAACACCAATATCCAACAAATCAAAGAACAAAACCAATTCTCAAACCTAATTCTTCACCCGGAGATGATCACAATCGAACTAGCCGGACATCCTCAAACTTGAATCTTCACAATCGTTGATCATATGCATGATTGGATCTTTGCTTCTACGAATCTAGATGATCTTGGATTGATTTGGATGAGTTGGAATGCCAAACAACGTGCCTTTTTTTGCCCAGAAATCGTCCCAAAAAGTGTTAGAAACGAAACCCTAAGGTTGGGCCTTAAATATGGGAGAAATTAGGTAAAAATCGGATTTTTCCGGCCGCCGCCGTATGATACGCCGGGCACGGGCGTATCATACGCCCACCAGGATACCCTACGCCCAGAACTTTCTGTCAACGCTGAAATTTGGGCGTATCATACGCTGGCCGTATGATACGCCGGGTTGGCCGTACCATACGCCCAAACTTATCTCACCGATGGCTTCGTCTCGTCGAGAAACTCAGTTTTCATATATTATGGGCCCCGTAACTCTTCTCTTAGCCTGAGTTATGCATCCGCAAAGTTTTGGTCTCCCGAACTTCATGTTATCACCCTTTTCTCGCCCGGCTTCTCTTCTACTCATCCAATAAGCTCCCGAACACGTCGTTAATCACTTAACACCTGCAATTCATAAACATACTCAAAGTAAACGTGTTTCGAGCCAAAATTCGATAATATCACATAATTACACATCAATTCACACAACTATTTACACTTTCATCACTTATATTAAGAAATCTTTTTTAATTATAAAGGGTGTATGTAATATAATTAGTATTTTATACTATTATGTAATATATTTTTTTAATATTAAGAATTATTTTTGATTAAAAAAGGTATAATTATATAAAGAATATATTATTAGTATTTATTAAAGTTGTGTATTTATTAGGAGAGAGAAGCGGGAAAATTAGTGTGAGGATGCTCTAGAATAGTGACAAGTGTCCCTCAATTATTTTGATTTATTAAGTATAATAGATTTGGTCTCTTGTTAGAGTAGCTAGAAGTTTGAGATTTCTCTACACATTAGAAGCACACACAAAAGCTTCAAAGGTTCACAAGATAAACATATACTTTGTTGAGTTCTTAATAATCTACAACGATCGATTCCTGATGCTACATAGTTAAACATTCTTGTTTCAAGTAATGTTTCGGGTTTTTGGTTAAATCCTGCAGTACATACTGCTTCGGCTGTTGTACCCTGGGAAATAGTCGGGTTTACCTGGGTGTCCCGAAATCTATTTTAAAGGAAATCTAATAAACATAAATCATCAGCCACCGAAATCATTTCAATTCGTTTCATCTTTTGTTATTCGTGTTTCTTGTAATTTAAATTTCAGAACTTGTTTCATCGTATGCTATATATTCTTTTCTAATTTAAATTTTATCACTTTTATATTTCTTGTAATAATTTATTTTACATTTTGGATTTCTCAGAATTGTAATTAGAGTATTTGTATAATAGAAGTATTTGCTTATATCGTAAATTGTGCTCCTACAGTTAATCCTATAATATTTATGTTAGTGATTGTGTGTAAAAGATAAGAGGAATAGTAATAACAAAAATATGCAAGTATTTTTCAATTTAAATTATAATACATGTAGGGAATGAGACATGAAGATTTATAAAAAGATATAAGATATATTTACAATAAAGTAATTTTTAGTGAAATTATAAGAGTTGGAATAAAAAAACATACTTTGAATGCTCTAACTCTCTTATGTATGAATATAAACTCTTGCTTTAGGATTTGATTGATATGAATGAATAAGGATAAGGTTTTTGAGTTTTCAAGATAAGAATAAAAAAATGGGCTGTGAAAACTACAACATTACACACACACACACATATATATGATAATGTTCAAATAATAACACACTCTTAAAACGTTACCTCAATAACTCTGTCAACATGAAGCCTAATCTTGGATTTTTTTAACGTCATTGTAACACATATACAATACTTTCTTCTTTTATGAGTTTGCGAAAATTAATCATCGTTTAAAACGTAACATCGTTGTAAGTTTTTAACTTACAACATTTCAACTATTTTAGACTCAAAACTTACAACAATGTTTCGTTTTAAATGGTGATTAATTTTCGTAAACTCATAAAAGAAGAAATTGTTGTAGATGTGTTACAATAATGTTAAAAAAATCAAATATTTGGTTTTATCATGACAGAGTTATTTGGTTAATGCTTTAAGAGTTGATTATCATATATTCACAATCATATATATACACATATATATAAAACAATACTATACTCGTTTTAAAGATAAAAATCACTCGTATTTTTTGGTGTAATTTTTATATAAAATAATAACGAATATAAAAGTTATTATCATCTAAAAAATGGGGGGAACATGATAAAATGTCAACAAAAGTGTTTATGACTAAATACCATTCCACTAACTTTTTAATATAACTTTGATGTCAATCATTAAATTATAGATCTAATACCTCACAATCTTTCTCACATTTCTTACCAATCTAAGCATTTTTACTATAACCACATCACGCACACACACACACATACACACAGATATATATGATTGTGAACAAATAATAACTCACTCTTAAAGCATTAACCCAAATAACTTTGCCAAGATGAAGCCAAATCTTGAATTTTTTTTTAACTTCATTGTAAAATATCTACAACACTTTCTTCTTTTATGAATTTGCGAAAAATCATCACCGTTTAAGACGTAACAGCGTTGTAAGTTTTTCACTTACAATACTGTAATGTTTTAGGCCTATAACTTATAATGATGTTACGTCTGAAGCGGTGATAAATTTTGTCAAACTCATAAAAGAAGAAAGTGATTTAGATGTCTTACAATGATGTTCAAAAACCAAATCAAAGATTTGGCTTAATGTTGATGGGTTATTTCGGGTTAATGCTTCAAGGGTGGGTTATTATTTGAACGTTACCCTATATATATATATATATATATATATAGGGGAAGGTTCCCCTAAAAAGTGTATTTTGCCTAAGAAGGCTAAGAAGGATTTTAAAAACTTGAAAACCGACTCAAACAAACCCTGATTGAATTAATTTTTACATCATTGGAATCGGCTTGTCGAACCCTAAAACCCAAACCTTAAATCGTAAACAATAAACCCTAATACTAAAACCAAAACTTTAAAAACAAATCTTTAACATAAAGATACAACTTAAAAGCTAAAAACCAAACCCTAAAACCCAAAATCTAAATCTAGTTGTTAAAACAAAAACTTAAAATCTAATATTGTAGGGTTCGATGAGACGGTTCCAATGCCATTGAAATGAGTTCAATCGGAGTTCGTTTGGGTCGGTTTTGGAGATTTTAAAAATCCTTTTTAGCCTTCTTAGGCAAAATATACTTTTTATTTGATCTTTCCCATATATATATATATATATATATATATATATACATAGGATTTCATTATTAAGAACCAACAACTTGTAAACAATAAAAACAATATTTATATACACATGATTTAAGAGGTATAAAAGTAATTTTTCTTTAAAGTAGAAATAACTATTATATCCGTTAAGCTTGTTGCTAGAAATGTTTCCTTTAGTATTTAAGCAAGAATACACACACACATATAGGGTAAAAATATCTTGAAAATCACCTTAAGATGTGACAATTATGGAAACACTCATATAATATGCAAAATTTTTTTTACAGATTTATAACATTATTTTGTAAACTTTTATAAAAAAACAAAAAAGTGCCAAGCCTGTATTTTCTAAAAAATATTTTGTTAAAAAATATTTTGTAACAAATACGCAACATTTGGACGCAAGTTATATATTTGTTACATGGTGTTTCAAAATGTTTTTTTTAGAAAAACCTCTTGGGGTTTTTTTAATTTTTATAAAAATAAATCAAATAATATTACAAACATGTAAAACAATAGAAAAAACTTTTTTTACATGATTTTTTCATGATTTTCATAGTTGTTTCGACTTATGGCGGTTTTTAATTTATGAATTCCCAGTATATATTAAAATAACAAACTTATGAATGGTTAAGGTATTCTTGTAAATTGTTCACAAACTTAAGATATTTTTATTTTTTTTTCACATAATTGTTTTCTAACTTTTTTGTTTTATTTTTGTTTTGCTTTTGTTTAGTTTTTTGTCTCCTTTCTTCCTAATTTAAGTTTTATTTTTTTTTTCATCAGTTAACTTTGTTTTTATCTTTATGTCAATTTTGGATTTTTGACGCTTGATTTTTATAACTTTATCATGTTTGTTGTTTTTATTAATTTTAATTTTAGTTTTACGTTTTCTGTTTGCTAACTAAATTAATCTTTATCTTTCATCTGTATTTGTATTAGAATCTTCGATATTTGCTTTCACAACCGAGTACATTTTGGGTTTTATGGTGGAATGACGGTAACTAATACTACGGAATATGACTTTTCTGGAGTTATATACCTTCAGGTTCTACGACATGGTGATACTCACTTTGATGATGACATGTTCTATTTGCTTTTTTGATATTTTAAATCATATCATCATAGATGGCCCAATTTCAAGTGAGCACCTAACTCAATTGTTTTTTTTTTTGGTTATCTTAGAGTTTTTAAGTGTGTAGGTATTATTATCAATAGATTTAAAATGAACGTTCTTTATATCTTAAAACTTTGTCAGAATAACAGCTTCCTAGAGCAACACAAGGAAAAAAAACTAGTCTGTAACTAAAAAAATGATGTAATTGAAAACTATTGAAGCAACTTTTCCAAATCAATAAAAATATTAAAAGATTAAGATTTAAAAAAATGTAAAATATGAAAAAAGTTTTCATCTTAACAGGTTTGAAAAATAATTATGTATGTGTATATATTAAAAAAAAAGGACGGCTAATGAATAAGAGTATCTTTGTTTTGCAAACTTTAGCCACCAACTCTCTTTTCTTCTTGTAAACGTTGGCCACCTACTTTTTTTGTACTCACATGTATGAATGGTAATGTGCCGGGTTTACCATGGGCTTTATAAAAGCTTGTCATATACCCGGTCAAAACCTATAAGGTATTTACCTATAAGGTATCGCGTATGCTCATGGATTTCGGGTTTACCCATAGGCTTTAGTTTGCTAAATATACATTTATAGAACAACTGGTTTAAAACATGTCAGTTATGTATTAGGTAATTAAAAGTACACTTGTTTTTCACACATTCATTCAAACATTTTTCTTACAATTAAAAACCAAAATAACACAACAACAAATAAATCATAATTAAAATAACACAATACGATAAATTTAGAACGTGAAAATTAGAAATCAATTATATGCTAGAAATAAAAATAAATATGTGAAGAATAAAATTGGGTATACTTATGAAAATTGGGTGTATTTATTGGATAAATGGGTATTATAATCAGGTTGACGGGGCGGGTAAGTGGTACGGGTGTATATGATGAGTAAAGGGGTGTATAAACAAATTTAAGCCCATTCCATACAGTGAAAATTTTATAAATTAATCATATATTCGGCCCAATACCCACCAGGTTTGAAAATACCCGTCCTATATCTTGCGGATTACAGGCAAACCTGCCAGGTGCGTGTTATTTTTGCCATCATACCCACGTGTTTAGAGAGACAGAGAAAGCGGGAGATGGAGAATCGCCTGACACCGGCCATTCCTTATTTACTCCGTCCACTAGCTTCAGTGTGGTGGATGCACTCTCCAATGAGCACATGTGAAGAGGGGACTCTCCAATGACCACCTGTGAAGAGGACGTAGGCGTTCAGCGGTTCAGACCGTTGTCTCCCGTCGTTGTGTGATGAATATGAGTTTTTTTCGTAAACTTTGGCCTTCTACTCTTTTTTGTTTTGTAAACATTGGCCACCTATTTATTTTGTACCCACATGTTTAGAGAGAAACAGAGAAAGTAGGAGATGGAGAACCGCCTGACATCGGCCATGCCATTCCATATGCACTTCGTCCGCCAGCTTTGGCATGGTGGATGTAGAGAATTTCCAGAAAGCAAACAATTGGATGAAATTGAAAGCCGTGGATCGCACTTTCAGATCAAACTATTTGCGGTTCACCCAAATATTTGATCGGATAAAATTCAATTTCGCTCAAGAACAAGTATGAATATTCGCTGTGAATTCGATTGAATGAACCAGATTCTGCAATCATCGATCAAAATGTAGAACAGCGGTTTGGAAACTATCTCCAGACAGTTTTCCAACTTTCATTTTTCACGATTTTGCCACAAAAGTTGTAAACCAAATTTTTATGTAAAATTCGTAAAATCAAACTGTCTCCGCCAGGGGCTGCCCTTGGACCCCGCTAACAGGGGGCGCTGCCCCCGGACCCCCGCCAAGGGGACGTTGCCCCCTTGGAACCCCCATTGAATTTATAAAAGATTAAACAAGCGTGCACCCCACACCCAACTTGTTTAATGATTTTATAGTTCATATTGATCGATAAAATTAACCCCAATTACACTAAAATATCTAACAGTGGATGCACCCTCCAACGAGCACCTTGAAGAGCGGACTCTCCAACAACCACCTGTGAAGAGGACGTCGATATCTGGCAGTTCTGACCGTTGCCTCCACCAGCTCGTCACTTTGACGTCCTCGGCGATGTGGTGATGCTTTTTCTTTGTCGTTGTGTTCGTTCTTCTTTATCGGCCATACGTCTCGCCCATGCCTCCCGACCGACGTTGTTTTCTGATTTGCTTACACATAGGCCTAGGTTAGGGTTTTTCAAATCTTTTTACTCCGATTTTGTGTCAAGGGAACCTCGAATCCCCTCTCTCAAATCAAATTTCCTTAAGTTTAGGTGTTGGGATTGAAGTTCAGTTAGGATCTAATGCAACTAATGCTTTAGACATGTCATCTTGAAGTCTTTTGCTATCCTGAAGTATGTGTTGTAAATTGGATGTAAATTCTTTCATGTAGAGTTTGATGCTTAGAATTTCATAGAATCTTCATATTATTGATCCTCATTGTCGTTTGTTAATTTATAACTCATTGGCTTCTAGCTCAGGTGTTGTTGGTTCCTCTATGATTGCTTCACAATTCCTCCCTAAAACTTCCGCACATTTATTTATCTCATTTTCAGCTACAGGCCGTGGCATGGACCTTATAATAACAGATGGTATTGATGATATAAATGTGAGTGATTAGGTTTTAGTTTTTATCTTTTTCTAATTTAATTTGTTAATTACAAGATACCGATCAACGACGTCTTGAGTTTCGTAAAGCTTGGAAACAAAGCTCGTAAAGCTTGGAATACTCCGCCGCAACACGTGGCGGAGATAAAAATAGTTTGCTATTAAAACATATTTTAAAATCTTGTATTGCATAGAGTTCAGTCATATTCTTTTGCTGTTGAAAAAAAAAAGATATCATATTCTTTTTCCTAAAATCATCGTACTTTCTACTTTGCATCCTATTGAATTTCGAATATTGATGTTCTAGAAGAGCCATAAGTTACATTTACATCCCTCGCATTACACGCCGACTTGCGATTCAGATTATTAAACGTTTGTTAGTTTCTATTTTAATAAATATTAGTATAAGATAATAAATACATACCTAAAACATATCCGCATTAATGTTTCTAAACCATACAAAAAAATCAAAACGATTCTATTACTAATTTACTGGTTTGATAGGTCAAATCAGCTTATAACTGAACCGTTAAACCGATTTTCAAATCACTGTTTTATTATTATTAACTCCACAATTTATGTAAATTTATAATAAATTGATATTATTTTTTCAATGATATGAACTTATTATAAATATATTAAAAAATAAAAAACTCAACAGAATTCTTTTATCAAATATAATATTTACTAAAACAAAAAACATATAAAAACGCAATAAAACTCTTCGGTCAATTAACTTATTTGCCTTTCAAAAAATAACTAATTTATTTTACATGTAATAAACTATCAATAAAATATATTTTGGTTCAATAAAAACAACATTCAGATTAAAATAAAGTAAAAATAAAAATAAAAAAGACAAGAAACCTATGTACTCGATCTCCACGGTATATGCAACATATATATACCGACAACCATACAAAAGCTATTAAAATTACATCGAATTTTTGTCTAGAAAAACATCTTTTTACATCAAATTTGTTTCCCTAAAATAACTTGAGATAACTCCAAAGGCAAATTAATATATATTTAATTTTAAACGATTAGTATTTTATTTAGAAAAGTAAATACATAATGTTTTAAAACAATTATACATCTTCTCTATATATGTCATCTAAATAACCAAAATATTCAAACTTTATGCCTTTGTGTTAAAGTATTTTATTTAAAAGAGTTATTAAACATTTCATATTCAAACTTTATCCTCTAAATTTTATAACTGAGTTGTTATAAGTACTGAGTTGCTATAAGTGACGCATGATTGTTTTTAACAGGTATTCTATGGTTCCGAGTTAAGTCAACAATCACAATTTTTTTATCTAGTTGTCATCATTAAGTTTTAAATCTTCAATAAATCATCGGTCCAACCCAAATAAAGTTAGATAACCAAAGTATATTGACAAAGAAAATAACCAAATAGTTTATTTTATAGATTTCACTCATATTTTAGTACATCAAACCTGAAAATCATACCACAATTATTCAAATGGAACCTTGTATGTTATTTTTAGCCATACTCAAAACCAAAATACATTGAACTATGCTGGTGGGATCCAATAACTGCAAGAAATACTTTTTGTACGTTGAAAATTTTTCATATGTAATGGAGTCAGCTAAGGTGTATGTCTGTTGATGGAGGAAGCTTCACATCCTAATTTGCATGATGTTTAGGTTGAGCCTGGTTTGTTTTTACCCTAGTCTCCCCAACTCCTTCAGGACTTTCGTTAACTTATTTTGTGTCCAAGTCTGCTTGGACTTAAAACTTCACTAATGCCTTCAACTTCCTGGCCCAAATCAACAAACAGTGAGCGAGTCATTGCTAGAATCTCACTGTTGGGCTTGTGGCTCGTTCAATGATTGGGCTTCTTGGCTATGTTCTAAGGTGGCTATCTCTTTTGGATTAATCTTGATGGTTTGGGTTCGGTTCGGGTCAAATCGGGTTCGTTCACGGGTCACGGGTATGGTCAAAATTGGTCATGGTTCAGATTGCAGAAGATGTGTTTATGCCAAAAATATCAATGATATATCTCGAATCATACAAATAAAACTTCTCTCAAGAGAAAAACAAAAGACCAACAATTCGATAACAATGATCAGAAAGAAGAATCACACAATCAAAGTGATTCAACAAATACTAAACGATTAACACTCAGAAATCTCTCAATTACAACGAAAGAAAAAAGATGAAAACTCTGTTCGTTATGATCGAGAGAAAGAAAACTCCAGAGAAAAAGTTCTTGAATGATGTGTATGTCAAAATGATGACCTCGAACAAATATAATATCTTCTGTCATCCTTATCTTCAAATGTGTATTAGAAATCCTTAGCCCATAAACTGATCCAGCTACTGATCCATTAACATTAATCCACCAGCTCCTTATCTTGAGCCCAAACTGATCCATTAGCTTTATTATTCGAAATCCAGCTCCAATCATTCAAGATACATACAAAAAAATATAACAACACAATTATAAAATTGATAATAATAAAAGACATATATATTTTCAACAGTTTATCCATGTCTTTGGTTCTTGTGGAATTAGTCAGCAAGATGGAAAACGGACGGGGTGACAGGGTTTTAGGGAAACAAACTTGGAAGAAATTGTGGCTAAAGAAATGCAGTACGTGGGTTGAGTTTAGCACATGTTTTATTAGTTTGTTTATTATAAATAGGGCTAGTTTATGGTTTCTTTTGTACCCTCTTTTGATTTAATAAAAAGCAGTAGCAAGTTTAGAAAATAGAAATCACTTCTGTACGTGTTCTATTGTGTGTTATCCAAGCCTAGATCCAACAGCCTCCATATCTTGACCCAAATACAAAAATACTCCCCTTTGGTTTCTTTATGACAAATGATCATAGGTTGGAAAAAACCTAGAATCGGAACCGGAACCGACAACCCGAACCGGTGGGTACAAGTGGTTCCCGATTCTCATATATATCGAAACCGGATCCACCTTTACCAGGTCAAACCCGAACTGGAACCGGCCAAAAACCAGTTGGAAGCGGTCAAAAACCGGTACCAAAACTGGAACCGGTTGTTGACTTTACGGTGAAAAGTATGAAACTGATTCACAATGATGATTTAGGGTTAAATGAGGGTGAAAGGAGATGAATTACCGACATTACCCCTGACTTAACAGATGTAGTTATCGTCGGTTTACCGGAAGGATGAATTTCTTTATAAACTCATTTTTATGGATGATTTCAGAAACTATTTCTAAAAAAGGACGACATCTGTAAATTGGCTGAATATAAAGGACGATTTATATAGTTTACTCTTTTTTATATAAAAAAAACTATGCCCATAAAGTTTAAATAAGTCTAGTATCCAAGCTAAAAATAATTGTGCATATTAATTTTATAAAAGACTAAAATGTTTGTTATATAATTATGAGTAGGGTTGTCAAAAATTTCCGAACCGACTAACTCAACCCACACGCAAACCCGATTAAGCTTAATAGGGTTGGGTTATTCAGGTTCAAAAAGTTAGTCGGGTTATTCGGGTCAACTGACCCAATTCTAGTGACCTGACTAACCCAAACGTTATTAGGGTAGGTTTGAAGTTCAATATTTTTTTTTAAAGAAACCCCGACTAACCCAAAACCCGATTGAGTTGACATGATCATAGACTGTCTATGATTTTTCTATGTTTATTGTTATAACATTAATCTTTCTTTTAAAAAAGAGTTATACAATTTATTATTCGTTTGAGACTATGGGCATTTTTTTACCTTCTCAATCCGTGCACTTAAATTCTTAGAACCAGCTCTAGACATAAGACTATCCACAGCGGTCACCTCATTGAAAACCATTCCCCATTGAAATTTCTTGCCACGTCATCAACCCACTGAAAATCTTAAACACCCACAATGGTCACCCCACTGAAAACCCTTTCCCACTATTCCACATCATCAACAATTAAAAATAAATAAAAAACTTTACTCTAATTTAAAATAATTCAATATTTTACAAAAAACACACATTACATTAAGAAAAACAAAACTATATTAAAAATCTACTAGTCGCTTTAGATGCTACGAACAACAATATCGGTGCGAACTCTTTCGATATGTTCGACCAAATCGGTTTTTAACGACTCGAGAATGCTTTTGTTTCGCAACGCCAAAATTTGGTTATCTCTGCGCGGGTCATCAATGTCAAAAGGAGATGGCGGTTTGTCTTCATCCGGTACAAACGGGCTAATCGAATTGCCCTCACATTCAAGTATCATATTGTGTATTACGATACAGGCATACATAACGGATCTAATTTTTTTGGGATGCCATGCTCTAGCCGGATTTTTTATGATGAAAACACCGGAGAGGATGATGACATTTTTATAAAAAATAAATTATATAAAAATTAAGATAGTTTGAATGAAAATGAGTGTGTAAAATGATTCAAATGAGATGTTTATATAAATATTGATTTTATTATTATTATTTTAAAATGTAGCCGTTAAAAGCAGTGTTGTAAAAATCGCTAATCGGTAGTCGGGCAGCGAGGTAGGGACTAGCGATTAATCGGGATTAATCGGATTGGAAATTTATATATAATTTTACAAAATTATAGATATACACATAAAAATTTATATATAATTTTCACTATGCTTATTAATTTTTCAATGCTTCAAAATATTTCATAACATCACAATTTATATATATATACACACACACTTACATAAAGAAAGTGTATTTAATTTTTAAAGTTTGAGGGTATAAATGGTAATAATTCAAAAAAAGGGGGGAAAGGGTAAAAGATATGTACAAAAAAAAATATATAAAAGGTATATACATGTGCGATGTACAATCGGGAGGCGAAGTAGGGCACCCGTCGACATCTTCAATCGGTAACTCAACCGCAATGGTAGGAGATGGAGGATCGGGGACTACAAACGACTGGAGGTCCACAATCGGTAGGAGATGGAGGATCAGGGATGAGCAAGAATCGGTACATGATGGAAGAAAGACGATCGGCGACGACAGACGACCGGAGGAGCCACAATCGGTAATTCTAAGCTTCAATTTGTGTAAAATACTCAAGGTAATCACCTGTTCTTGGTCTCTGGATCTCCGTAGATCTCTAAATTGCCGGAATTTGGCCGATTAGGACCTCTAGTCACCGGAATCGGTTTAATCGGCGTCGGCCGATTAGTCCACTTTTGACCGATTTTGACTGATTTTGACTGATTTGGACCGACTAGCGATTTTTGGTCCGACTAGGTCAAAATTAATCAGGACAGTGGCGACTAGCGATTACTCACCGATTAATCGGTGACTAATCGCAATTTTTACAACACTGGTTAAAAACATTGGGGGGCCCACAACATTTTGAACCAACCAATCAAATGGAAGCAATTGAAACGGGGAGCGGGGGACGTGGAGGCCGCTTCGGCGGGCACCATTGGGCTAGAGGGCGATGTTCCCATTGGACCCCGCCGCGGGGTGAGCTCAGCGGCGTCAAGGCTGTGGGCGGTCTAAGCATCACCTTAAAGTATTCAAACAGTAAAAATTGTATATAAATATATAATCAAATCATTATTCTCAAAATATGATGTTTCAATTCAAATACGTATCTATATATGCATTATAAGGATTATTTGAATAAAGGACCTCAATTCCAATTTCAACGTTTGCCCTCCATTTTTGAAGTTTTAAGTAATTGATTTTCTAATCGGTGAATTTGAAGCCTTGCCGTTTAGAGGTGGCCAAAAACCCGGATAAACAACCCGAATCAAAACTGGTGGGTACGGGGCGGTTTTCAATTCTCAGAAAAATCAGAACAGGAACCGGAACATGTTTCATCTTTACCCGAAAAAACCGAACCGAAACCGGTCAAAAACCGGTTAGAACCGGTAAAAAACGGAAACCCGTTCCAAAAGAAGCCCGGTTTGGCACCTCTACAGTGCCCTTGTATGTATTAGCGCATTCTGTATTCTAATATTCTAATAATCTAATCTAGAAATGTATTGGGCTTGGCCAGTGTCTTAATTTTACAAAATTTACCAAATGAGAAAAATTCAATGTACTTTTGACCAAATGATAAATATTCAATAAACTTTTGAAAAAATGAGGCACTCAGATATTTAATAAATAATAAATGATTAAGTTAGTTTAATGTTCTTAATAACTAATGATATGTAACACTTAACGAAGAAAGATTATTGGATGATTAAGCCAAAATATGTAAATAAAAGTAGGTTGGTGTATTTAGTAAGTATAATTGTTGTAATTAGACTTACTCTTTTATTTAACATGTTGTATTTACTCTTTTATTTAACATGTTGGTTACAATGTTTTATTAGGAAGTGTATCTTAATTTTATTTTTTAAATAGATATTAAAATTTTTTAATTTACTATATTTTTATTAGTTGTCTATCTAATTTGTATATTTATTTATTTGTTTGTTATGTTTTTACGGGTATTATAGTTACTCAAAAAGATGAGGAGTAGACTATGAGGAGTCACTTTCTCTTGGAGCTTGATACGACACAATCATAACCATTCTTGCAATCTCAGCTTAAAGAAACTGGAAATTGTCAACTAGATGTAAAGAGTGCATATCTACATGGAGAGCTAAAGGAAACCATATACATTGAACAACCTTAACGCTTTATTCAGAAGAATGAGGAACAAAAGGAATCCAAGTTAAAATGGGGCTCTGCATGGTCTTAAACAAGCCCCTAAGGCCTAGTTTAATTTCATTAAGGGTACTTAAGACGTGAAGGTTTCAAGCAAAGTTAGTATGATCATACACCTTTTACTATAAAGGTTTGGAATAAAATCATTATGGTTAGTTTGCATGTGGATAACTAACATATGTAGGGAATGATTGATATGATTTTGTGAATTATATGCAACACAAATTTGAGAAAACCGATATTTGGGTGATAAGATGTTTTATTAATGTAGAAATACAGCAGAAGAAGGATGGAATTCATCTTTGTCAGAACAAATATGCTAAGGAGATTCTTGAGAGGTTTTGCATGTGGAAAAGCAAGTTTGTGAATGACCCAATTGTACCTGAAACAATTTGGACTAAGGCAGGATTAAGGAAGCATTTAGATGCTTATGTACAAAAAGTTGATTGTTAGCCTTATATATATTAGAGTAACTCGCCATGGTTTATGTGGCATGTTTGTTATTATTCGAGTAACAGTTGAACGACTATCTGGTTGAACTTGATCTCCGAGTTCTTTCCTGGCTATCCTGCTAAGAACATAAATCACCGTTAGCCTTACCGCAGGAGAGAGCCTCCTGCGATTGGACTCCGGCGTGAGAATAAGAATTCGATCGGAGATGTTAAGTTAGAGAGAAAATAGTGAACGGAATGTGAAGTGGGTTTTCATAACCTGAGACGTAGTATTTATACTGCTTCCTTCCTGGGTGCTAGAGCTCCCAGGAATTAGATCATTTCCTTTTTTATGGTGGCAGCCCCATGCTTTCCAAGAGCCTTCTTTGTGTTCCTCGGACTTTCCCATTTTTGTGTAATAAGTTAAGCTGCACACAATTTAGCTTTTCTGCTTTCTTTTCGACTTGACTCCTTCCTTCTTTTGTCCATCGTATAAAGGTGTTCTTCTATCTTTCTTTGATTATTCCTTTGGTCCGTTCTGTTTGTCTTTCATTTCCTGGCCATCTTGCCTTTTGGCCATTTTGCCTTTCACCTTTTGATCTTTATTCGAATAATATAGAGGATTACTATCCTACGTCATCAGTTATCAAGATCTATGGCAATTCCTAAGTCTGAGCACTTGCAAGGTGCGGAAAGGGTTATAACATACTTAAAAGGGAACACGTAACTTTGGCTTATTCTATGAAATAAGTCATGTTTGAAGCTTAAAGTATATACATACAAAAGTATGTTAGGGATGTGGAGGATATAAAATATACATCGAGTTATGTATACTTACTCAACAATGTTGCCACATGCTGAAAATACATCTCACCTGAACTGTCCCATCTATCGTTCTAAGGAGAAGTTTAGTTTCAAACCCTGGTTTGAACAGGACTATACTATGCTAATTTTCCTTGGATGATCAACATTTTAGGGTCAAATGCTGATGAGAACATTGAACCATCTATGTGGCTAAGATCCCTCACAACCAAGACACAACGACACAATTATCAAGGGCATACTCTACCACTGATCTATTCATGCTATCCCTTTTCTTAGGACCCACATTTTATCATCTATATAGGTAGAATTTATGACAACAAGAATTTGTGTTTGTTATTGTGTGTGGTTAAAAAGGCTTATGGAAGCCTTGAATGACGATGATACTCTTAAGGTTCTTTGTGACAACACTTCATTAATTAAGTTAGCAAAGAACCATGTAATAAATAGAAGAACCAAACATATAGACGTGAAGTAATTAGAGAGATCTAATATGTCAAGTAAAAGTGAACTAAACATTTACAAAACTAATGAGCAAGTAGCGGACATCATGACAAAGTTGGTTAAATTGGGTGTTTCTGAATATGCAAAGGATGTTGGGAGTTCTCGAAGTAAATCGAATGCTTGCAGCAGGTTGGTTTAGGGGTGGATTTGTTGAATGGAATAACAACTCTTATGCCCGAGTTTTTAGTTTTTATTATTGAATATTTTGTTTATGATTAAGTTATATTTAGCATCAGATGTCACGATTACTGTGAAGATCTAAACTAAATTTATACTAGTTTTTGGTAGTTTATGTAAATTTATATGGTATGTATTTAGTCAAAGTTGTAATATTTTAAAGTTCAGGGTAGGTGTTTTAATAAACAAAGTATTAAACTGTGTTAGGGTTATATATACCCTAAAGCACCGTATGTATTATATGTATATATATGCAAGAACAAAATTCTCTGTCTCAATTTCTCTAAATTTATCAATCATAACTTGTGATTTACACTTTGATTACCAAAATACTGTTGATTTTTTTACAAGTTTCACAAGAGTATAAATTACCGGTCTTTGTTATGGAATAATATCACAAAATTTTATGAGTTCTTGAATTCTTCAAGAATTGTTTGAAAGTTGGAAATTATTATAACATGATAGATTATAAAGGGGCCTGTTAGGGAGACGCCCAGGTGGATAACTGGACACCCGTCAATACGGCCCGTATTGGGCTTTACGGGTCGTATTGAAAAGAATATTCTGACAAAAGCTGACACGTCAAATCATAGGTCTGACGCAGGTCTGACACACCCCATACGGCCCGTATGTCACAATACGACCCGTATACATGTGATATTGATATGAGTGTGGTTAAATGCATAAACACAGACAAATAGATAGATAGATACACTACTTGAGTAATACTGGTGAGTAGGGTATCTTTCCTTTAATATAGCTAGCTAATAAGCTATGTGGGAATAGGGTTCTTAGCTGGTCTGATGACAAGTGACTTGACAATCAGCACAAGACTCAACAAAGGAAAAAAAATGACAGAGTTGGTGCACAGAAAAGTAAAGAGAGAGAGTAAATTGTGTATTAAATGAAGAGAGAGAGAGTAAAACTATAATGAATGGAAAGAGAAATTATGTATTAAATGAAGAGAGAGAGTAAAACTATAGTGAATGGAAAGAGAAATTATGTATTAAATGAAGAGAGAGAGAGAGTAAAATTGTTTTGTTTTGATTTTGGTTTTAATTTTGACCCTATACGAACCGTAAAGGGCAATACGGGTCGTATGTACTTTTAACCGTCAGACAGTAACCTGACAAAGTCTGACAAAATCTGATACACATACGACCCGTAAAGGGTCATACGACCCGTATAAGCCTAGGTGGTGTCAACTTATCCATAGGGGGTGTCCAAATAACCTCCCCATTATAAATAAGGATTGATGACAAATGAGATAATGAACACGACTATGTTTTTCTTTCTAAATTAATATGGTCCATTATTCTAGAACCATCTTAAGTTACACTTTGCACCCTTTAGTATCCGATTCCATTTTAGATTGCGTCCCATTCATGTTCTAGAAGAACGTGAACTTACGTTTTACACCATTGAACATTAGAACAAGCATGTTGTTTATTTATTTATTTATTTATTTGTACCTTCTCTGCTGATAATTGAATTAAAAAAAAAAAATGGTATACACGTGAAGAGTAGATAATTTTTGGCCGAGACGATAATTTAAAGTTTAAAAAGTAATTTTATATTTATGTTATGACAGCTACCAGAAAATCATATTAGTTTTCGAAAAGAAAATCTAAAGTTTAAACACTTTCTGGAAATTTTAACTTTTCATCAATTTCAATTTTATTAAAAATATAAATGTTTATACTTAAATTATTTAACTTTTTTCAAATTAAATATTTTTTACCGTTACATATTGGTTATTATAAATTTGGATATTAATAAAATTTGTGCAAAATTTTCACACGGTAAAATTTTTTTGTTGTGTTTAGAGCACCAAATTACAAAAATTTTAAATTCGTAAATTTAAACAATTAATTTATCAAAAAATATAAATACTTTGTTGTAATTTTGTTGTTTTTCTTATCCAATCGAAGATAATGAATTCAACCTTATATATTATTTATAAAATAATAAATTTATATATAAATTTCGTTTAATTGATTAACCGAATAAAACAAACAAATCAATTTAAAAAATATGAAACTAAAAACCGAATCCAGATATAGTTTGGTTTTAAGTTTTTTTTAGCACCTCTAAGATCATCATTATGAAGTTTATTAGATAATGGTAGCCTCTTGACTAATGGTAGCCCTTTGACCTCTCTTATGAGAGGTCTTGAGTTGGAGTCTCACCAAAAACAAATATTTTTCTGGGTGAGCCATGGGGTTTTCCTAGTTGTAGGTTTCTTCCTGGGCAGGTGGGTTAGGTCACCACACTCTGTTATTCGGGCAGAAGGGTGATCTATTTGCCAGGGTGATCCCGGGTGACCGGACGTTTGCTGTTAAAAAAAAAAAGATAAACTAACATGCCGTTAAAAAAAGTAATATGAGTTTACACTGAATTTGGCACTTCATGAATGTAATTCATAATATTTAACGTGTTTTGTGATTTTCAAGTGTCACCTTAAATGCTCCGATTGCCATTTGCTACCCACGAGAAGTGTTGTACGTCTTTATTTGTTTACCAGGTTTCAAAACACGTGTATCACACAGATTGTATAAAGAAAAAAAACAAAATACTTGTAAATAAAAATTTAAAAAATATTAGATGATTGAGTTTAAATGATAAATAAAATTATAAATTTAAAATGTTTCTTTTAATATTAAAAATATACTATTATCTAGATTTATATTAACTTTTGTATATTATTTTAATAACATTTTATTTAATATGAGTAAGGAAAAAAAATGATGCTGAGAATGAACTAGAGAGTGACATGTGTCTTTTAATTAACAGTAGAGATATACAAAAAAAAAAAAATAGACTAAGATTAAACCATAGAATAACAAGTGTTAGCTAGCTACTTATTTATGGTATAAAATGTGTGCGACATCCAGTCTGGGGTTAGGTGTGAGTTTGGTTGTTTCTGTTAATATTATTTTAAGTCTTAAAGAAATGACACAGAATGAGCTTAATTCCATATGTGAAAACAAAATACTATAATTTATAATTCGATTGATTGAATTGACGATCAACTAGAATTGGACACATTGAAATCTAATTAATTAAACTAGTCAAATTAATTATCATAAAAATGATTAAACTAGTCAAATTATTACTTAAAAATTTATTTGCTATTTATAATTCGATTGATTGAATTGACGATCCACTAGTCAAATTTATTATTTAAAAATTTAATTTTTATTTTAAAGATGAAATAATATGGCTTAAAAATAAGTACTTTCATATTTACTCTTCCTTCTTACAATTTAGAAAGGATGTCGTCATGCATCAATTTCTGGAAACAATGGGCTCACATGATTGAGACCTTCGTCGTTTTAAAAAAAAATTATTTGCAAAAGATTTTGTTGGAAACTTGTGATCTAATTCTAATACTAATAGTTGATAAACAAGGCTGAATAACGTTTGAGAACTTAGACTGTTTCTAATAATCAACAGGTGGGCATATACATATATGCATAATTTTAGAGTATTTCTAGTTTAGATGTTGTCCTTAAATCATTCCAACACATTCAATTTGTGTTACCTTCAATACCAAATGTGATAATCAACCTATTATACTTGTGCATTCTTGTAATCAATGTTGTTAAAACCAAATCTGATTGAACCTGGCTAGAATAGGTAGAGCAACCATTTTAAAATATAGTGTGTATGACCGCCCTCAGATGAACCCGTCATTCGAGCTGGTTAATGCGATCGGATTGTTTTTTTTTATACTTAGATATCCATAGTATAAAACATTAAAACTAAACCCTATAGTTTTTTAAACATGATTATGCTTGTTTGAATATGGATTATGTTTCTTGTAATGCATGACTCATCCACATGCTAACTTTGTAAATCACGCTGAAAAATAGGAGGACCAATGGCAATGACTACTCGTCGGAATATTCGAATAACATAAATATTGAATTTCCCAAATAGTATCAGTCCTCAAAGTAGTATTTCTATGCTTAGTAATTGAAACTTCTTACAAAAAATGTAATTAGTATGAGTCTAAACTACCCAGGGATGAGGGGTCCTTGAGGATGCCTAACTAATATTTTTTAGATGATAAAAATCCCCAAAACACATTTCTTTTAACAAAATTCAATTTTAGTTTTATTATATTATTAGATATACAAATGTGAAATGCAATCATATCATTCCGTTTAAATAGAAAAACTAGTTAAATAATAACTATAATTAAATGAATGATTATACCTTACAAAAGAACTCACTTATGCCCGTTTGTCATAACGGTTAAAACTTTTATGTGTTTGAAGCAAAGGATCGCCGGTTTGATTCCTATCATAGTTTTTTTTAACTATTATTTTCGTTTTATAATTTCTAGCAACGCTTATTTTTATAAAGTGTCGCATGCTTTCACAGTGGCTCGGTTTATTGTTTAGGACGGATTGACGGCTACTACGGCGAGTTTTTTGTTCTACTTTTTCATATTCTTAATATTGTTATCATTGTTATGACAGAGTACTCAGGTTGTCAAAACGGTACGACTCAAGTTTTACGTTAATTAGGAGGCATTATGTGCGACGCGTTTTATGTCGTTTTTAATTTGTTAACATTATTGAATACTCACAAATGAAAATCATATTATTTAATTAAATATTAATTATTAATTTTTTTCGTTTTATTTATTGGCCATTGTGACATGTTTTTACATCTATAATTATTTTTTTGTTGTGTTTTCCTTAAATGTTTTAATAATAATTAAATAATAATGTAAATAAATAACAATAATTAAAAATTGTTTTCTTCTTTTTATTTGAGAGCTCTATGTTCGTATTTTTTATGCTAAATTTTGCAAATGCAAAAGCATTTTATTATTTCTATCCAACGATTTTAGCATCGTGTGCTTACGTTTGTTTTCATATTCTTTGGGAGTGTTGTATATTTTTGCGATAATTCGATTTATTGTTTTAGGACAGATTGATAGCCATTGCGACTGGTTTTCGATCTATGTTTTAATATTTGTGATATTGCTACCAATGTTGAGACGGAGTACTCATGTCATTAAAGCGATATTACTCAAACCTATACTTACGCAATTGAACTTTGTGTAAGGCGTGTTTTAGATCATTTTTATTTTTTTACTATTATTATATATTTACAAATGAACAATAGTATTATTTTTAATAAACTATGATTACGATTTTTTTTTTCATTTTTATTTGTTTGCTCCATGATTTTTTTTCTTGATGCTATATTTTACGACTATACACTACTTTTTTTTAGTCGGTGTGACACTTTAGAGTTTTATGTTAGAGTAACAACCTTTGTGACATATTTTTATATTTTCATTTTATATACGAGATCATGTCTTCGTTTTGATATTAACAATCATAGCAAAATTCCCACTAGTTATATTTATATGCGATTACAAAGGACTTAGCTACATATCACACACATGACACTGTTTGATTGAGCCACGTCTCATTGTTTAAATCGCCTCACATTCGCTTTCTTTAGCCGACGCCTTTAAAGTTGACGGCGTCAGATAACATCTTTGTTGAGCTCTTTCCTACAAAATATCATCGTCACCATCTTTTTAATTTTATCAATTGATAATGTAGTGTCCAAAAGAGGGAGATGGATGGTGCGATGATATCAGTTGCTGATTTTGGTAGAGATTTGAAAAGATTTTTGTAGGGATTTTTTTCTTTCGTTAATTGACAAATAAGTCCGTTACGAAATTAGTTTTCTTACGCCAGCAATTTTTCCTTTTTCCAACCATTTTTTTTCTAATTTAAAATAAAAATGAATACATACAAGAACTTGAATGGTTGTAGCAAGTAAAAAAGAATATAAGAAAATGAAACAGTACGTAGGCTATGTTGAGGTTAAATTTCTTTTTGTGGCTAGATGAACTTCATATTCACTACAAGAATGCAAGGCTATAGCGTCGACACATATAGCGACGAATGTATATTGGTTTGTATGAATGGTTTTTGGTTCGTATGAATGTATATTGGTTCGTATGTGTGATGTAATGTTTGTATTTATTGTGTATTTGGCCGTAGGTATAAGTGTATGTTCATATGTTTGTGTAATTTTGTATGTATATGTTTTTGTATGTACATAAGTGTTGTGTATGTGTAGGTGAATGTGTAATTAGTATTTGTATGTGTATGTGTATGTGTATGTGTATGTGTAATGTGTATGTGTATGTGTATGTGTATGTGTATGTGTATGTGTATAAATATTGTTTGTATTGTATGTTGATTTGGTGTATTTCTATTTATATGTATTATTACAAATTCATATACATTTGTAATTCTCTATTTGATTATGTATATGTATGTTGATTTTGTATGTGTTTTTTATGTTTTAGTTATAAAAGTTTGTATGTGTAATTCTCTATTTGATTATGTATATGTATGTGATTTGTTAATTATAAAAGTGTGTATGTGTAACTTTATCTACATTAATTGTAATGTGTATGTTTTTAACTTTAACTACACTAATTGTATGTCATATGTGTATGTTTATGTTTCATTATGTAATAAATATTGATTTGATTTTGTTGTATTTTATTATAAATTAGGACATTATTGCGGTTGAAGAAAAGTTTATATTCAAGATATTGAAAATGTATATAACATGACTTTTAAGCTTTTATTTGTGTATTTAATATAATATCTTCTTGTGTATTGATTTATGCTATGTTGAGATGATTTATATGAAATTTATGCATGCTATGTTTATGTATGCTATGTTGAGATGATTTATATTAAATTTATCCATGCTATGTTTATTTATGCTATGGTTATGTATGATATGTTTGAATTTGTTTTTAAATATGCATGTTTAACTATGAATAACCATTAGAACATGCCCATCCAACATTTATCTAATAGAGCTAAATGTTGGATTGTCTCTGTTTTGGGACTGCTTTTTGAATATTCTATCTCATTTAGGATATGTATACACTTCAACGAGTTAAACATCAAGAAAAACTTAGGGAGTTAAGACGGAATGCCGCCGGTTTTTCTTGATATTTAACTCGTTGAAGTGTATACATATCCTAAATGAGATAGGATATTCAAAAAGTGGGTTAGGATCCACCACCTTTGAGAACTACTTTACATCATAGATTAGGTTTGATATGGTTTATCATATTTGTTGTACTTGTACTTGCATTTGTATTTGAATGCTAGATGCATATGTGTTATTATTTAATTGTTTTATTTATATATAGCTATAACAATTGATAAAAGTTGGATAAACTTGCAAAATCGGAGGTCTTCGGATTTCTTAAACGGTCTTAATAACTTCATGGAGATTGCCAAAACTCATGTCAATAGTGAAGGTAAAACGTATTGCCCATGTAAAGGTTGTGCCAAATCAAATAGGTCACTTCAGAATTTGAGTACGGTTTATGCTCACATACATGACCGGGGGTTTCTACAGTCATATACAACATGGATTTATCATGGTGAGAGGTATCCTAACGCTGTAGAGATAGAAAATCTATGGCCTTTAAACACACACACTTTTGTAACAAACAATGAAATGTTTGATGCAATTGATGAAGTTATGGCGGAACATAATACAAATGACGATGATGTAGATGAATATGTAGGTGGCTTAGATCCAGAATTTAACACATTGTTTAAAGAGCTTAATACAGAGTTATATCCTACTTGTACTTGGATGTCTTCTTTAAATTTTCTTGCAAAATTAATGCACATTAAAGTGATTAACAAATGGACAAACAGTTCATTTGATCAACTTTTAGAGCTTTTAAGAGCTGCATTTCCAAAAGAAAATCAAATTCCATCATCACATTATGAAGCTAAGAAGAAGTTGAGAAAGATTGGGTTAGGATATCAATCTATTCATGCTTGTCGCAATGATTGTGTTTTGTTTTGGAAAGAGAATGCTCTTAAGCAAAATTGTCCTATTTGTAATGAAAGTAGATGAGTTGATAAGAATACAAAAGGGAAGAAGGTACCACAAAAAGTGTTGCGTTACTTTCCTTTAACTTCTCGTCTTCAACGAAAGTATAGCTCTCGATTCACGGCAAAAGATATGACATGGCAAATTTCATTACTAGAGGTAACCTAACATGACAATGGAATGATAATGATTCATTTATTTTCCACGTCCATTCTATTCCCTTGCCCGTTCTATTCCCTTGCCCATTCCATTCTCTTTTCATTTCATTCTCGTGTTCATTCCATTCCTTCGTAGCAAACGTACCCTAGGAGTTTAAAATCTCCTGACCTCTAATAAAAAAATTATAAAAAAAATCATTTTGTTCTTGTATTGTTGCTGTCGAGGAAATTCAATAAAAAGGGAAAACATTTGTTTCTTTTTTTGGTTCTAGTCGCCCCACAAGACAAGTAGGAACCCAACCGTGGTTTACGATCAACCACCGCAAGCCACCATTTGCTTTTACTATGAGCCGGGAACTCTTATGTGCTTATGTTTCTAGCATCATCTATTGTTGAATCTCGGTGTCTCAAATTGTTAATTGTTAACAAAAAAAGTGTGTATCAATAGTAGAATAATTTTAATACCCGTGTTTTTCTGTTTGTAACTGTGATCCAGTGGAAATTATTTTGTTTTTTCAATCAATCCACTGCATTTATTAATTAGAAATATAATTCACACAATTTGATCAAACATGTTTGATAAAAAAAATAATAATAATAACCGATCCACATAATGATTCCGACACAAATATGACAGCAAGCATTTAGAACCGAACATGCCATTTAAGTTAGAAAGCATATGAAATGTCTGAAGAAATATTTAAATTTGTTTGATCAAATAGTGAATGGTTTTACCATTGAGCGTTATATTTGAATGGATTTGAAGATCGAATGGTCTTATCGGCCCATTTACTTAATAAGCCTATTAAACCTTATTAACCTGAGACCAGTGTAGCTTATAATATATAGATCGATTCATAGGTTTCATTTGAACAACTAAACAAATTCAGGTTCGTTCCAGGTTTGACCCATTCACACCCGAATCAATATTATGTAGTGTGCACTAGTCTGGAGTCCCAAATGATGTAACTTATTATTATTTGTATTTTATTAATGAATGACAACATCTGTTATAGAAATCTACGTACAATGGTGCTATTTACAATATGTTAATTTATTTGACTCATGTAATACTTAAGTTTTTAACCAAGTTATTAATATATTATTACAAAATACATCTACTAACAATATTAAACTAAATAGTAAATAAAAACAAAATTAAATATAGAAATATATATAACTAAATAAGTAAGAGAACAGAAGTAATGTCAATCCATTTCCAGGTAATGTCCATGTGAAGCGTACCCGAAGTCTCGGTCATTATACGACAGAAACAATAAAGTTTATAATATCCATGTTAACTAGATGAAAAGAATAGTAGGTCCAAATCGGTGTGCTTCATTCTAAACCATAGGTCTATAAATACTACAAACTTAACACTTCATTACAACAAAACCAACAATCTCCTACTTCTTAGAAATCAATTGATCATGTCGATCGTAACTCTCGAAGTTGAGGTCCCTTCAACAATTGTCGTCGCAATAGGGTTCCATAATCGTCGCTATAGGCTATAGCGACGACAAGTAGGACACGTCTGTGACCAATAAAAGCTATTTTATTGGTTACAGGACACGAGGGTGTATCGGCATTACAAGTAGGACATGCTTTATAACCTTGACCACTCCATCCGGACAAGCTACTACGAGCAGGATAATCGTTTATTGTCCATAATAATGCTGCACGCATCGTGAATACAGTTTTTGTTGATGCAACTCTCATTTGAACTCCATCAATCCACAATGTTTTCAACTCATCCACCAAAAGCCTTAGAAAAACATCAATGTCTTTACCAAGAGATTTAGGACCTGGAATTAGCAATGTTAACATGAAAGAGGACCCTTTCATACATAACCAAGGTGGTGTATTATAAGTTGTCAACACCACTGGCCAAATACTATAAGTCTGGCTCATGTTACCAAAAGGGTTAAAGCCATCGGCAGCCAAGCCCAATCGAACTTTTATGGGTTTTTTGGCAAAATTGGGATATTTCTTATCAAATTCTTGCCATGCTTTACCGTCAACTTGATGGCGCATCATACCATCCGTTGACCGTCCAGTATGATCACTACTACAAAACTGGGTATTTGCGACAAAATTTGCGACCGAAAAAAAATGGTCACAAATTTTCTGATTGGTTTGCTACCAAAAGAAAATTGTCGTAAATTTTGCGACCAGACTGATAACTGTCGCAAACTTGTCGCAAAATTTGCGACTATTAATTTTTGGTTGCAAAAAAGTCTCAAAAGTAAAAGGAAAAAATTACAAGTGAATCAAAAAAATTTCGGTGGTAAAACGGTCGCAAAAGTTTCATCGCAATCCCGTCGCAAATTTCACGTCGCGAAACAGTCGTAGAAATTTATGTTATGGTAGCAAAACAGACGAAAAATTATAGTCGGAAAATGGTCGCAAAATGTTGGTCGTAAAATAGTTGCAAATCATTACTCCCCTTATGAAGGCTAAGTCCAAGAAAGGCCCAACTCTAAAAAATTTGAATTCTCCAACTTGGTGTTATTCCTGTAATCCCGTGACTCACAAGTCTCACATTACTCCACTTCTCAAATTAGGTTTTGTAGTCACCGTCTCTTGCCTCCCGCCTCCGCCTCTCCGGCTTCCGATGTGGCGGTTCCGGAAATAAATGACGATCAGGTGTTGGTGAAGGTGGTTGCTGCTGCTCTAAATCCTGTCGATTACAAAAGGAGGCTTGGATACTTCAAAGCTACCGATTCTCCTTTGCCGGTATAACGATTACTCATTTTGGTTTGATTTAGGTTAGTGAATTTTTGGATTCAGGTTTGTTTGTTGCGTAGAAATTGAAGGTATTATGTGTTAATCGTATGAAACTTTTATTCCGAGACTTGTTCAGTATTGAAACAAGCATCTCGTTACGACTTCCTAGATCAGCTAGTTTTGGGATTGAATTTTCCTTTTCGGCTTTTTTATGTCGGTTGTGGTTGAGATTTTGGATTAAGGTAGGTTTGTTGCGTACATGTATTTGATACGTTTTTGGTTGAAATTTGGGATAGAGATTTGTTTGTTAGGCAGAATTAAGCTATGCCGTGTAATCTTCATGTCTAATTGCTAATTTTTTTTCTATTTAAAACACAATTTGTTTGTTAGCTTTGAAACCTAAGAATTTGGATTTTGTACAAGCTGCTGCACTCTCTCTTGCAATTGAGACTGCATACGAAGGTTTAGAAAGGGCTGGGTTTAGTGAAGGTAAATCAATCCTTGTTTTAAATGGTGCTGGTGGAGTTGGATCATTTGTGATTCAGGTATTTTAATCTCTTGCATATATAACAATAAAAAATATATTTCTTGCAATATGGATAAATATAACAAAAAAAAGGATCTGTGGGTTTTGTTGTCTATAAAAGTTGGGCTTCTTAAATGGCCAGTGTGACTTGAGCAAGCCTAAGAAGTGAGCTCACTTCAGCTTATCTCCCTTTAGCTCAAAAATTTACTCAACAAAAGGTAATCACACTGTTATATGTTCATAGTTGTTATTTGATAGAAGAACATGGTAATCTTTTGATCGATTGGTGATGATTTTTGACGGTTTATGTGTAGATCGAGGACAAGCTGAGAAAGATTTTGAAGATGAAGTTGAAACAATAGGTAGATTTGGGCATTAAAACTTACTGATATTGCATAGAGGTACTTATCGATTCACACTCTTTAGTGATAACCATAAGTTGTTTCTATACATGCAGGTTCATATCTTATTTCAATTTAGTTGAGTTTTTATTTTTATTATCTTGAGTTTTAATTTGCATAACTAAAAAGAGTTTACCCAACTTTCAGTCAAATATTTCATCAAAATACAAATCATCATGAGATTGATTTACACATTCTTGATTAGATTCTCAAAGTTAGCTATGTTTCTACTGCTAACTAGTTGAAACAAAGAGTAGAACTTTTATATTGGATTTAGTTTAGAAGAAAATTCATAAAACTGAAACTCAAAAAAAAAACTCAAAATTTCAAAAGTTTTATATTTGGATTTAGTTTAGTCATTAATATGCTTGACATGATAACTTTGGATTTTAGGGAGAACATTGATTTGATTGATAATGGCGTGGTATATCAATCGACAGTGGATGTATGAAATGACGGATAGTAGTGGATTTCTTAGTGTTGATTATTGTGACAACGTGAATTTGTTTTTAGACTTTGCTTTTTCAAATGAGGCTATTGTTGACGCAAGGATAACAATGCACGGTCAAACAATACGTGACATAAAATGTCCTTGTTTTAAATGTCCAAGTTCAAGTGCCGGATCCGATAAATAGAGAGTGGCTTTGGATTGTTCACCATCAGTAAGCAGTTACAAATTGTTAATATTACTTTTTATGTAGATGAAAGTTACTAATTTTGATTGTCATCAATTGTTTCTTTTATAGATTTAGTAACCAAACGAAGGCTACTGGAGTTATTTTATCAATCTTGAAGTCTATGTGGAACGGTCCATGGGAACGATGGAAAGATGTTCCTATAGAGGACCGTGAACGATTGTTTGAACGTTTTCAAGTGTGTCCTTAAATAAATTGTATTGATATCGTATTTTATAGCTAATTAAACTACATTCATTAATTATTAAGTGGCTTTTTTGTAGGGTTATTTTCAATGGGAGCAGCCTTGGCATGCCCAAATTTATAGATGTTGGGAACAATGCAATTCTGGGAAGTTTGGTGATTTATTATCAAGAGCACGAGGAGATGCCATGAAAGTTGCAGCTGAAAAGGGTTTAGAATTTAGAGATGATTTCTCCATATTACTTGACTTTAAGCCAAAATGGATGAGAACAGAACATTGGAAACAACTGATTGATATTAGGAATACTCAGTCATGGAAAGACAAGTCCAAAAGAAACTCCTCTAATAGAAGTAAATCAACCAGTAAACATACACTTGGGTCACAAACCTTTGTGACTGCCAAACTAAGAGCGGTAAATGAATCTTATCTTTTAGTATGTAGACCATGTTGACATTATCATTTAATTTCTTATTAACTCAATACTACTTTTTGTAGGAGAAAAAATTGGGACGCGACATTTCATGGGAAGAGATTTGGAGGCAATCTCATTGCAAGAAAGACACACAATCTACATCTTGTGACAGTTCTTCTTGTGGACATGAGAGACAAGACTCTGAGGTATGTTTTATAAATTTGATGGTTGATATCAAAATTGAGAATAATAGATTGACAATAATTGACTATGTAGTGAATAGTAAATAGTTAATTATTATTTATATGTTTTTTATATTCTTTTGTAATATTGCAATTATGTGTGAACATATATATGGGTGTACTAGTGTATTTGAGTTTTAATATTTATTTACTAATCGAAGCATATGTTTTTTTGATTGTAGATACAAAGGTTAAACAAAATTATAGAAGAGTTGGTGAAAGAAAAGGAAAGTGAAAAGGCCGACAAAGAGAAGGAAAAGGCCGAGAAAGCGGCTATGCTTGAGAGAATGGCTAGCATTGAGTCACTGTTAAGAGTTGTGACTAAAAACCTTCCGTCATAGAGTTAAGATATGACCAAATTAGATGTTTGATGTTTTTGGATGTTTGATGTTTTTGGATATTTGTTGCGTTTTGGATATTTGTTGCGTTTTGGATATTTGATGCTTATAAAGTAGGTTCTATTTAAAATTTTGTAAAATTTTGGATATTTGATGTTTTTGGATGAATGTTTAGTTTGTACAATGGCTGAAAAATGGTAGCAAATTTGTTGCAAACTCTTTGCAAGCGCATTAGTTGCAAAGTCGTTGCAAATTTCTAGTCGCAAGATAGTCGCAAAAAACCCGTCGCAAAATGATCGTAAAATTCTTGTCGGAAAACAGTCGCAAAAAACTCGTCGCAAATCTATCGCAAAAACTTATCGCAAACCCGTCGCAAAAATCATGTAGCTAATCCGTCGCATTAATTGCGACCAGAATATCCGTTGCTAAAACCGGTCGCAAAATACTTGCCCGTCGCAATTGTGGTCGCAAAAAAGTATTAGCTACGAAGGTTTTTGTGATGACTATGTTGGTAGCAAAGTAGTTGCAAATGGTTATTTGAGACTATTTTGCGACCGAAAATTTCGTCGCAAATACCCAGTTTTGTAGTAGTGAAATGGTTCATTACTTCTGGTTGTTTGGTAGACATGAGAAGACAAAATAATGGAATACAATTTATGGGTCGAGTCATGGTTTTAATCATTGTTTGGATCATGGGTCGGGTTTTTTTTGTCATGGGTTGAGTCATGGTTCGGACCATCGGTCGGTTTATTGGCCGGTTATTGTTTAGCTCATGATTCAATCATGGGGCATTTCATGGATCGGATCGTGGGTCAGGTCATGGTTTGGTTCGTGGGTCAGGTCATGGTTTGAGCCAAGGGTCGGATAATTTTCTGAGTCATGTATCGGGTCATGGTTCGAGCATGGTTCAGGTCAAACGCTACCCTAGTCTGTTGAAACCTAATTAATCACTTTAGTGCATAATTCCATAAAGCCTAATTGGGTTGCTTTATGTCGAACACTTAACACGAAACCCAACATTCATAATTGAACTAACTAATTACACTTGTATAATTTATTACAGTAATAAATTTTAAAACCGTTCATGATTGTCAGTTAATCAAATTAAGTGTATTTTAATCTTTGTTGCCATGGTCTAACTCTTATGGATCACAGTTCCATTAGTTAGGTTATTTATCGGATCCGTTCATATAAATCTAACAATTTGGGCTTGACCGTTCTTGGGACCATAAATTTGTTAATTATAAACACCGTAAACCCAATCCATATAATAGTTACCCAGGTTGTAAAGGATTCGTTTAGCTTTTCTTTTTTTTTTCCTTTCAGATTCAATAAGGTTGGCTCGTTTTATATAAACATCTAACTATTGACAACTAGCTTTATATCTGTCAAAACAACGTATTTTAAATTTTTTTATGAAATTTTGTATTTCTTTACATTATAAATAAAATCCGTATTTTTTAAAGATTAAATTACAATATGTTTAGCATATAATTATTTGTAACTTTGTTTCTTCTAAAAGAGTAATGCGAAAAACATTCCATATTATATAAATTTTATTCCAATTTATTTTTACAATTTATTATTTCGGAAGTGAAAGAAATGAAAAGTATGGTAACACTTTGCCTTATTGTGTGTTTTAATAAATCACTGTATAATTATTTTATCAAATATTATTTAGAAAATAAATAAAAACTGAAGAGTTATAATCTCATAATGTTTAATGATAAATAATAAACTTACCAACCAATAATACAACCATTTAAATCTTATATATGAAAGCTTTACTTTAATTTAACGTTTCTATATGAAATTAAAAGCTGATACAATACATTGTTGAGTCTAAAAAGAACTTGAAAACACCTTATTTGAGAGTTAATAAAGACACATCAAAAGAACCATCACAAAGATAAAAAAAATAGTACATTCTTCTCGCGAACATTTAGTACATGTTTGGGATTCCATTTGAAACTAACTTATTAATTTATTTCCTTTGTAAAAAAGTAAATAAGTTAAAAAGATGTTTGGTAATACCAAAATGACTTTTTGTTTTAACTTTTTAAGTAAGGTTAAAAATTGTTCTTAAAAGCTATAATTTATAGCTTTAAGAATGACTTTTTGACTTTTTAATTGAATAACCTAAAACCTAATCTCAACACTTTTTTTAAAACCTAATCCAAACAACTTATTAACTTTTTGACTACTTACATATCAAAAACTAATCCAAACACTTTTATTAAAAAATCAATTTTAAAAACTCATAAGTTAATAAGTACTTTTGATAAAAAATCATTTTAAACATAAATAAGCAATCTCAAACATACCCTTAAGCTTTTTCCCGAGCCGGTTGCATCAACATATTTAAGAATCTTCTTTCATTGAAACGTTTTAACATTTGCAAAAATTTACATGCGATATTTCAATTAAAGTTTACATGTAATAATTCAAATAAGTTTAAAATCCATTAAAAATTAAGGAAGACAGGGAATCAAAGAAAGAATTAAACGTATCCACATGTCAAAGACAATATAAATTGGATTCATAATAACCTAATTCTTAGTAACATATCCGATCAAATGATAATTATGTTAAACTGTTAGTCATCTCGTTGCTCTCATCACTGGCAATGATATCAACACGATTGTATTGCCAAACCCCACGCACGAGTATGTGGTTCCAAGATCCATTCCAACTAGTTTTATAACCGTCCGGTGACCAGGTACAATGGTTTAATCAAAACAATTTAGTAAAATTCATTACTCAAAAAAAATAATAATTGTTTAACTGGGATAGTGTGAAAGTGAGGATAAACTACTTTTATAACTACTTTCTAAATTGAATTTATAGGGTTGAGTTTTATTCTCAGCCATTTTAAACAGGTTAGATCTTCTCCCAAGGCAGTTGAATTGATCGGAAACCATATGTAATCGAATCAATTTAGTAAAATTCGTTCTACATAAAAAATAATTGTTTAACTAGGATAAATGAGGTAGTGGGGAAGTGAGGATGAATTGCTTTCATAATTACCTACTAAATTGAATTTATACGGATGAAATTTATTCTCAGCCATTTTAAACGATCTAGATCTTCTCTCAAGCCAATTGAATTGACGAGGAACCACATATATACAATTGCAAGTCCTTCGTCTTTTCTAGATATTTTCTGATAATAATAGATCAAATAGATGAATTTAGAAAAAATAACTTTTGTAGAAATGTAGTCTGGTTGTTTTTTTCTTGATGATGAGAACGAACGCAAGTTTGTGTAATCATATAGTCCGGAAAGATTGATTTTCATAGAATTCTTCAATCTTTAAGCTCATCTATAGTAACCGTCGTAGATCACTATAACCGTCAAAAACTGTCGTAATTGTCAACATGTAATTGTGTCATATATAGTTATATCCGTCGGAAACCACTGTGTAACCTATGTAACCGTCAGAAATCGAGATGTAATCATTGTAATCAACGGAAACCATCATGTAACCGCCACAACATTTTTTTAAATGAACCATATCTTCTTTCAAACAGGGGCAGACGTATGTGTCCATATATATATGTTGTCCCTTGACATCGATAATTTGTCGGTTTATATGGATATTTATTTAAGGTATTTGTAAGTGACAATATTGGTTTTCAAACTAATGACAACATCAGTTGTAAAGGCTAGTGTTGAAAAAATATTTTTCTTCAATTAAGCATATGAGAATAAAACTGCGTAATAGGATTAAAGATAGATACTTGAATGATTCCAACTAGTTTCGGTTGAATTTGTAATGTAACGTACAAGGCCGGCCATGGGGAGGGGGCGAGCGACCGCCCCAGGCCCGACAATTTAAGGGCCCCGAATTTTTTTTAAATTTGTATATTATATTTACAAAAAAATATATAAGAAATATATTAATCAATGTTTAAAAGGGCGCATGAGCGGTAAGGAAAGGGGCAAATTCGACATCTATTCTGGGCCCAATTAAAGGCACAAAATTTTGGTATATATTTATCTATAGAGAATCAATTAATAGTTTATTCGGTTCGGTTTAATTGGTTTTCAATTTTTTCGCTATCCAAGAACGGAATCGAATTTGAGATTCGGTCCGGTTCGGTTTCGGTTAGAACTGAACAAGCTGATTAAAAATCAAATAAACCGGTTAAATACCAAATAAACCGAATTTAATCGAATAAACCGATTAAAACCAAAGAAATCGGTTAAAAACCTACTAAACTGATCCGAATAAACCGAATTCAACCTCATATATTACTCAGAAGATAATAAATTTAAATCTGAATTCAGTTTAATCGGTTAACCAAATAAACCAAATTAAAAAAATTGGAACGATAACCGAACCAAAAACCGAAATTCAGATACGGTTAGAAGCCGAAACAAAAACCAAATTCAAAAGTCGTTTCGGTTTTTTCAGTTACCAATACAGTTCGGTTTTTTAAGTTACGAATGCAATTCGGGTTTTTTCAGTTACTAATACGGTTCAGTTTTCGGTGTTCTTGAACACCCCTAATTTAATATTTGAATTCGCTAAAGGGCCTTTTTTTCTGGTTCGTCTTGGACACCTTAATTCTCAGAGCCGCCTCTGAAAGAGCCCATTTTTTTTCTCGCCCCAGGCCCTGGAATTTTTTTTTATTTGTAGGAACAACTCTACCTAGTTTTTTTTTAATTTGTAAAGACTATCGAAATTATATTATGTTTTTCTTTTAATTTTATTCATATTTATTATGTGATGAATATTGTCCGACCCAAATAATAAAACCGACTCGTAAAAATTTATGTCCGGTACTATGAAACTAAAACATATAAATAGAGTAACATTATTAGAAAAATATATTGGATCCCCCACTAAGTTCAAAATGATCTCAAGGTAGAAATCAATCTTGATATTAGTTTGAAAAATCCTACAACAATATAAATATAATTGAATATTGATGTTCTAGAAGAACCTTAAGTTACATGATCACCCCTCGCATTACACGCGACTACTAGTCTACAACATACTAAATTGTTTATATAATTCAAATTATAATATGTTTAAATTTCTAATTTAATTCTTTAAATTATATTCATTCCTCACTTAAACTTTATTTGCTTTATTTAACCTTTAAATTCTTTTTGTAATATTTGTATTAACTTTTCTCATAGTAACTTATTCTGCGATATGTTTGAGGGGATAAGTTACACGATGTATATTCTTGTATAATTTTTTTTCTTCTATCAGTGGGCAATGTATGATGGGAAAAAAACATGACCAGTCACAATGCTAAATAACAAGTGCGGAATTATCTTTGTTTGACCAAGTTTTTCCAACCTAAATAAACATATGAGGATGCAAACAAATAGAGAATTTTAAACAATAAAGAAGTACAAAATTTTATCGTTGAAAACCTCTCAAAAAACGAAAGTAAAACCACGGGACTATTAGAGCCGATTAAAATCCACTATCACCAAAATTTGAACAATACAAAGTCTTCTCTAGATATAATAGAGGCATTCCACTATCACCAAAATTTGAGCAATACAAAGTCTTCTCTAAATATAATAGAGGCGTACAACAACCATTATATACTTGAGAACTCTAACATCAAGCATATGGAAACAAATCAAAGACAAAAGAGGGGAAATCACCACAAAAAATGCAGTCTTGAACAGGTGCTCGAAAACCCTGTTTCTGGACGTTATTAAACAAAATCCATCGCTGGATAAGCTCCCCTGGATGTGGTGAACCAACTGCCAAAAAATCAGAACGATCCAATGGTTAAAACTCCAGGAAACTGACTGAGAACAAGGATGGTGTTGGATCGGGTTATGTAATCTATACAACACTTTCACAAGGTATCTTCTACTAAGTTGATAGATGCGGAAATTCTATCAACTTGATTTACAAAACAAATTGAAGTAAATACACAAGAAGAGTTCAAAATCAAGGTCAAAATATATTGCATTCAATTGTAAGAAATACACAACTCTTAGCTCAAGCGCAAGCGCACATTGCTAAGTTACAAATGAATGTATTTATACTAAAACCTACAGGTGTATCCTTGTAGGGATACAAGGCTGGACAAAATACTACAAAACAAACTGTCACACCCCGACCGACGGCGGAATACGTCAGGGCGCGAGCTCGACTGTTCATTAGCTCATGGTGCTATTAATAAGTTTGAATATTTAAGGCATACATTATTAACATTAAACAAACATTTATTGATTTCAAAGCATCATTACATACATTTAAAGAATTACAATGAAATACATTACAACTGAAAATCTAACATTATTTAAAATTAACTAAGTCCACTATGCTTATCCTATGTCTTTGCCATAGTCTTCATAATAACTTGTTACATATGTAAAATAAATTTGGTCAACTATATGAATAGTTGGTGAGTTACCCATACAGTTTAATATATATATATATATAAATATATAAGAATATGTTTAAAAGTTTAAATGCAAACAAAGTCCAAATTGAATAGACCTAAAGCAAGTATAATCTACAAGTTTAACATGATTGATCTTTGGCTCTTTCACCTTTACTAACTTAATGACACAAGTCATTAAATAAAGGCTACTAGTTACAACAATTGAATTCAGGCTCTTTCATCTTTGCAGTTTTCAATAACCAAGTTATTGTGCAAAGACTACTAGTCACATAAATTTTAGGCTCTTTCACCTTGGCAATATATATAATATCCTAAACTATATTGCAAGGGCTACTAGTAACATTGACTACACATTGAATAACATAATACTACACTGAATATATAAACAAGTAGGCATACTAAGCACATAAGTCAAACAACTTAGACAAGTAGCTTGCATCTTTTTGATTTTTGACTCTAGAATAACAAGGTTTGATAGAACATATGTAACATCCCTAAATACAAAAGTAAAAGAGGGAGTATGAGTGAAACTCACTTGATTGTTTAGTAAATCCCAAGTCCTTGAATATAGATTGAGGAAGCAAAGCTATCTAGCCACTTAGAGTGTTGAGAAATCAAGTCTTAGCATCCTAATAGTTCAAAGTTCAAGAATCTTAAAACTATGGCTTCTAATGGAAGTCCTATTCGAAAGAATTTATGTTTGAATAGATATTTGCAATATTAAATAAATATTCATATTATTGATTGGTAAATAGAATAGAAAATATTCTTTTTATTTAATTTATATAGTTGTATGAATGAACTAGAGTAATGTTTTAAGAATATTTAATGATATTCTTATAATAAATTAAATAGAATATTTAACATTCATTTTTATTTATTATTTTGTATTTTGAATTCCCAAGAATAGTACTTGAATAATCCCCATCTATTTCTTTTACAAATTAATTATTTGTATATAAAAGATTATATTATAAATTCGTAGTATCTATTTATTTATAAAATTTTCTTTAGCCTTTAAAAGAATTTTAAATCAAAGTACTAAATTAATTAAAATTATTTTAGAAACACATTTTTAATATGATATCTAAATCACTTAATGAATTTTATATAATAGTTTAATTTAAATTTGATTTATGAATTAATAAAATTACATCAGAACTTAAAGAAATGAACTTTCGGATTTCTTCTTCTTTTTTTTATAATATTTTTTTTACAATAAAATCTCGTAAGAGGTAAGGCTTTCTCGTCTTGACTCCCTGGGAAGCTAGACTTTCTTCTCTACTCATTTTGGAGAGCTAATCTGACTTCTATCTCTTCATAGTTCTCTAGGGAAGGTAGGGATTACTTGAGCTTACCCATCACTTCATCATTCTATTTCCAGGGGATTCCTAAAGAGTAGAAGGAGTGTTACTGATAGGCTAACTTCACTCCTTTCACATTTAAAGTAGCTGCGGGCACCCGACTTTCTGCTTTCTCACAAGATCTAAGTCACTAGTAGTATAGCCGGTCCTCTAAGCAAAGGTTACCTAAATAGCTTCTTCTAACCACTCCCTAGTTCTCTTTCATCGATTGATATGGGAATAGCAAGCAACCCCTCCACTTCTATTATAGGGAATCAGACTCTATAGCGCCACTTCTTTTTCTTTTCACTTCTTTTCTATCACTTATGCCTTTTCTCAACTTTAGTGTGAAACCTGCCTAAGGAAAGAAACTTGAGGTAAGAACATAGATAAGAAAAGGATGCGAAAGCTACTGACTATAGAGAGTAAGGATGCTTTAGCTACTTCCTATATATAGGAAGGATGTGAAAGCTACTAACTTATATTAGAGTTTTGTTTTTATTGTATAGAGAAGAAACCTCAGTTCAAAGGTAGGTAGCTTCCTTTCACAAGCCTGTTTTCACTTCCTTATAGAAAGTAGACTGCTACCGAACTCATTAGCAAGCGAACGGCATCGCCCTATCTCAAGCAGCTCACTACTCACTAAAGTCTATGTGAGAAACCAGGCTATTTCACTCCTGTGGGATTCAAACCCACCGCATAGGCAGCTTTCGAATAGGTTTTTAAAACGTCTTTTTAACTGAACTACAATGGTCTGATTCTTTTGAAGAAGATATGTAGGCAATTCGGCGTATACGCGGATGCGACCCCATCCAACTGCCTCCATCCATGGATAAGGATAAAACAACATCTTTCACTGTTTCGTTGTATCAGTGGGAACATAAAGATAAAAGAATTAACTAAGTATCAGATCGACCAAATTGAACAAATGATAGGTCAAGAAAGCAGAAGTTAAACTATATAGCATCTATCTGAAAGCCTTCCCTCATAACCCAATGAACCCTAGAACGTATTCAATCCAATTCGATTTATACATTGATTGTAAGTGCTCGAAACCATAGAGCTTTGATTCCCCTGTTAAAACCGATCGAAATGGTATAAAGATTACCTGATATGGTGAAGTTTTGAGGGTGTTAGAGTGCAGGTTATGTCTCGGTAGTTCTTGAACTCGATTCGTCCTTCAGATGAGTTTTTATGTGTTCTTAGTAGTCAGACAGGTTCGAAAAGAACTAAAGTATGTTCATTTCGTATTTGATTTGAGTCTTATACACGTTTAGTCGATTTGCGGTTCACGTATTTTAGGATCCGATTTATGCATTTAAATGTTGATTTATTTCATAAATTGGTGATTGAGATTCATTTGGATAGTCGTATACTTGCTTATTTTGTTCCAAATCTTTCTGTTAACCCGTAATTGTGAGATATGGATCAACCGGGTCACGAAAAGGGGTTGGGTCAGGTTTGCTTGTTGCTGGGCGAAGAAGGAAAGGAAGCCCACTTTGGGCTATTGACATTTTCAGCCCCTTATGTTTTTATTTAATGGTACAAGTTTCATTATTTGTCAAAACTAGTCCTTTCTAGTTATGAAATCTTTTATAGAAATTCTTTTAAGTATTTTATAACTTAAACATGTTTTTTTTATAAACCTCATGGATTTAATATATATGTATATATATATATATATATATATGTTACACCTTAATCATAATTTAAGTGCATAATGATTATTATTATAAAATATTTAATGGTTATTGTATTTTATGATTAAAAGTTTTACTTATTTATTTATTATTATTGTTATTTATATTGTAATGTATAAATATGTTTACACATAATGAATCTTATATTAATCTTTTTAAGATTATATAATAAATATATATATATATATATATATATATATATATTTAAACATCGAATTTGTTCATTATATAGGGGTAATGTTTAGGTATGTATTTATGAGATTACCAAATGAAAACTTTTTGTTAAACTTAAAATTAGTATTCTTAAAATTTAAATTCGAACGAAAAATCCCGGGGGTTACACAAACTAATGCTAAAACTAGTATATTGTTATGGCTTGACAGGCTAAGCCATATTAATTACAATTAATACAAATGACTACATTGACTTTTACAATAAATATACCTAAACTACAAAATGCATTAAATTTATGATATCTCTGAAAGTCTGACAGATCTTCTTTGTTGCTGACTATCATTGAAATGTGTTCTGTGTTGGTCTTGACTAGGGCTGTAAATGAACCGAACGAACTCGAACGAGCCCTTGTTCGTGTTCGTTCGTTTAACTTTTAACTTGTTCATGAACTGTTCACGAATGCTAACCGAACAAAAATTCTTGTTCGTGTTCGTTCATTAAGGAATTTAGCTTGTTCACGAACGCTAACGAACACATTATTTAAATAAGAAAAATCAAGATTTTTAATCTCAAGCATTGGAGATAATCATTTAAAAATATATAAAATAAAATATTATAGTGTTAAACTAAAAACAACTGAAGTATTATTATATTAAACTAAAAATAAAAAATAAAAAATAAAAAATATACAAAACATTTAATGAATAAATATAATAAATGAACTTAACCGAACATAAACGAAAGTAAACGAACATGTTACCGAACGTTCACGAACACAACCTCTTTCATGTTCGTTCATTTAACTAAACGAACGGAATTTGTTGTTCGTGTTCGTTCGTTTGTTAAACGAACAAACATAAACGAACTTCCTGCCGAACGGTTCAAGAACTGTTCGCTGAACGTTTGGTTCGTTTACAGCACTAGTCTTGATGATAGAAAACAACTTTAATTATTTCTTTAAGTGTCTTGGATATTGTCAGAGAAAAGTCTTCGGAAGTCTTTGTATTCGAAAGCTGCTGAACATTTCTTCAGAAGCACTTGTATTCGGAAGACTTTGTCTTCCTTGGAGAATTCTGAAGAACAAAGTTATCTTCCGAAGGTATTTAGTCTTCTGAGGAATTTAAGTTCCTTCCGAAGACTATTTACTTCCAAAAGATAGCTCTGTTCTTCCGAAACATTGTTTGGACTTCTGGGAGTGAAACCAATGACTTAGAGTGTTTTGGAGAGCATCAGCCTTTATGATCTTACAGATGGTTTTGCAAGTGACGAAAAAATATAAGTTTTACTCCTCCCCTTTTTCTTCTTTCTGCTTTCAGCACTTATAAAAACATTCAGCTCTTTTTCTTTTTTTCCTCCATATATCGCTGCTGATTTTAAAACAAAGATGAGCTATGAGCTTTCTTATAGGCCAAACAAATACCCCAACAATTTACTTGCAACTCAGTAAGTGACAATGTCTACTCTTCACTTTTTAGATTATTTTTTTGATGAACTAATAAATATTAATTATTATCTATTATAATAAAAGAATAGTTAAAAAAAACCAACTTTGTTTTTTTGTCTTTGTTGAATTTAAATAAAGACACATATCATTATGTTGTGTATTTTTACTTTCTTGTTTATTTACCTTATTAATAATAATGATATTAAAAAAATATATTGTTAGATATTTATATAAATATAATCATAAATAATTATTATACTTTCTAAGTATATAATTACAAATTATTAATTAATATTTTTATTATTCAACCCATCTTGGTTTTTAAGTTACTATGATCATAAACACAAACATAAAATATATCTGCAACATCTTACGAAATGATGTATTTTCGTAGATAGAAATCACCCCTTCATCTTTTATGGTGCGTGTGCTTGTTTGGCACATCCACCCTTTTAAGTTCTCGTTAACTAGGAGGGTACAAATAGTTTTGGATAAAACCACTTCTTGATGAACCGTCTTTAAAAAAAAAAAAAATTAATCATATCAATCCGATTTGGTTTCGGTTTTAATTGAATTTTTTCCTTATTTTTGAGCAATTCGTTCGTGCCAACGAGCTTGAAAATCGGTTCGGGCATGCGGTTCAAGAAACGGTGTAGATCTAACAGTTTTTTTTCAGATTGGAACAATTAAGTTAGTCTTTTGGCCTTGTTGGAACTAAACAGTTTCCATTTCGGATTGTCAGTTTTGGATTTAGATTTGATTTTTTTTAAAAAAATATACCAACCTCTCTCTCTACTAGATATAATGAAATCCATATTGATTAATAGGCCTAGTGTGTTGTAGCACTACCCATTGTGTTAACTATCCAGTTATTACGGTTTTTAGATTAAATCCTAGATCAAATCATAAATAACAATTTTTGAATAGTGAAAATCAAAACTTAACCGTTACAAAATAAAACCAAACCAAATCAAACTATTATCAACGGTCTAGTTCCGGTTTGGGCGTTTTAGGCTTGGGTTTTTTGAGCCTATTAAATATAGTAAAATTATGTGAATTGATCAATAACCGGTTTGAAAAAACAGTTAAGGTATTTAGTAATCATAATGACACTAAGTTTGTGAATAGTCAAAATGTTAACTATTTTGGTTCAAAAGGTATTTTGCATAAGATTTCTTACGCATATACGCCACCTCATAATGGAATAGCTGAGAGAAAACATAGATATTTGTTAAATGTAATAAGATCTTTAATGTTTCAAGGGGAGTTGACACTAAGTTTGTGATCAGTCAAAATGTTAACTATTTTGGTTCAAAAGGTATTTTGCATAAGATTTCTTACGCATATACGCCACCTCATAATGAAATAGCTGAGAGAAAACATAGATATTTGTTGAATGTAACAAGATCTTTAATGTTTCAAGGGGAGTTTCCCTAAGTTTTTAGTATAAATGTGTTCTATTGTAGTTTATTTAATTAACATTTTACCTTCATCAGTTTTGTTAGGTAAAAAATCCTGATGAGGCAGTTTTTGGTTTTATGCCCTTTTTAGGTCATTTGAATAGTTTTGATTGTCTTTGTTTTTTCACGATTTTAAATATTTCTGTTAAATTTTCAAGTTGTGTAGAAAATATGTTTTTATTGGGTGTACAAATCTAAAAAAAGGTTACAAATTGTTATCTTAAGTCAAAAACAATTTTATTTTCAAGAGATGTACACTTCTATGAAGAAAATTTTTCCTTTTAAGGATAACAGGTTCTAGTTCTAATAATCAAGAAGTAAATCAATTGAATTTTTTTGGCATTTTTGAATCTCAAAAATTTTCTAGTGATAGTGTCCCCAATGATGATAGGGGACAAAATCTCAAGAAACCCAAGTTGATGTTTAGTGGTAAGTTGAACCCAGATGAGGGGAACTTGAGGACGCATCTAGGTCTTACGATGAACGTAACACATGTGCGGGGCAAGATCCATTCGGTTCTCAACCCAGGATGTCTAATAGACCAGTTAAATTTCCTCATAAGTCGTTATACTTTATGGTTGAAGGAAAAGTCAAATAAGGAATTGGAAAGGTAGTTAATTATTTGCATATGTCTAAGAACTAGTGGGTTTCACTGCGCATTGCGGCGGAAATTTCGCTACAGTTGCGAATACCAGAATGAAGACATGACCTCGTATATCAAAATGTAGATATAAAAACACGTCACAATAATTGTCACTTTGGCATAAAAGCCTAAAGCGTCGCAAATGTGGTGTGACGAATACCAGAATGAAGACAGGACCACGTATATCAATATGTTGATATAAAAACACGTCAAACAGTAAATTAAATCTTCACAAACGAATGCGACAAATAAATAAAATGGAGAAAACAATGTAATTATTTATATTTTTTACTGTTACTAATTTATTATATATTTAATTGTTAGTATTATTTAATTATTATTATTATTATTACGTAATTAAATTAGCAAAAAAAAGAAACATAAAAAATAATTATTGTTATTTTTACCCAATTAAATTAGCAAAGGAAAACAAAAAAATATAAAAAAAGAATGTAATTTGGCTTTAATGGATTTGAAACTCCAACCTCTTTTAAGAGATGATAAAGCTTTAACCACCAAGACAAGATTGCATTGATGTTTACATTTGAAAAGTATATATATTTATCTAATAAACTATTGTTAGTAGTTTTGTATATATATAGATAAAGAAGGGTAAATCTGGCAATATTTTTATTTATTTACTATTATTACTGTTCCTTCACTTTACAAATGTATATATGGTAATATCTTTGGCGTCAAACTTAAATTAAACTACCGAGGAAATATTATGAAGCAAAAAATAAATAGTAATTGGGTGCATGCCATGAATTCTAAAATGAAGGCTTTAAATAGAAATCAAATGGTACCCCATGAATTCTAAAATGGAGCCTTTAAATAGAAATCAAATAGAAACCAAAGAGGCATTGTTTCAGTGGTATCCAATGATTCTTTCATATGGGAGGTTATGGGTTCTAATCCCTTTCGCAGTGAAAAATGGGTCTGAGGGGGGTCGGGGGGTTTTCCCAGTGGGGTGGTTGTGGTGGCTCATGGGAGGTCTAGATAACTAGACTTTAGTGACATGGCCTGGAATCAGTGGGTTCACACGATTGAGACCTTCGCCGTTCAAAAAAAAAAAGAAATCAAACTTAAGAAATTGTAGATTCACCTCCCAGAAGAAAAAAAACTATTGGCTGCAAGTGGGTGTTTAGGATTAAATATAAGACAACAGAAGAGATAGGTATAAAACTTAGTTAGTAGCTAAGGCCTAAGGGTTACAATCAAAAGGGAGTTGACTTTAACGAATCTTTCTCACCTATTGTAAATATGATTACTATTTGAATTATTTTTAATCTTGTTGTTCGAAACAGTTGGGTCTTTGTATCAATTATATGTTAATAACATCTTCTTATATGAAAATTTGTTTGAAGAAGTGTATACATCCTTTCCTGAAGTATGTTATTCCAAATCAAATAAAAAGATGTGTATGCTGATTAAATGCTTATATGTGTAAGAATATCAATATACTCTCTTGATTATTTTCATTGATTTGTACAGCCAATATATAAGAGAATAGGAGCAATTCTAGGAACTAACAGCTATACAAGGAACCTAATATGCTAAATATATACAAAATATAGTCCGATAATTATGTGATATAAACATCGGTTAACACTCCCATGCAGTTTGAGCCGCAGGTTGACGCATGCATAAGCTGGATCGAAAACGTTGAAAAAGATGTTTTGGGAGTCCTTTGGTGAAGACATCAGCATATTGATAGTCAGCTGGAATATGAAGTACCTTGACTGTGCCATGTCTGACTTTTTCTCGAACAAAATGAATATCGAGCTCGATGTGCTTGGTATGTTGATGTTGCACCGGATTGTCTGAAAGGTATACTGCCGAGACGTTGCCACAATAGATAAGTGTAGCATGTGTGAACAGGACATGAAGCTCGAGTAAAAGATTACGTATCCAGCATACCTCGGCAGTAGCATTTGCAACGCCCCTATATTTTGCTTCGACGCTTGACCGAGACATAGTGGCTTGTCGTTTCGAAGACCAAGATATAAAGTTTGCACCCAAGAAACCCAATAGCCTGAGGTGGAGCGGTGAGATTCGGGGCATCCTCCAAAGTCGGCATCCGAGTATGCCGTGAGCTTTGTGGATGAGGAAGGCGAGATGAGTAGACCATGATAGACAGTGCCTTTGATGTATCTGAGAATGCGTTTAAGGAACTGAATATGTGGCTCTCGCGGATCATGCATGAACAAACACACCTGCTGGACGGCATATGATATATCCGGTTGTGTGATCGTGAGGTATTGGAGCGCACCGGCTAAGCTTCGATATAACGGACCGTCCTTAAAAACCGGGCCGGCTGTGGCGCTGGGTTTTGAGCCAGCCTCGACGGGGGTGCTGACAGGCTTACAATTAGACATTTTTGCACTGGACAAAATATCAGATGCGTAATTGGATTGTGATAGAAATAAACTACCATCTTGTTGTTGAACTTTGATGCCAAGAAAGTGGCGTAAGGGGCCTAAGTCAGTCATTTTGAATTCTTTTGACTAAGAGGCAATAATATGTCTAAGTAACTTGTCAGTCAAAGCGATCAGGATAATATCATCAACATACAGTAATAGATAAGCCAACTGGGATCCCTTGTGGTAGATATATAGAGATGTATCGCATGTACTACTTTTGAAGCCACATTTAGAGATGTAATTCGCGAACCGTTGATACCAGGCACGTGGAGCTTGCTTTAGTCCGCACAGTGATCGTTTCAGTTGACAAACATATTTCGGATTTGTATCAGATACGAAACCCGGGGGTTGGAACATATAGATTGTTTCTTTTATGTGACCGTTGAGAAACGCATTTTTGACATCCATTTGATGGATAGGCCATGATTTTGATGATGCAAGGCTAAGAACCATCCAAATAGTTGTAGGTTTTACAACAGGACTAAATGTTTTATCACAATCAACCCCGACAGTTTGAATTTTCCCATTTACCACGAGGCGAGCTTTGTAACGTTCCAATGAGCCATCAGCCTGAAATTATGTTTAAACAACCACATACATCTAATAATCGGTGCACCTATGGGTCTCGGAACTAATTCCCACGTATTATTTTCCATTAGAGCATCATATTCGTTATACATGGTAATTTTCCAGTTCGGACCGGTGAGAGCGGAAGAGTGAGATGTGGGTAGTGGAGACAAAGTAGAGGAAGTTTGGGTGTTCAAGTTAAGCGGTGTACGAGTTTTGATGATACCATAACGAGACTGAGTTTGCATGGGATGAGTGGAAGTGGGGCCGTATGTGGGGGTTGGATGGTCGATGTCGGAGGAATGGGATGCCATGTTAGGTTGGGTATTAGTGGAGGATGTTGAGGCATCAGATATGACAGTAATGGGATTGGGAATTGGGTTTTGGTTTGGGAGATGAGCCTCATTTGTAGGAGGGGAAAGTTGTGTTTCGGTGGGTGGCGTGTGTGTTGGTGAAGAAGGAATAGGTGGGTCAGGAGAAACAACCAATGGTGTAGGATGGTTAAAGATGATCGAGGATGGGTTAAGGAATGAATGGTTGGGTTTCAGGACATATTTGTGATTGTAGGGGAATTTTGACTCGTCAAAGATGACGTGGCGAGAGAAGATGGTTTTGCCACTAGAGATGTCAAGAAAACGATACCCGCTGTAGTTGGTGGGATACCCAAGGAATTAATGCGCATGGTGTGGAGCGGGGGATTACTTTGTGAGAACGGGTGGCAGATGTGTTGGGGTAACAGAGACACCCGAACACACGTAAGTGATCATAGGATGGGGTTTGATGGGAGAGGAAAGAAGTAGGTGTTTGATTGTTGTGAAGTTTTGTAGGAAGAATGTTGTGGAGGGTGGATGCGGTGTGTAAGGCTTCAACCCAGAATTTGGATGGGAGAGATGCACGAGTAAGTAATGTGAACATGATATCTTTCAAGCGTCGGATCATCCGTTCAGATTTCCCGTTTTGTTGTGACGTGTGAGGACATGAGAAACGCAATTGGATGCCATTTTTAATTGCAAAGTTTTTAAAGCTGGTGTTGTCGGATTCTCGTCCAATGTCACATTGAAACGCTTGAATTTGCATATGGAATTGAGTTGCAATAAGTTTGTGAAAATGAACAAATTTATCAAATGATTCATATTTAAACCTTAAGGGACACACCCATGTAAATTGTGTAAAACTGCCGATTAGAACCATGTAATATTTATAACCGGCATGACTCAAAATTGGTGATGTCCATAAATCACAATGTATAATCGCAAATGGCAATAAACTACGATTTATAGAATCAGAAAACGACAATCGTTTATGTTTCGGCAACTGGCAAGCATGACAAACAAAATTAAAGGAGCTTGCAATTTATTACATGAAATAAAATTATGAGAACGAAGAAAGTCCATGACTGGTTGTCCTGGGTGTCCAAGGCGGTTATGCCAAAACATTGAATCTTTATTTGCAATCAAACAAGCAGTGGCGGTGGAAGCATTTTTTGTGAGTGGATAGAGGTCACTGTCACTATTATGACGACTCAGGATTGTGCCAATCTTGAAATCCTTCACAGAAAAACCAAAAGGATCAAATTCAATAGAAGTGAAATTATCAATATTGAATTTACGCACAGAGATAAGATTTTTAGTAATATTGGGATTGAACAAAACGGTTTTTAGGTTGAGCAATCGTTTGTTTGTAGGAATGGTGGAGTTACCCGATCCAAGGAATGGTATTTTATTGCCATTACCCACAAATAGAGGTGTTCATTTTCAGATATCCGAACTTCGGATATTCGAAAATTTCGGATAGTGGTTTTCAATATCCGAATCTGTATCCGAAATCAGAAAAAATAATAAAAAATTTAAAAAATATATATTTCGGATATCAAAATATCCAAAAATTAACCGGATATCCGAAAAATATCCAGATATCCAAAAAATATCCTAAAATTATCCGAAATATCCGAAAAATATTCGGATATCCGAAAAATTATCCGAAAAAAGTATCTGAATATCCGAAAAAAAATATGTTTCGGATATCCGATATCCGAACTATCCGAAAATTTTCAAAATAGGTATCCGAATCCGAAGTTCCGGACATCTGAACTTCCGGATATCCGATTTTTTCGGATATTTTGGATCCGGATTCGGATATATGGATTTTTTTGAACCCTACCCACAAATATTGACTCTATTGGTGAATACGTATAAAAAGTTGAAAGTTTACCCTCATCGTTCGTGACATGATAGGAGGCACCGGTGTCAAAATGCCACTGATCATCCATGTCTCCGGTGTCCATAGAGAGGGCCTGAACTGCTTCGGCTAGTTGAGTGGGTTCCAGTCAGTCCACTACGGCTAAATGAGCTGACTCTTGGGATTTTTGTTGCTGGCCACTTCCAAGGCCGGCCCAATGGGCTTGTAGACTAGGCTTTTGCCTAGGGCCCCATTTTTATAGGCCTCCATTCTTAAATTACTTGTAATGTATTTGGGTTTAGAAAGTGGGCTTCTTGGTGGGCTTGTGGGCATGTGGAGAGTGGTTGTATGGACTTTGGAGTAGGCCGCTTAATTTCCACCGCTTAAGAAAAGAGATTCGGGTTTCAATTTTCAAGGTGGAGAATTGGAGATTGGAGAAGTCAAAAAGACGATTCACAGCATGCGCCAGGCTCGGGAGATGAGAAGAATCAAGGATGCCTTACGCCCTTACGTTTCCAATTTTCGTTGCTTATATAGCCGTTGCTTGAGACACGAGTACACATTTCCTTAAATCGACTGCCCTCACTTCCTCTTCCTCTTGAATCCTCGATTACTAGCTCGATTAATCTCTCTCCTCAGTTTGAATAGGTTTGAACTCTTCTCGATTACTCCCTACTAGCTACTGACAACTCAAGAGTCAAAGTGACTTCCGATTGCCGACTGCCTTTAGCCGGAGACGGACTGTCAAAGGGTGGAGTATCGAGTTCAGACTCGGTTTCCTCTTTTGATTATTGTATACAAGTCTCTTTCAGGAAAGTAATATTGCCTCATTCTGGTTCCTCTTCTGACTTCTGATTGCATTTGCTGTTATTTGTATTTTCGTATTACTTAATAGTTTGATTTGCTGAATTGCTGTTAGTTTAATTTGATCAGGTTTGCATAATTGCATTTTGAAAGGTTTAATTTTTTTATTTGTTAATTTGAACAGCTTAGTGCATTTGTTGTTAGTTACTTAATTTGATAAGCTTAGCTTAAATAGGTTTGCGTTTTGAATAGTTTAATTTGATTGTTTGAGAACTTAGTTTGAATAAATGATTTATTTTTAGTTTGATTTTGTTGTTACTTATTTGTTTGATTAAATATCAAATCAAAATAGAAAATACAAATCCGGGTGTTCAAAAAGGAAGAAAAAATTAAACTAGATGCTTTAGTTGAGAAAGAAAGAGGATCTTTCCTAAAATATGTAAAAAACACAATGTGATTAATGAAGAACAAGATGCTAATGAAGAACAATATGTAAATAATGAAAAACAAAATGCTAATAAAAAAGGGCCCCGGATTTGAGTTCCGCTTAGGGCCTCTGAAATGCTTGAGACGGCCCTGGCCACTTCTATTATTTGATCGTGGAATTGGAGGCCAAGGTTGAGCCCACCCTTGTGTTGGGTAGGGGCAGGGTGGAGCCTAGGACGGTGGCGCTGCTGGATGTCGGTGACGGTGTATGCCGGGTGAAGGGACGGTAGTGGGGTGCTGGTTTTGTCGGCCATGGATGCTGCCGGAGAAGGAAAAAAAGGGATATCAAAGATGGAGATTAGGAACTAATTAACAGCTATACAAGGAAACTAATATGCTAAATATATACAAAATATAGTCCGATAATTATGTGATATAAACATCGGTTAACAATATGGTTTCAAAAAAAAGTTAACAAGTGTGTTAATTGAAAATGGATTTGTTCAAAGTTTATGTAATTATTCTTTATTTTATAAAGAAAATCATTTCATGTTCATAATTTTGTTAGTTTATGTGGATGATATTATAATAATAGGGGATAATCAGAAATAATAAACCAAAAAAAAAAATTGAGTTCTAATTTTTTATTAAAGATGTATGGACTTAAAAAAAATTGAGAATTGAAGTTTTATATTCTCCAAAAATAATTTATCTTTCACAAAGGAAGCATTATTTGGAACTTCTGTTTGAGTTTTGATGTCATTTGAGGTAAACATGTTAACACTCCTGTTGAACAAAGCTGTATAATTTTTTCAAAGTGCGAGTCTCAATCTATTTTTAGAAAATTTATTTAGTTTCAAGAAATTAATTGGAAAACTGATTTTTTTTTCTCATACACTAGACTTGATATTTCAATGTGGTTCAATTTTTAAGTTAATTCATACATCTTTTCTAATATACATCTTCAGATAGCTTTAAGATTTATTAGTTATTTGAAAAAATCTCAAGGTAATGGGTTGTTATTCTAAAAAGTTTGCAATTCTGTTCTTAATTCTTTTGTTGATTTAGATTTGGGTATGTGTATTGTGTCACAAAAGTTTCTACCGGGTATATACTTTCTTTTTTTGGGAAAATTTTAATTTACTGGAAATAAGAAACACAACATAATTTCTCAATCTCCTACAAAAGATATCGAGCTATGTGTTGAGCAGCATGCGTGTGTTTGTGGGTTTTAAATTATAAAATTACCTGTCCTTAGAGTTTTTTGTATTACTTTTTTTTTTGTCTGATTTATTGAGTCACTATTTTAGGATTATGAGTCATTGTTTTTAGATTAAGTTGTAATAGATTAGGATTGTATATTTATAATTGAGTTACAAGTAGAGCATGACTGTTTTCAACCAATATTTAAGGCGTCGAGTTAAGTCAAGAAGCACAAAATTTTTTATTAGTTATCCTCAATATGTTTGAAACCTTTGACAAATCATCAGTCTATCAATAACCAAACAAAGTCAAATAACCAAAGCATATTGATCAAGAAAATAATTAATAAGTTTATTTTATAGATGTCACTTATATTTTATTACATCAAACTGGAACATCTTACAACAATTATTCCAATAGAAACCTTTTCTATTATTTCAAGCCACACTTAAAACCACAACACATAGACTAGGCTTGCTATTAATTATTAATAAGTTTCAGGATGGGCAGCAGCATAATCCTCGATAGCCTTGTAGGTGTTCTCATACAATTCTTTCTCCTTTTTTAGAAACTCTTCAGGTAATTTCTCGTCGCTTTTACAATTATATTTAACAGTTTGTTTGAACACGCATCCTTTATCAGAAGGAACAACATTAACGTGATAGCTGATACTATCTAATACGCCCATCAAGTTATCACCTTCGATGAATGAGTAGCTATAACTATGGTTGTTTGCATCTAAAGAATCAACCTTGTACTTTGCACTTTTAAATGGGACACCTAAAATGAAAAATATATATATATATAACAATTAAGTTCCTTATTAAGTATCTGTTAGAAAAAAAATGAATATTGAACACGTGGTACAATTTTTTACCATCTCCAAAGGTGAAGATCTTGATGGTCCCAACATCTCCATTTCCCTCTACAGTCTCAATGGATTTGAACACTTGAGGGTTAACCTTAGGCGCGATAATGTCAAAATCACTGAAAGCCTTAAAAACTCTGTTGGCGGGAAATTGAGAGGGGACCACAACTTCAAGAGTTACGATGGACATGATTAATTGATTTCTAAGAAGCAAGAGACGGTTGGTTTTGTTGTGATGAAAGGTGCATAATCTTTGTAGTATTTATAGACAGATGTGTTGAGAATAAAGCCCATCAATCTTGACCAAACTATTCTTTGGATGTATTTAACATGGATATATTTGGTTCGGTCGTATCATTAACCGAGTCTTCGGGTACGCTTCACACGGACAAAGGGTGAATATGTTGGCATACTTGGGGAATTGGATTCACATTTATTTAATACATTAACTTTACTTATTTACTTATTTATTTTTCTTTCTTTTTTTCTTTTTAATTTACTGTATATTTTAGTCTTACTAATAGGTGTATTTGTAAGGGTTGGATCCCCTAACAGGGAAATTTGTCTAATAAAAATAAGAACCAATAAGAGTTTGATATTTGATATGCTAAAAATAATAAAAACAAAAATCAAGTACAAAAACAAAATCTAGTAAAAAAAAATTAAGTACAAAAAAAAAATATAGTACAAAAGGTCCTTACAAAAACAAAAAATCTAGTACAGAAAAATAAAAATTCGGTAAAAAAAAGTAATACAAAAACAAAATACAGTACAAAAACACAAAAATCCAGTAGAAAAACACAAAAATCCAGTACAAAAAAAGAATATAGTACAAAAACAGAAAAATCTAGTACAAAAATAAGACGTTATATATAAATTATCATGACGCATGTCAAAATTCCATTAGTTTGTTACTCTTTTTAAGCAAAAATCTCTTTTTCATTTAATCTTTCCTCGTATTTGTAATAACATATTAATAACAATTTTAGAAAAATATGTATTGGAGAAAATAATTAGAAAATTTGATCCGGATGAATATAGTGGTTTACATAAAATTTTAATCAGATAAAATTCAATTCGCAATTCAAGAATAAGTATGAATTTGATAGCAATTTTAATTGTACCAATATTTTTGATCGAATGCAAATTTTCTTGATATACAGGAATCCATCGCTATCACCATCTCCACTACAACTAGAGGTGGGCATCGTACCCGGTTTCAAACCCGAACCCGGGGTTCAACCCGGAACCGGACCCGGTTCCAACCCGGTCAACCCCCAACCCGGTTCCAACCCGCTTCAACCCGCCGGTTCCTACCCGGTTCCGTTTTTAAAATTATCAGGCGGGTACAAACCGGTTCCAACCCGAACCGGTTCCAACCCGGTAGCTAGAACCCGGTTCCAACCCGGTTTCAACCCGGTTTTGACCGTTTTAACGAAAATTTCGAGTTCTAGCCGTTGAACTAGCCGTTTGGATCGATTTCTAGCCGTTTTTTTGATGTTTTTTGGTCCAAAACTTAGTATAAATTGTTGTGGCTTGGTTTAGTTTGATTACACACTTGAAAACGAACAATCTAAGCAAAAAACGCTCTCGTTTCGTACACCCGACTGCTTTACACTCTTTGTTTCGCGATCCATTTTAATTACACTCGTATTTTAAACAAGTATAACCTTGTTAAAGCAATGGCTCACTCTACATCTTCTGTCGGTCAAGGTTCTAACACCGAAGTTACAGTTGTCCGTGTTCTTACGCATAGTAGGAACATGGAAATATGGTGTAACTGGGATTTAGTTGAGATGAGTGATGGGTCTCAAAAGGCTCGTTGCAAGTATTGTGGTATGCTTCTTGCAAAAGAATCAAACACGAGTTTGAAGAAACATATTACCAAACCATTTTGCAAGGCGTTGAAGAATGATCCAGAAAGTCAACAAACACAAATCAGTAATGATGGTGGAATTTTTCACTACAACGTAGACGAGGTTCGTGATAGAATGGCGAAGTTCGTGATTCAAGAGGCGTTGCCGTTTGGACATTTCGACAACCCTCGTTTAACAAACATGATTCGAGATACGCTTCAGCCTCGTTATAATCATGTGGAACAAGGCAAAAAATGATTTGGTCTTATTTTTTGAAAAACTAAACACTGGTGTAAACTTAACTACAGACGTTTGGTCTGCACCTCATGGTTTACCGGAATCGTATATTTGCGTCACCGCCCATTGGGTGGATCCCGTTTCGTGGCAAATGATGAAACGTACGATTGCGTTTGAACTTTTCCCGTATCCACATACGGCTGAATATTTGTTTCAACTATTAGATTTCGTAATAACACAATTTAAGTTGGAAAATAAACTATTTTCAATAGCATTTGATAATGCTTCAAACAACACTGCTGCAGTGGAAAAATTAAAATTAAAATACATACCATTTTGCAATGGTATATTTTTCCACAGTCGATGTGTAGCACATATTATTAACTTAGCGGTGCAAGACGGTCTTTCTTCACCGAATCTTGAAACTTTCAAATATGGTTTTAGAAATATGATACATGATGTTTTTAAAAAAAGTAGAAAAACATTTACCGATTACAAAAAATTGTGTAAAGATACGAACAGACCTTGTTATGGTCCTAATTGGGATGTACCTACTCGGTGGAACTCCACTTTTAAAATGTTTGAAAGTGCTTTAAAACAAAGAGCAACTTTACAAACATTTCATACGAGTCTTTGTGAAAGTGGTTACGCCGAACAATTTTCGGACTTAGCTTGGGAGAATATTCAAGATTTAAAAGATTTTCTTGAAGCTTTTAAAACCGCCACTACAAAATTATCAGGGGTTTATTATCCTACTAGTCCATTGGTGTTACCAGAATTGTATTTGATGACGTCAAATTTAAAAAATTTTGAAATGAAAAACCAAATGTTTGAAGAAATTATAAGTCCAATGAAACTCAAATTAAAGAAATATTTTAAAGATTTACCACCCGTGTTTACTTGTGCCGCTGCTTTAAACCCAATTTTAAATGTTACGGGAGTTGAATGTTTGATAGACGAAATAAATGATAATTTGGATATTCATGAAGAAGATCCAAATTTTTCAAATGATGCAAAAAAAAGTTTTCAAAAAAGTTTACAAAGTATGTATGAATTTTATTTAAATAAATATGGTCCTAATATAAACATACGTACGAGCACGAGCGCCTCAAGCTCGAGTAGTAGACCTCGTGATCCGCTTCTTAGTTTATTTAATACCGTTCGTAATGAAACGGCAAAACGACAAAGGGGTAACACCCCTTCAAGTGAGCTCGGAAGGTACATTGGAACAGATTTTGTTTCCACTTTTCAATCCGAGGATTATCACAATTTAGACCTTTTGTCATGGTGGAAAGGAAAGGAATCCGATTATCCGATTCTATCCACTATGGCACGTGATTTACTAACCGTCCAAGCTTCTACGGTAGCTTCGGAATCTGCGTTTTCTCTTAGTGGCAGGGTATTATCTTTACGAAGAACAAGACTTACTCCAGAATCAGTAGAGATGTGTATTTGCTTAAAAGATCACTTGGACGCGATCGATCGAATTCAAAACATAACAAACCTCGAAGATGAAATCGAACTTGAAACAATGGTACACGAAGAGGAGGTGGAGGAAGGATTATCTCCCGACATATCCGATGAAGAACTTGCACAAGAAGCTCGTGCTCGTAAACGTACGCAAACGCAAGCGGGAACGAGCACGGAATAAAACGCATGTTTTCAAGTTATTGTATTTGTATTTATCTTTTTAAGTTATGTATGTCTTTTATTTTTTTAAATAATTAAAAGAGAAATAAATGTTAAATATGTTATTTTTATTTTTATGTTATGTAGTTATGTATGTAATTTATTGTAAAATTACTAGAAATAATAATGAATTTTTTTAATATCATTATTTTTTTTATTCATGTTCTTAAATCAAGTATTTTTTTATTTATTTATGTATGTCTTTTTTTTTTAAATAATTGAAATATAAATAAATGTATTAAAAGTTATTTTTATTTTTAAGTTATGTATGTAATTTATTGTAAATTATTATAAATAATAATGAATGTTTTTAATATTATTATTTTTTATTTATGTATTCAAATTTAAAAAAAAAAAATTTAAACCGAACCCGGTTTGAACCCGGTAGGTGTACCCGGTTCTGGACCCGACCCGACCCTACCCGGTTCTACCGGGTTTAGATCTACAAATGTGAAACCGGTTCCAAACCGGTTCGGGTTTAACTCAAAACCGGTTCCACCGAACCCGGTCCATTTTGAACCCGGTTTTGAACCCGGTTCGGGTTGGGTTTTGAACCCGGTTTGCCCACCTCTAACTACAACTATTACCACCATCACCACTACCGCTGCGACCACCATTACCATGACCACCGCGACCACCGTCACCACTACAACTACTACCACGATGACTATCACTATGAATACGACAACAACAATAACAATAACCACCACCACCACTAACACTATTATTATTATTATTATTATTATTATTATTATTATTATTATTATTATTATTACCACCATTATTATTATTATTAATTATTATTATTATTATTATTATTATTATTATTATTATTATTATTATTATTATTATTATTATTATTATTATTATTATTATTATTATTATTATTATTATTATTATTATTATTATGCAGTGTTTTTTTAACTTAGACCCTACAAATCTTATGCTTTGTTTTCTTTGTTAAAGTTTCATTGACGCTCTTGTTATTATTTAGGCTGTCCGGTATGCTAGGTGAGTGAGCGTGGCACACCGCCCCCTAGGGGCGTGGGAGCTTGGGCGTGAGTCGAGCAACGGCGTGAGTGGGTATTTGACCGTTGGAGGAGCCGTTGGTCAAGAAAAAAAAAATTACCTATTTAACCCATTCAAACATTAAACCCAACAAAATTTTAACTTCTCATTTCAAACATTCAACACAAAAAAAATACCCAATCTTCCCATTTCAAACTTTCATAACCAAAAAATAATTTCCATGGATCCCAACCAAAACCCAAATTACTATAACCCAAACACTCCACCTAACCGAAACCCGAACACGCCACCTCCGAATTGGGTCTTTAGCCCTTCTCCAATAAATCCTTTTTTCGATTCAAACTGTTATCGACCGAATTTTGATTCAAGCCCACAACAAGGGTTTTATACATTCTCCGATTATGGTTCGAGTCAACAACCGCATGGGTTTGGACAATTATCTCAGGATGAAGTTATACCCGAGACCCAACCCACTACAAATGCCGGTCCAAGCACGCAATAAAAACAAAGGCGTAGACACAGAAAGAAACAAGCTGGGATACCGAAACCGCTGTGGGAGGTTCATCCCGTATAGAAAAATGGACTACGGAGGAGGAGTTTCAACTTACAAAAGCTTGGATCGATGTGTCGGAAGATCCAATTGTTGGTAATTACTTTCCTTTTAGTTTTTTAAAATTGTTAATATTTTTTTTATAAATTGTTAACATTTTTTATTAATTGTTTATAGGTCGTAACAAAAAAGGACCGGACTTTTGGAGTAAAATCCGAAATCAATTTTTTCAAGCCATGGGTCGTGGGGAATATCGTACAAACGATATGCTCTCTAGCAAATGGCGTGACATGAAACTAAATGTTAGAAAGTTCAACGGGATTTATTCCCAGAAATGGCAATCTTGTCGGAGCGGCCAAAGCGACGCGATGATCGAGCTCGAATCGGAAGATCAATACCGGGAAGAGTTTAACGCCCCCTCACGCTTCAACGGAGTTGGTAGCTTATGAGGAAATGTCCGAACTGGATTCGAATCCCGACTGTACAAACGTCGGCCTCAAAACGATCAAAAGCATCGTCAACCGATAGCCCCGGCACGTCGGATGCTCGAGTGAATATAAATCTAAACGATCTCGACGAAGAAAAAGAAGAAGACGACGACAACGAGATAGAGGATTTGACTCGTCCGATCGGGAGAGATTTCGCAAAAACCGACCGAGCAAGGGCGAGACGAGGCTCTTCATCTCACACGACCCCCGATTATAACCAAGGAATAGAACACTTATCTCAACGAATCGGTGACTTTAACGAATTAAAACGGGAATGTCAACGGTTGGTAAAGTTACAACTTCTATTCACCAACACCGAACACTTAACCGGCTCGACCGCGAAATTGCCGAGCGGGAGAAGGATAAAATTCGTAATAAATATAGAGATAATTAATTTGTATTTTTTTTATTAATTTGTAATTTTTTTATTAATTTTTTTTATTAGTTTGTATTTTTTTTATTAATTTTTTTTATTAGTTTGTATTTTTTTTATTAATTTATAATTTGTTTTTATTAAATTATATCTCAATTTAATTTAAAAAGGAATGATAACGTGGAGTGAGTGGGTAATTGGGCATTTCCACCAAAATGGTGGGGTGAGTGGTTGTAGTGAGTGCTTATGTGGCGCTTACGTGACGCATACGTGGAGCGACCCAGTCACTTGGCATATCTTATAGTCTTAGATTGAGAATATAAAGAAGATGGGATCATTCACATTATACATATATATATATATATTATTTTCATCCTCGCAATTTAATCAAAACTCACACTCATATTCATAATTTTTTTCATCTTTTAAATTTTGCATAACTCATTATCATATAGGGGTGTTCAAAATAGCCGAAAACCATTTAAAACCGTTATCCAAACCGTATCCGTAACTGAAAGAAACCGAATCGAATTGCGAATACGGTTTCCGGTCCGGTTCCAAACCGTATCCGTTTTACAAATTCGGTTTTCGGGTGGGTCTTCGGTTCTAGTATTTTTAGAGATTCGGTTATTCGATTTAAACCGTTTAAACCGAATAAATAATCAAATATACTATTTTTATTTTTTTTAAGTGTAAGAAACCCTTGGAAACAGGTGGCAACAATCGATTTTTAAAACCCAAATTCCAATAGTTCTCGATCCACCCGACACTCCCTCAGCTCCAACCCACCGGCCACCGCACACCCCACCGGCAGCCACCGCACACCCCCACCGCCAGCCATCGCTAACCCCCACTGCCGGGCAGCCACTGCCGCTTTCTCCAACCTCCAAAACTCGTTCTGAAATATGCTCCATTAGTCTCTTCCGGTTGACCTGCGCGGTTCCATTTTTCGATTTGTACTCAAAGACGCCATAAAATCAATCTGCACCAGCAGGTACCTAATTATAGTAGGTTATTTGATCAGGGCTTTTTTGAAAGTTGAACGATTCTTACATGTTAGGGTTTATCTAACTAGGGTTTTTTCCGCCTTTGACTAAATTCGGTTGAAACGGTTGAATTCGGGTTGTTCGGTTGTTAACCGAATCCGAACCGATTTGAATTCGGTTCGGTTTTGCTCATCTCGAATACGGTTCGGTTTACGGTTAGGGTAAAAATAATTGCAAAACCGTTTAAACCGAATCGAATAAACCGTTTAAACCGTAATCAGAACCGTTGAACACCCCTATAATCTCATATTTGTTCATTATATAAGGAAATGTTCAAATAATAACCCATGTATAGATCAATAACCCATGTAGAATAAATAAGGGTTACGTTTAGGAGTGTAAAGGAGCCAAGACGATCCAGAGCTCGTTAATTCCGTTATATTCTTGACTACGTTTTTTTATTTTTTTCCTGATATTTGTATTTACATCAATGTAACAAGTATAAACATAACACATTGTTTGTAACGAATTTTGGTTTACGTTGTTGTGAATTAAAAATGACCTACATTTAGGGTGTAAAACGAGCTAAGTCGATCCCAAGCTCGTTAAGGCTTGAGCTTGGCTCGTTTAGACAAAATAAAAGATATAAAGTAAGCCTTACATATTTGTTGCATCATTGTAATTAAATAACTGATACAATGTAACCATATTTAATTTACGGCAATGTAATCGTTTTAAATTTATTATAAACGTAACTTTTATTTAACTTTGACTAAAAATTGGATTTATATCAATGTAAAGACCATAAATATAAAAATTCTTTTGATTTTTATTCACAGCAGTAAATATGGTTTGGAGCGTGTTTATTCAAAAGAATGTGTTATATTTATGGTCGTTACATTAATGTAAATCCAAAATTTTTAGTCAAAGTCAAATAAAAGTTATGTTTATAATAAATTTAAAATGATTTTGTAACGAATTTTGGTTTACATTGCTGTAAATTAAATATGGTTGAATTGTGTCAGTTATTTAATTACAATGATGCAACAAATGTGTTAGGCCTACTTTATATCTTTTATTTTGTCTAAACGAGCCGAGCTCAAGCCTTAACAAGCTTGGGATCGACTCGGCTCGTTTTACACCCTAAACGTAGGTCATTTTTAATTTACAGCAACGTAAACCAAAATTTGTTACAATTCGTTACAAACAGTCTGTTACGTTTCTACTTGTTACATTTATGTAAATACGAACATCCGGAAAAAAAAATAAAAAAAACGTAGTAAAAAATATAACGGAATTAACGAGCTCAGGACCGGCTTGGCTTGTTTACACTCCTAAACGTAACTCTTATTTATTCTACAACAATGTAAACTCAAATTCGTTACAACTTGTTACAAATAATTTTTATTTTTATACTTGTTACATTGATGTAAATACGAATATCCGATAAAAGATAAAAAAAACCTAGTCAAGACTATAACGAAATTAAAGAGAAAAATAAGACGAGTAAAATAGTGCAATTTTTATAAAAAAATATTATAACATAAAAAAGTTATAAATATATAAAAAAAGAGGGGGTAAACTTTAAATAAAAAAAGTAAATATATTAAAATATATTATAATGTGACACATTGCACCACTAAATTAATTCCAGCTTTTTAATATGGTGCAAATGACTAAAATACCATTCGGTCTTTAAATATGAAAGATGACAAATGTCACAATCCTATACACTCACCTTTTTGACTAGCCATTAGATTTGAGTTAATGGGTTATTGCTCTATTCATGGGTTATGATTTGAGCCCAATCTTAGATGTGTGTGTGTGTGTGGAAATGAAGATAATATAACACATGAAAAATGAACTAAACTTACTAAATATCATCCAATGGTTAATCTAAAATATAAGTACATAATAGCGTGTGTTGGATCGGGTTATGTATCTTGACACAACACTTTCACAAGCAATCTTCTACCGAGCTTGATAGATGCAGAAAGTTCTATCAACTCGACTCACTCACACTTGCAGAACAAATACAATACACAAATAAAGTTTCTTTCAAGGTCAAAATATATTTTGTTCAAATGCAAAGTGAACAAAGACTCAACAGCTCAAGCACACACTCGTGCCTTGCTAAGTTACAAGTAAAGGATTATATACTAAGACCTACAGATGTATCCTCGTAGGGATACACGGCTCGACAAAACACAAGAAACAAATGTATGCTAAATCTAGTATCTGTTATGATCTTGACAGGCCAAGCCATATTAATTACAATTAATACAAAAGACTCCATTGACTTTTACATTAAATATCGTTAAGCAACAAAAGGCATTAACTTCTTCGTATCTTTGTAGTTCTGAAAAATCTTCTTTACTGCTGACTAACATCAGAATGTCTTCTTTGTTGATCTGAATGTGAGAAAGCAGCTTTGATTATTTTTATAAGTATACAGAATCTTTGTAAGAGAAAGTCTTCGGAAGTCTTTGTCTTGGGAACCACTGATGATCGGAACAGCTGATGAATGATCGGAACCTCTAAGTATTGAAGAGGGATTCGGAAGTTTCAGGCTATTTGTATAGATTTCAGTGGAAGAGAATTATCCTTCGGAAGCAATGGTTCTTCCGAAAGTTAATTCTTATCTTTCAACGGTTGTTTGTCTTCCGAAAGTCCAAGACTAGATCCAGAGATGTTTTGGTGCGCATCAGACTTAATGATCCTTACCGTCTCCCCCTAGGCTGATGCCACCAAAATTTATGACCTTCATTTATTAAGTTTTCAGCTCTTCTCTGAACAAGAATTATCGCGATTTGTCCTTCAAAATCATTATCTGGATTGAGTAGAGGCAGGTTTGGTAGATTAAAGATGTTTGAAGCAGGAAGACTATAGATCAGATAATCCTGGAGTTTCACAATGTTCCTATTGCAGTATCTTAATACAAACATCTTCTCCAAGGATGAGTAGCTTCATTCAACAATAGGAAAGTACACACTTTTGCGCATTTCCTCATGTCGTTTTCTTCTTGCCACAGTCTTTCTCCTTCTGAAAGGACCACGCCTTCTAAAAGGAACTATCTGACCTGAGGGTGTACTCCCTTGTTCTTGTTCCTCCTGCTCTCTTTCATCATCCTCAATTTTAGTGGCTTCTGGAGTGGCTTCTGCTTTAGGGGAAGCCGTTGCTTCAATGGAATCCATTTCAGCTTCAGCGGAAGCCATTGTAGCTTCAGTGGAAGCCATTTCAGCTTCAGTGGAAGTCGCTGCCTCTTCAGGGGAAGCCTTTTCTTCCGTGGAACCCACTGCAGCTTTAGTGGAAACTAGTGCTTCCTTTTCTCCTTCCATCCTTGATTGTTCCTCAGGATCAGTGGTTTGTTGCTTTGTTTGACTTCTTTTGATTTTGATCACTGAGGAAACGGGCATGTTATCATACGAAGGACTGGATGGTGGAGAATGAGTCTCTTTCTTATGGAAGAATGCATTCTTTGAGGCATCATACATATCTTCCAAACTCTCTTTGAATGCTGCATTAGAGAGAGGTTTTTCAATTATTCTTCCCTAGAAGATTCCCTGGAGGCCTAGGTTTAGGGCCTCCTGTTGTGCCTGGATCTGCTCAACTAAAGGTAATTCTCCCTGGCTATCTTGCTTTTGATTTCTCTTACATGTAGATCCAAGATGGAATTCTTCATAGGAGCAAGCTGATTCTTTGAGAAGTTGTAGTTCAAAAGGAACTACTTCAGCTTTTCTCGATAGGCATCTTCCTTTTATTTCTTCTTGGAAGATGCCGCATCTTTGGATGCGGTATCACAACACACAGATTAACTTAAAGTAAATACATTACAAGGTTTCGTCATTACAACCAACATTACAGTATACAATTACGTTTATTAGTCAAACTAATTTATTTAATTACAAGAGGTTGAAAGTGCAGCCTCACGGTGGTCACTATCTCCCTGCAAAAACGTTTGAGTTTGAAAGATCAGCACAAAGCTGGTGAAATCATAAAGTTCAAGTTCAATAATATGATATGATATGCAAGTTTTCAAAATGTTCAGTTCAAGATAACTATGGGACCCGTATCTAGTTCCTTTCTGACTACTCTGTTCTCGTTCTATAAGATACTACCCATCGGTAACATCTTAATGCCTCATTTTCTTAATGTCTATCACAACATTAAGAAGTTCTGAAAACAGGTAACAAACATTCACAACAAGGGGAGTTGCAAACTCTTAGCAAATGGGTTGTCAGCCGATAGTACTATCATTGTTACCTGTTCGGCCCCAATGGGTTTACTAGATACAGTTCAAGGAATGAGGACTTTTAAGTTCTGTAATAGAGTTCTGTTCTATAGGCAAAATCTCATTAAATCCACAAGTTCTCAACAAGTTCACATGAAATTACACAGATAACAGTGACATATATCATATGATCAAGAAAGTTTCACAGTAGTACCCCGGTGTTTATAAAATATTAAAAAGAAAAGGGGTATGTGTATTGATGATATAAATGTGAGTGATTTAGGTTTTAGTTTTTAACTTTTGCTAATTTAATTTGTTAATTACAAGATACCTATCAACTACGTCTTGAGTTTCTTAAAGCTTAGAAACAAAGCTCGTAAAGCTTGGAATACTCCGCCGCAACACGTGGCGGAGATACAAATAGTTTCTATTAAAACATATTTTAAAATCTTGTATTGCATAGAGTTTAGATATCATATTCTTTTGCTGTTGAAAAAAAAAAAGTTATCATATTCTTTTTCCTAAAATCGTCGTACTTTCTACTTTGCATCCTTTGAATTTCGAATATTGATGTTCTAGAAGAGCCTTAAGTTACATATAGATCCCTCGCATTACACGCCGACTGGCGACTAGAACATACTAAATTGCCTATAACTAGATTTATTTCACCCGTGCGCTGCGGCAGGTTATCACAGTACACTTTTGAGAACGAGTATTATATATCATCTGCAAAAACATAAGTTACATAGCAAAAATAAATCTCTCATCACAAACTAAACCCTAATTCCTAAAGTCAAAACCTAACCTCTAAACCAACAAAAACCCAAATCTATAAGCAAATCTCTCATATTTAATAAAAACCCAAATATCCAAGCAAATATCTCAAATTTAATATTCTTATATGTGTTTACTAATTTTCAAAGTTAAAAAAACTTCTTCTGGTCAAAGTCTAAACTTTTAGAACGTCACTACATGGATCAGACACCTATACACTATACATTACTATTAATATATATACATATATACACACACCACACATACATACATATGTGTGTATATATATGTATATAATATCATGGGACCCACACTCTATTTAATATATATTTTTACTATTTAATTTCATGCTTTTTAATTATATATTATATATAGTAATTCAGATTATTAAACGTTTGTTAGGTTCTATTTTAATTCTTTAACTTATATTCAAAATATCCATGACTCAAATTTTAGTAACTAATAAATATTAGTATAAGATAATAAATACATACCTAAGGGATGTTCAAACGAGAACTATTTAAACTTGAAAACTAAAAAAATCAATTTTAGCCACAAATTTAGAAGGGTATAAAAGTAACATACCTAAAACATATCTGCGTTAAGTTTCTAAAACATACAAAAAAATCAAAACGATTCTATTACTAATTTACTGGTTTGATAGGTCAAATCAGCTTATAACTGAACCATTAAACCGATTATCAAATCACTGTTTTATAATTATTAACTCCATAATTGATGTAAATTTATAATAAATTGATATTATTTTTCAATGTCATGAACTTATTATAAATATATAAAAAAAATAACAACTCAATGGAATTCTTGTATCAAATATAATATTTACTAAAACAAAAAACATATAAAAACGCAATAAAACTCTTCGGTCAATTAACTTATTTGCCATTCAAAAAATAACTTATTTGTTTTACATGTAATAAACTGTTGGAGATAATCCTTATTTGGATAAATGTTAATTTGAATAAGCTGGTTCCTAGTTTTTAGTCATGTTAGTTTTATTTTTTATCGTTTGTTTTTTATTATAAATAGGATGATTGTAAACGAGTTTTAGCATGGTGAATAATAAGAAGTTCGTGAGTTTCTTCGAGATCCAGTAAGTTAATTTGAGGTTTGGATATCAATTGTTGTTTACCCCAACATAAACTATCAATGAAATATATTGTGGTTCAATAAAAACAACATTCAGATTAAAATAAAATAAAAAAGACAAGAAACCTATGTACTCGAAAATAACTTGAGACAATTCCAAAGGCAAATTAATATATATTTAATTTTAAATGATTAGTATTTTAAAAGCATGTGTCTAGAATTAAAGTTTAATATTTAATTGAAGTTTTGAAAAGAAAATGTTTATTTTACCCCTTAAAGGGGTAAAAGGGTATTTTTCTTATTATCTCTTCTTTCTCATATGTCCTCTCTCTCTCTCTCTCTCTCAGTCTCTATCTCTCTTTTATATATATGACTAGGTTATAAACCCATGTAATACATGAGATTGGATACAAAAAATGATGCAATTAAAATGCATTTATAAAAAATAAGTACATAAGATGATTTATGTTGCGTTTACAATTTAATTACAAATGTATAGCTACCATTAGGTATGAAGGAATGTTGCTTCCAAAACTTAATAATACGAGCTTTTACTGTAAAGTCAACCTTTGAAACATAAGTTAATTAAGAAAAATGATACCCGTATTCGCCATTAACTTTAATAAAGTATGACGTTTTATAATGTGGACAGGTTGATCATCTACCCAGTTTGATACCTACATAATTTCACAAAAAATTAAATAGCATGTCAATATATTTAATTGATTACAAAAATAAAGATACGTGTGATATCATAATTTGACAAATCTCTCTTCCAACCAAAGGCATGTATTGTCCAAGAGCATGAGCCCCTTATAATTTATCACCATTTAGGCTATAATACAGTCCAATTTTATCATCCAATAGTAATGGCATATATTCTAATAGTCATGACATGTGTTTTTTTTAAGTTTCTTGCATTAACTATAGACTTTATGATAGACGTGCTAACCATGTACTATTGTTGCCCAAGTTTCTACCGGGTCGTGATTTTATTTTATTTTAATTTTTGTGATTACTGTGAGAACCCACTTACGTAGTAAACCTCTAGGTCCCTCCAATACCCGTCTAACCGGGTAAACATGTAAAGCACGGCAGCAAACAACGGGGTCGGTGATCTCCAAAGAAAATTGATCTTTATGGGAATTAAACTTGAGACATTTAGGTTGTCTCTACTCCACTCAAACCACTACACCACTTCCTTAAATGTTGGGTCATAATATTTGAAAATGAATAAATGTGAAAGTGATAAAGAACTATCTGTCATTGGCTAAATATAAACGAAATAAGCAATGTGCATCTTTTTTTGAAAAAATAAGAAGAAAAATAATCTTGATCATAGTTCCATCAACATCTAAGATCACAACGCAAGTATCTCAGTATCCCACCTCCATAAATGCAATGAGGCATATACCACACCAAATTGAACCCATAACCCTTAACGACCATAGAATTGTATTCAATAAATAGAACAAATAATTATCTAAGATAAAAACACGTGATATCATGAGTTAAGATTAAAATACAAAACATGAATACACAATAAAAGATGGCTGCAATAGAAGAATCAAGATGGTAAATACTCAATTTTTTATTTCCATCGTTGACATTTGAAATACTGAATGATTTCGGAGATTTGTTTGTGAAATCAAACAAATCAATGACTATTTGACTTGTCATATAACTGATAGGTAGAATAGCACAAAGGCCAGCTACCCCAGCAAACACAAATACTTTAAAATTGCAATAGAAGAGGAAATCAATCTCAATGGGGTTGGCTGCAACTCAATCTCAATGTACTTCCTAAAAATCTGTTTTTTCATTTACATTAAAGCATGGTCAAACCAAATACATAGAGAAAAAATGTCAACTCAGTTTCATACTGATACCATATTTTATCATTAGGACAATTCCAGTAGTTTTCTGAAGAATCAAGCAATCACCAGAAAGATTTAACTTTCTAATTTAAAAATAAGCACCCAATAACCAAATCTTAGCAAATGAGAATTTCTTCTGTGGAATCAATTTCAAACACTCAATATAAACATCCCTACTTCTGTAAACATCTTGAGCATCGAGTTCTTCATACAAAGCATAGTTAATACACAAATAAATGTATCTTTGCTAATATCTTTTATCATCAGCTGGAGGAACATTTGCAATAGCTATCTCAAAAACCTCCCAAATCATTGATTTGTTCACCACACTCTCCTCAAGTCTAATATAGTCAAACCAAGAGTCATAATTTAGATAAAACTTAAATAATCTTAAATAATCAAGAAAAAAAAATTATTTCGACCCTAACCCGGTACCCCATTCATCCCGAGCTGCTAATATTTCCAGGTAAATTCGATTAAGAAACATATACTTTCGAAATACTAATTAAAAGCTTCATGTTTTAGTTGTAAAGTTTACGTATTCATAGTCTGGTCGTCGAATTGAGCGAAATGAAAGAGATTGAGAACATATTAGTGTTAAGATCTTTAGGGTCTCAAAAGCAAACCTTCCAAATTCAAAGACCGGAAGTCGAATTGAGCCAACAGAATTAGACGAAGAAAAATGAATCAAAATGATCTAATTAACAGATTAGATCGAATTAATGATTAAAGCGTTTTAGGGTTTCAAAATCAAGCATGTGGGATAATCGTATTCGGATTGAATCCAAGTCTAAGAGAAGGAGAAGAACTCTGAATCAAATACAACGGTTTGAAACAAATTATATTAAAATACTGAAAACGGTTTTAGGGTTTTGAAATCCAACCTGTGTTATTCTCGTAGTCAAGGTGAACCCAGCCGATTGAGGAGAATGAATCTGAACCCAGTTGATTGTTTTACGGTTTCGAAATCAACCTATGGTATTTGACTATTTTCTTTCTCTTGGTCAAATTGAATCCAACTTTTTTTTTTTTTAATTGAATCCAACTAACTACGGAGATAATAAACTAAAAAATAGGATCTGTAATGTATTTTTATTATTTAAATTAAATTTACATATACTAAAAATTTGAGGTATATTTAATAGTTGATTGACAAGTGTCAATTTTAATTAAGAATTAATATTGTAATGACATGTGTCAAATTTAAAGAGAGAGTTAATATGGTGATGACACATAGGCAAAAAGATTTTCTTTTATTATAAAGTATAGATTACCCAGATACTACACATGTGTAGTGTTTTAATTAGGTTAAAAAAATATTTTCTAAAATATAACAACAGCAAAAATAAAAAAGTCATTTTTTAAGAAACAAACAAATATGCAATGTTTTTAAAATCGGACCAGCCGGTCGAACCGGGAACCGGTGGTCGGATTGGTCAGGTTAGAGGTACTTGGCCGTTTTTGGTCGAACCGGCGAACCGGCGGTTGGACCGGAATACCGGTGGTTGAACCGTTTTAAATTTTTTTTTTTTGATTTTATATATACATATATATATATGTATATATATTTATAAAATGTATATAAAATCATCCGGTTCTTAAATCCGGTTCGACCGGTCCGACCTCTGACCAGTAAGGAGACCGGTTCGACGTCCGGTCCGGTTATGAAAACATTGCAAATATGCGTATGTGTATCAAAAAAACTACAGAATGTGTATCAAACACAATTTTCACTACCCAAAACACAATATTACATATTCTTAAGTTTCAACCACAAAATAAAATATTACACATGTGTATTTTTACATATGAAACAAATATTACACATATATAATTTTATACAAATAACATCAAATTAACCAAAACAACAAAAATACACATGTGTAAAAAAACAAAAATGAACAAGTTTTACTACACAAAGTACACATGGTCAAGCAACTATAAAATCTGAAAAACTACACATGTGTAGAAATAAATATGTACAAGTTTTACTACACAAAGTACATTTGGTCAAGCAACAAGTATAAGATTTGAAAAAGTATACATGTGTAGTAATAAAAAAGTACAAGTTTACTAATGTTAAAAAAAATACACATGTGTAACAGATTCATGAAATTCAAAGAAACAACTATTAAATTCCTAAACTACACATGTGCAGGATTAAAAAAATACACACAATAACTACAACTTAAAAAATATAGCCTATACACAAAACTGATCTAAGCAAAAAAAAATGCAATCTGATCGAAAAGTACACATGTGTAGAACTAGAAATGTACAAGTTTTATTACACTATGTACATCCGAAAACTACACATGTGTAAACATATCAATTATTTACATAAATAAAAAGATATTTAATAATATTAAACATGTTTAATTAATTTTCAGTAATATTAAAAAAAAATAAAAAAGAAAGAACTGTGTGGAAGAGAAAAGTGTGTTAAAGAGAAATGAAATGATTTGAAATAGATTGATGATGATGTGATTTATAAAGAAAGAGAGAGAGTGATATTTTTACCAATATACCCATTGTAATTAAATAAAAAGAAATCTAATTAAAGTTTGATCAATAGTCCACATATAGTTTAAGGGTTTTCTTTTTAAGATCGAGTTTTCATAGGATTTAATTCCTATATATATATATATATATATATATATATATATATATATATATATATATATATATATATATATATATAGGGAAATGTTCTATTGGTAACCCACTCCAAGTGTGGTAACCTATTAACTCATTTTCATTGGTTGTTTAAATAAAATCTTTTGAAATGAGTGGTCCATATTAAATCTGAAAAAATATGTGGATGAGATTTGTTTAAGGGCATTTTTGACATTTAGTGGGGTGTACTTGATTCCTTTTTTTTAAAAAGTTTACCCCCCCAATTTTTTAAAAACTCATAACTTTTATATACATTATTATTTTTTTATAAAAATTTCACCATTAAATTTGTCACTTTTTTTTATCTTTAATTCAGGTATAATTTTTTCAAAATTTTTTTAAAATTTTCGTAATTTGCACTGATGCAACGACATTTTACACCGATGCAACGACGTTTTACATGACGTAACGAAATGCATTTTTTTACACTGATTTGACATTTGGTGTGGCGTACTTGATTTCTTTTTTAAAAAAAGTTTACCCCCCAATTTTTTAAACGCTCATAACTTTTATATACATTATTATTTTTTTTATAAAAATTTCACCATTAAATTGTCACTTTTTTATCTTTAATTCAAGTATAATTTTGTCAAATTTTTTTAAAATTTTCGTAATTTGCACTGATGCAGTGACGTTTTACACTGATGCAACGACGTTTTACACTGATGCAACGACGTTTTGCACTGAGGTAAAGAAATGCATTTTTTACACTGATGTAATCACAATGATGTAACGAGCTGAATTTTTACAAAGTTTTCGTAATTACACTGATGTAAGGATCTGGATTTTTTCAAAGTGTTCTTAATTTTTTAAAATATTAATGAACTAATTTTTGTAATAAAAAATAATTTGTAACAAGATGGAAAGATTTTACGTTGGTGTAATTCCAACGTAAAATCTTTCCATCTTGTTACAAATTATTTTTTATTACAAAAATTAGTTCATTAATATTTTAAAAAATTAAGAACACTTTGAAAAAATCCAGATCCTTACATCAGTGTAATTACGGAAACTTTGTAAAAATTCAGCTCGTTACATCATTGTAATTACATCAGTGTAAAAAAATGCATTTCGGTACGTCAGTGCAAAAGGTCGTTGCATCAGTATAAAACGTCACTGCATCGGTTCAAATTACGAAAATTTTAAAAAAATTTGACAAAATTATACTTGAATTAAAGATAAAAAAGTGACAAATTTAATGGTGAAATTTTTATAAAAAAATAATAATGTATATAAAAGTTATGAGTGTTTAAAAAATTGGGGGGTAAACTTTTTAAAAAAAAGAAATCAAGTACACCTCACCAAATGTCAAATCAGTGTAAAAAATGTATTTTGTTACGTCAGTGTAAAACGTCGTTGTATCAGTGTAAAATGTCGCTGCATCAGTGTAAATTACGAAAATTTTAAAAAAAATTGAAAAAATTATACTTGAATTAAAGATAAAAATGTGACAAATTTAATGGTGAAATTTTTATAAAAAAATAATAATGTATATAAAAGTTATGAGCGTTTAAAAAATTGGGGGGTAAACTTTTTTTTAAAAAGGAATCAAGTGCACCCCACCAAATGTCAAAAATGCCCTTAAACAAATCTCATCCACATGTTTTTTTGACTTTTTTCATATTGAATATGGACCACTCATTTCAAAAGGCTTTATTTTAACAACCAATAAAAATGAGATAATAGGTTACCACACTTGGAGTGGGTTACCATTGGAACCTTTCCCTATATATATATAGGGGAAGATTCCATTGTTAACCCACTGTAATTGTGGTAACCCAAATAACTCTGCTAAAAATGGCCGAATCTTTGATTTTTTTTTCATGGTCTTTATTATACATATTTAAGTGGGGTTTCTTTTTTGTGTTTGGCTAATTCGCAAGGCAAATCGAATTTGCATCGGTGTATATTCGATTTGCATTTTGCAACATTTAGAAAAGTGCAAAACTTTTACACCGATTAAAATTCGATTTGCCTTGCGAATTAGCCAAAACACAAAAAAGAAACCATCCTAAATATGTATAATAAAGACCATGAAAAAAAATCAAAGATTCGGCCATTTTTTGCAGGGTTATTTGGGTTACCACAATTAAGCAGAGTCCTTATTTGAACCAAATCATATATATGAAAGAGAGTTTGAAAGCTATAAAGACCATAAGTATTCGAAAAGAAGTAGGGCTTTAAAATTTGTAATATATAGACTATTGTGATAGATCATGACTTTTTCTAACATATTATCACTTTTTGGAGTACTTTTGTTATTTTGATAATGGTTAGCTTTTAAATAATGATTTTCGACTTTTGAAATGTGAATTTGAAATTGAGTATGATCTTTTGCATCATTATGTTAATCATTCTATATTGTTTTATATAAAACTGTAAAACCAAACAGTGAAACCGTCAATACAGGTCGGTTTGCTTTACCCAATCAAGACATATCTCATACCAAAAACCTTAATATGCTTCTAAAGCATCAAATCCAACATTTTAAACATCAAATCCAGTTATTAAACATCGAAATTTATCTCTAAACTTTGAACTCAATTTTTAAGTTTAAACTTTGAATTACTTGACTTAGTCTGTTTAAGTTTATTTTATAAATTATTGGAAATATTATATTGAATTTTTGATATTTATGTATGTATAATATATATTTGTAAAATAAAATATAAAAATTTCAACCTGATTAATCTCTAGGTGTTACCTATCCATCCGACTAGTGGTTAAGACCACTCCCATCCATGATTTGGATGGTTGGTCGTTCGTCAAATGGCAAAAAAAAAAAAAGAAAAATTACTCCAAAACCCACAATCAAGTTGCCCCACCAACCATTGGTTGTGTATTATAATATTAGTAAAAAGATTTCTATGCAACTTGCATTTTTGTGATTGGTTAATTTTATTAGGTTGAGTTGGTTATGAATGAGAGTGAAAAAATTAAGTTTGGTTGGTTGTATGTATGAAAGAGAGAGAAATTAATATTTTATGGAATAGTTTTGGTTGGTTGGTTGTGAATGGGAGTGGTATAACAACTTATACAATAATGATGTTACAATGTTTAAAAAATAATTTCAAATATAACATATTTTAAATATCTTGTAATCTTGTATTGCATATAGTTTAAATATCATAATCTTTTTTCTAAAAGGCCTGTTTTATTTGGACACCCCACTTTTATATTTTTACACCCCTGCGGGCCAATACGGGCCGTAATGGCCATTACGGCCCGGTATTGAGTACATACAAACATTCCACAGAATTTCTTGGAATCAGTGAAACATTCTGTGGGACGGGCCGTAATGGCCATTACGGCCCGTTTTGGCCCCAAGCTTATTTTTCCAAGCCATTTTGGGTGTCAACCAGTTTTTTTATGTTGGTACGGCCCGTACTGGCCATTACGGGCCGTCTTGAGTTAATTTTTTTTTTTACACATAATTTACGTATTTAAATATTTTTTAAGATTGTACGTTTAATACGTGAATTATTTGAACGATATGTGTTATTTATTTTATTCAAACTTAATTTACGTATTTAAATTTAATTTTTAACGATATACATTTATTATGTAAGTTATTTGAACGATACACGGCTATTACGTTAATTAAACGTCATAATATCGTTTTAACTAAATATTTCATTTTCTAGTTTGAATTGAAAAATAATTAAAATAATTTAAACAATATAAAGTTTTTCGCGCAAATATTAAACAACACAAACAGAAACAATACAAATGCAGAAAGAAATATACGTATATACACTGTACGGTTTTATATACAAGGAAACAAAATACAAAAATACAAAATGAACTACGATCCGGATGGTCCAGCGTGTGATCCGTAGTCTGCGTAGACGCGTGGCTCCGGGAACGGTGGAAGCTGTGTCCCGTCGCGCATGCTCTGACGCGACTGTCCACTAGACCAAATCCTCATACCGATCGAGCCGTCGGTCGATGCGTGCCATCCGCTGGGCCATCTCGTCGCACCGGGCGGCAATCTGGTGCAACAACGCCTCGAGTGGCTCGGTCAGGCGTACCGCACTGTAAACGTGCGGTGGATGCTGCGGAGGCTCCTCCTCGCGCGGCGGTGACAGAACCGGTCCTCCCGAATCGGCTCGGGCTCCGGCATCGGGCCACCGCCCTGCTGCTGCTGGTCTGGCAATACAATGACCTGGGCCGGCTGAAACGGGCGGCCGTCCAGCCCAATAAACCGCAATCCCAGACCCAGGATCTCGGCGGCAAGTTTCATGCTGAGGACCATCCGCCGATCGAGCTTACGAGGCTCGATCGCCGGCTGATCCTCAAGCATGTCAACCATGCCTCTGCTGCGGGCTAAGTGGGTGATAAAGGCGCCACCCCACAATGTACCGCGCTCCTGTCGGTGGTAGAAGGAGGCGTAGTACAACGCAAAACACCGTGCCAGGTTGCACGGCCTGCCAGCAATGAGTGAGTGCAGATAAAACAGATCTGTCGTCGTCACCCACTCCTGGCTCTGACCGCGACCTGAGATGGTCGTCACGATGCAGCGGTGGATGTAACGGATCAGTGGATCTCTGATCGCCGAGGCCCGTACCCGGGGGCCGGTGAAGGGCGTATCAGATACCTGGGACCACCAGGCCCTTATAACTCCCTCCTCCCCCTGCGTGGGGGCCTGTGCGAAGTCGTCACGAACGGTCTCCGGCTCGTAATAGATGCCTAAGTACACGGCGAACCGCTCGATCGACATCTCGAAGTGCTGGCCGCATAAAGAGAACTCGATATCCGGAGGAAGCTCCTCGTCATCCGCCTCCCGAACTGCGGCCTGGTGAGCTCGGTATCTAAATGTGGATAGAAACTCCACAGTGATCAACCGGTAGGTGGGCAGACGTAGTTCTCCTCACGCTCTTTGCTTACGAACTCGTGAGCAATACTAAACGTCTGGTGTGTGGAAGTCACGCCAACAATTTGAATAAATGGAAGCCTGTACTGGTTCGTTTTGTACGTCGCGTCCATCATCAGTACGTGCGGCAATGCACGCCACCAACAATACGATTTTGGATGACAGAAGAAAATGTCTTCCACGACGTTTGTTTCAGGATCCTCACGGGTATAGTAAACGTACCGCTGACTGTGAAGCACGTTTTCCAGGACCTGCATCGGAGTATCACCGAATTTCTTCTTGTTTTTTAGCTTCTGCTGTAAATTGTATACATCCCTAGGGATGGATACATTTGCAGGGTTATGTTTCTTTATGCTCGAAAGTATGTTACGAGGATCCATGTGTCGCTCGGTCAGATTCTCAACCAGATCTTCTTCCTCCTGCGTGAATCTTCTAACATATGGATGACGCTCTAGATTCTGAGCAGGTTCGTGATTGTGATTGTCGTTAATCACCTGTAATTTCCAGGATTCACGAACTTCGTTGTATAACCCTACCAGTTGAAACGGACAACCGATTTTCTTGCTGCCTGACCGTCTAAGGATTGCGATGCTATTGTGCTCGCCACCACGGTCACACATGAGCCAAACTTTGATTACACTGCCTGTTGTCTTTGATTTCTTCGTTCTTCTTTTGACTACAATGTAACCATTGTCTACTGCTCTACTTTTCACCCACCCTACCAGCGCTTCCTCAGTCATAAACTCCTGACATATAAAAACAATAATAAATACCTTAAATGGATAGCGATAATATACAATTATTAACATTTATGTTTCATTTAAGTTACCTCTTTGGTTTCCCAGTTAACGTTTGAAGCCCCCGGCTTTTCTTCATAACCCTCCTCCGTGTAACTTTGTTTACAGTCGTCATACACGAACCCATACGATGCTTGACTGTCAAAACCGACATCAGCGTTAGGTTCAGCATTCAGATCTATCGTGCCGTATGAATACACGACAGGAGGCTCTTCGTTCAAATCTGGCACGGAATAGTTGAAAAAACTCCCGTCCCAAAACGACATCGTTACAGATATGAATTATCGTGAAATATATTTGAATTCGAAAGTTACGCGTTCGTTTGAAACGATTCATGCTTATATACAAATTTGAAAATGTTCAAGACGGCCCGTAATGGCCTTTACGGCCCGTACTGGGTCAAATCAATGTCCTTCTGTCAGAATTGAAAAAGCAAGACAGGCCGTAATGGCCATTACGGGTCGTCTTGCTGTCAAATCATTGTACTAGGTTGCAGTGAATGTCTGTACGATGAATGAGACGGGCCGTCTTGGCCATTACGGCCCGTCTTGATCCCAATCATTGGCACAGGTTGTCAGGAGCGAATGTTTGACCGAGGGTTGAGAAGGGCCGTAATGGGCATTACGGGCCGTCTCAGGGGTGTATTTTTAAAAAAAGTGGGTGTGAGAATAACAACACCCTTCTAAAATCATCGTACTTTCTGCGTGGCATCGTAATCAAAATTCTTAGTCAACCTTGATTTACACTGCATACTATTGACTTTCAAACGTTGATGTACTAGAAGAACCTTAAGTTACACTTAGACCCCTCGCATTACACGGTGACTGCAACATAATAAATTGTTTATATAATTCAGATTATTAATAGTTTCTTAATTTCTATTTTAATTCTTTAAATTATATTCAAAATATCCATACCTCAAGTTTTATTAACAAATAAATATTAGTATAAGATAACAATTATAAACGTAAAACATATCTGCAATATCGTTTTTAAAACTAGACAGAAAATCAAGCCGATTCTCTTATTGGTTTATTGGCTGGATATTCTAAATCACCTTATAAACGAACCGTTTAACCCAGTATCAAAACATTGTTTTTTATTGTTAACTCCACAATTAATGTAAATTCAAAATAGATTTATTTTATTTTTTTCAATGTCATCAACTTGCTTTAAGTATAACAAAAAAAATGTCAATAGAATTCTTTTATTAATTAATTAATTTTTTTTACATGTAATATTTACTAAACTAAAGAAACATATAAAAACGCAATAAAACTCTTCTGTTAATCAACTAATATATTTTACATGTAATAACTTATTAACAGAATATATTGCTGTTCATAAAAACAACAATAAATATAAGAACAAAATAAAAATAAAAAAGACAACCTCTGTCCTCCCCAGTATCCACGGTATATGCAACATGTATACTGACAACCATCAAAAGCTATTAGACCATCCGTAATGGTCATCCCGTGGAAATAGTGGGATTCGGCGGTGAGGTGGCCTCGGGCGGGAACACCCCCCCCCCCCCGCACGGCGGTGTCAAAATGTGAAACCGGGCGGCCCCGCTCCCCGTTGAGCATCCCTTGCTCTTATTGGTTCAATTTTAAAAAATGGACCAACTAAAAAACATATCCGTTGGATAACGGTAAAAAAAATTATTAATAAATTTACCTTATAAATACCCATAGTATATAACAAAAAAACACAATATCTTCATCACAAAAAAAACGTATTAGTAAATTTTACCCTGTAAAAAATGCCTTCCTCACCATCATCATTATCTGCATCACATTCGTCGTCGTCTTCGGATAGTGAGGGTACGGATCTTTTTAGCCAGTCGTTAATGACTTTAGCATACGAGAATTCTTCTCAAATTTCCTCGTCTTATCGTAAGAGGAATTCAAATTAATTGAGATAGAGAGGTATGCCATGAGCTTTTGATGAGCCATTATTTTGGCAATGATCATTTATACAAAGATAAAGCATTTAAAAAACGTTTCCGGATGCACTGACCTTTATTTGAACATATTGTCAATGATTTAGAAAGAACATATACGTATTTTCAATTGAAATGGGATGCTCGAGTGAGACATGGATTTACACCATTACAAAAGTGTACAACGCTTATGTGACAATTAGCATACGGAAATACGTGGATTCAATGGATGAGTATTTGCATATGTAAGAAAATACCGCTAGATATTGCCTCCATAATTTTTGTAAAGATATTTGTAACATCACTGTATCTCAGGTTGTCCGTACATATGTATGACTTTACTGTTACAACCTGATGTATTAATTATTAATGATTATGGATTATTGACTGTCATTATTAATATTGGTATACATACTGAGAATATATTATTATACTCGTAAACCATGGGAAGTTTAGTTGTAACCCAACTAAACAGAACCAGAGAGTTTATCGCAGTTGAATTCACGAATAATGGATTATTGGTTTGGAATGGAAAGAATTAGGAGTTGGTTGTGGTTTGGTTGCTAAACATAGTCAAGGACACATGGTCATGGTTTATCAAAATAGCGGTGGGACGGTGGCTGGGGCAGTTGCGACTGACCCCTACATATGCCTATACATATGCATATTTCGGCCTATCATGGGTGTGTCAGTGATATGGTTTAGTGGGTTTTGGATTGGGAAATCATAATATTCAATATAATAAAATAATGGAAGTATAATTGGAATTGATTACGTGATGGTGCAGTGAGGTTACGAACAAAATTTAAACGCGAATTTTGATTCAGAAATATTAACTCAATAATGTATTCGCGTGGGTGACGATTCACATGAATATAATTATTAGGAATAATATTCTGAAACGATATTCCATAAATCATAAATCGAATCGAAATATGATACGAGCGTCGGATTCAGAAAGGTGACGATCTTTACGAATACGAACGTGAGTAACGCGTTTCGACGAGATAACAAAATAATAATTTACGATATTAAATTAATAAATGTAACCCAAAAATATTTATTAGGAATCACAGCCTAAACAAATCCGGACAAGTTGTTTAATATAAATAATTAAGTTACCGAAAGGAAACGAAAGTGTTTTATTCAAACGATTCTGTTTAAAAATCATCTTAGTTAAAACGAACTTTATTTATTTAAATGTTTTATGTTTTAAAAGTATTCTACGATGAAAACCGAGCATTTTTATAATATTATGACACGTATTAAACGAAACCGAACACGCGGGGATTATCGGGACATTTAAGATGGGAGTCACCACTTTTCCTCCACATTTTCATCTTCTTACTCTCTCTCTCTCTAGAAAGGAAATCCCGTAACCCTACTCTCTCTCTAACTTCTCTCTAAGATAACTCCTCCATTTCTCATCGGTTTCGCGAGATCTTGGCGCCTACACGATCGAGGGGAACAAGAAGATACAAAGAAACCTACCAGTTGCGCCCGATCTGAAGGTAAGTCGAGTGATTTTCTTTTTGTTTTGCTTCTTTGAATAATCGGTTGGGATAGGGAACTTGAAAACACGTGTTATTGTTTTAAAACCCTTAACTGAGGTCATAAGGAGGTGGAGGATGGTGGGTTCGGACCGGCAACTTAAAGAAAGCCATTGGGGAAGATGATGAACAGGGTGGACTCCCGTGGATGCAGGTCGGCGAACCCTTGGGAGGGCCGAACCTCCTCCCAGCTTAACCAACTAAACCGCGAACCAATAGGGTGCGGCGAACCCAGATCCAGGGAAGCCGAACTTATTCTCCCATGAAAACCCTAGTTGACCAGCCGAACCTTGCATGATCTAAAATCTTAGGGTGGCGAACCAACAGGGACGAACTTGCCTTTGGACGAACCTTCCTGAACCAGGCGAACCTCTGACAATAGGGAACGAACCTGTGACAGTCACTGGCTCACGAACCTGGAAAATCTTGGCCGAACCCTCACGAGAAGCGAACCTTCTCTATTCAACTCAACCGAACCTTTACTACCATGGGCGAACCTCTCTTGTGTGACCGTACCCCAAAGGTTCGCTGGATCTAATACCCTAGCCGAACATTAGGCAACCTAAACCATCCTTATGGCAGCGAACTTAAGGGGTGGTGTAGCCGAGAGTAGCCGAATCTAAGGTTAATGGCTTGATCAAGGGGAGTTAAGTCTTAAACAATCTACTTAAATACTAAGGGTGATGAATAAAAGAAAAAGGAAATGTGGATAAACATGCATGCATGAAAAGTAAGGGTTGCCACCTTCTTTCTAAATAATGTGAACTTTGATTATGAAATTTTACATAAGATAAATCGGTTATATTAAGGACTAAGATATGTTCTCTTAAAGCTTGAGTTGGATTCTACTAATTTAAAACTTATGGTGGTCAATTTGAATTTAACACGCATGCGTGTGTATATAGGTGTGAGTAGGGTGAGGGCTATCACCTTAGAGTACACTTAACTAAAGAAATACACACGAGTTACCACAAACAATTATAATCCTTGTATAATTGAAACTAATGAGTCTACATTTTATTTTGATGATAATGATTTCAGTAATAACAAGTATCCCTTTAACTTAGATAAAATAAAATAAGTTAAGGAAATACTTATAAGTTCAAAATAAATGTATGTGGGTACCCAATGGCAATAAAACGCGTATACTTATGAACATGAAACACACGGTAATTACAGGTTGATTGAGTTAATTTTGTATACTCGAGCGCGCATTTTACGAACACATTGATTCTGAAGATTCATGTGAGTTCTCATAACCTCCTTTTAAACTGTTGGTTTAAACTCAGAGGTGGAACATGTATACCAATTTTAAATATTATTTTGATAACACATGGGCGATACCTGTTTATCAATATGATATTCATATTATGGAATTATCATTGTTTATAGATTATCATATTCCATGAGTTGTTGCTAATGGCTTCGGTCCTTCGCAACGACTGCATGTATTGTCACTATTCCATGAGTTGTAGCTGATGACTTCGGTCACTCGCAACGACTGCATGTATTGTCACTATTCCATGAGTTGTAGCTGATGACTTCGGTCACTCGCAACGACTGCATGTATTGTCACTATTCCGTGGATCGTGGTGGTTGACTTCGGTCATCCTCAATGATTGCCTGTATTGTCACGTGGTTTGCTATGTGACAACTAGTACCTGACCGGCCGGCAAGTCCGTACGGTATGTGTACTTTCAATAGTTACTATGTGTAAATACATGTTTGTGAACAGTACTTGTATTAACAGAATTCAAAATGCAAGAAACAGTTGTACGTATTTATGTGTAAACTTAAATGCTGTAAGTACAACACTCATTATAATCAATAGTTGTTAGTATTTAGGTGAAAACCTAAGTACATATAATACAACGAAACAAGAGAAATAACAGTGTTCAAGCAAATAACAAGAACAAGTCGGTTGCGATCTGATATCCATAGATGACAGGAATCAGATGACCGATAAATCAGTATGAAAACAATGTGATAACAAGACGTTTAGTTGGGTCCGACGGTGAGGAAATACAATTTAAAACAATATTACAGTGTTGTTTCAGAACAACGAACTCACAGTGTGTTTGCGTGGATGAAGATTCACACAAACATATCTGTGAGTTTAACGTTCTGAAATGATGACTGAAAAGTAGAAAACAAAATTCGGAAAGCAAAACCATTGTCGTGTTCGTACGAGTGACGATTCGAATGAATACGCGCGATGGCGACGCGTTCTGACAAAACGAAAACGAAATACGGATCGAACGACAAATAAATTAAGAAAATAAAATGTTTAATGTTTTACAATTTTGAAACTCATCAAAATAATTAAAACAACAATTCTTTTATTTAAAACACGTAAATTACGCGTTACGTTACGGCAACGCAACGAAGACGCGAACCGAGCAATCGAAACGAACCCGAATACCCTCGAGGTATATAAAGACTAAATGAGAAGTTGTTTCTCATTTATTACATTTCATCCTCTCTCTCTACACTCAAACCCGTTTTCCCTCTCTCTCACTAGAATTCCACTTTCAAATCATCATATCTCGATCATTTCTTGGCGAAATCAAGTGTTCTTGGTGTCCACGCGTAGCTCTCAACCTCCTCTATCTAGAAGTACAGAAGATCTGGAGTTTTAGCCGCTAAAAATCAAGGTATGAGCTGAGGAAACCCACGAAAAACAAGGGTTTCTAGACTATGGTTCGACTCACACTTATAACCGACTCTAGGTCATGTCATTTGAATCCTTACACCCACTAGAACCCGTTGGCACCAACCATGATCGTGTAAACAACTTAGGTCAGGGGTCACATGGTGAGGAGGATGAAGGCGAAGTGCAGGTTCGTGTGGGAGACAAATGGCCGAACCCCGTTCAGCCTAGCCGAACCTACATGCAGCAACCATGGAGCCGCCGAACCTATGGCGAACCCTAAGGCTGGCGAACCTCCATGGGAAGCTCTGGCCGAACCCGAAACGAATGAACCTGTTGCTTTGTTTCGACCGAACCCTAGGTGAACCTAAGTGCTATCAAGTTGCGAACCTGCTGCTAACAACACTCACCGAACCCTTAGCCAACTGCCGAACCTTTGGTCTTAGGCGAACCGACATTGTTTCAGACGAACCTACACCAGGTCCGAACCCTATGAGCCTCAAACCTTCACTGGCCGAACCTACACTACCAGCCGAACCCATCAAGGACGAGCCATACACCACCGAACCTTCATGGCATTAGTCGAACCATTGGGGAGCAACGAATCTATTATCGCGTACATGTGCATGTCTCCTTGGCCGAACCTTAATGATGACCACCATGCACGAACCTTCATGTCACTCTAGGCGAACCTACCCCTGGAACTAACCGAACCTATGGGTGTTGTAGTGTCAGGTTCGCTGGACACCATAGACTACCGGTCTAACAACCTTCGGCCCAAACATTTAGCAGCCCACACAAAAATGGGATTAACCCTAATCAGCCCAATAAGTTCTCGGCCCACTATGACTAATCTAGCCCAATTTAATCGGTTCAAAAAATGATACTTGGCCCACACGTGATGGTTTGGCCCATGGTCTTATAATTCGGCCCACATCATTAACAATGTAAACATATACTTGAAATTGAGTACAAGAACCATGCATGAGAATTTGATTAACACTTATGGTTTTATTACAAGGGTGGCAAAATATATAACTAGTTGATAACACAAAGAAACCTAGTAATCTATCATTACATGTATCGGGTTTTGGGCAAACAACATACAAACTCTTTTTAAAAGATGTCAAGGGTATTAGCCTTTAACTTAAAAACCTAAGTTTTATACTTAGAATCTCCTGGGTCATAATACTAAAGCAACTAAATCAGAATGTTGACATTAACCAAATTTGGGTTAATTGTCACTCAGATCTTTAATAAGAAAACAGGGCCGAATGAGAACCAAAAACCAAAACTCGCGAGGGTTAGCCAATCATAAGGTTAACACCCAGACACACACAAACATATACCTAAGGAATTATACTATTAGATTAAATACAACGTGGAATCAATACAGGATCGTGAAAACAAACTCAAGTCCAAGCAAGAGTGCGTGCATTCTTCGTTTAAACTAAGTCAACCACTTCAAACATAAGGTGAGTTCATATGCCCTTTTCTTTAATCTTAACTGATTTCAAATTCTTGGGGCTGAGAAACATGCTTACTTTTAATTATTTAAAAGTTTCAGCTTAACATATTGTTTATACTTTGATTCGATAATATTGTATGACTTATTATCATTTATCATTGTATGCATGCTTGTATGATCATGATATGGTAGGAACAACTAGATGAATATGATAATGTAATTTCATAACTCATCAACATAATGGAATAACATATTTGTACGGTTACATTTTACAACACTTAGTTATTCTTACAAGTACGAACATTGAGATAATCACAGATGAACATGATGACAAGAACAAAACACATGAATGATATGATGATAATACATCTTCATAACATCATTCAACACTAGAGTTAACTAAGTGTAATAAGACAAGTTCTTATTTAACTTTGTTAATACAACGAGAACATATAACATTGAGAACAAACAACACTGATGAACACGCAATACAATTGATTACTATTGAACTGTCTGCATTATATCATTTCAATCATGTGCCATGTACTCAAGTTTGATCACTGTAAGTCCCTTTATAAATCGCTGACTAGTTAGTTTGACGTACTAAACCGACGATAGCATAGTGGTACCATAGGTTTGACAAACCTCTAGCTTGTAGGTCTAGTATGTTGATCGTATTGATACATTGGCCGGTAACGTATGACCGGTGACAGGGCGACTCAAGTCAGGTTCTGGTAAGCGACACATGGTGATATTAATCTGCAGTGAAATTGTAATTAATCCAGCGGGATCCTATTGACTAGTAGATTGAGAAATTGATCTTCTCTCATGTCATACTACTGGTAATAGATTTCGTTGAGGCCTACGGATACACAAGGTGGTAGAGGTAAATTGGATGCATTGTAATCTGATTACATGAGGATTGCAATGGATTCCATTTAGGCTCTATGCACTACAATTGAGAACAAATATCAAATGGTTAACTAACACTCTTAATATTTAAAAGTGATTAACAGTTAACCCCACAAGTAATAGAATAATACAAGGATCAGATTAAATTAATCTATTATCCTTAATACATAAAAGGGTTATCAATACCTCGGTTTGATAACTAAAACCCTATTATTATATTATTCTACATATGATGCTACAGGTGATTAACAAACGAGATGAACAGGTGAAATGGAAATGGATATCGATAGTTGTATTGCAAGTAGTGTGGAGTTCTAGTAATTATGTGGTTGGATGTTGGCTGGGGCTTGGTTCCCTTACATATGCCCTATATATAAGCATAACTACTAGGATGATATATTACTTGTGAATATAACTATTGAGAAGCCATTGGGTGAACGGGAAACAACATACAAGTAACATGAATGACATTGTGATTGTGCATGTGAACAATTAAAGGTTTTCAATTACTATATTTATGAACTCACCAGCCTAGTGTTGACTTTGTTTAAATGCATGTTTTCTCAGGTGACGAACAGGTGTAGTCACTCATATGCAAAGGCTAAGCTAGTGGACTTTTAGAAGACCCAGCTTCATTTTGTGTTGCATACTTTTGATATGACAAAACATTGAATCATATTTTGTATATCTTGTACAGCTACAAGATAGAAGCCACAGTGATTCTTTTGGTAGAATTACTTAGTTAAATCATGAACATTATGATGTAATTTAACTTTGTAATTCTGTATTGATGTCATTTTAACATTTCTCATTTTATATCTCACGTGTTGTGTAAACAATCTGATCATTTCGATTATCACAACGATATCGCGCCCCGGGAACCTTCCGCCCGACGGGAAAGCCGATCTGTTCCCGCCGGCTCGGGTGTGACATGCTACATGCTCCACACCACGAATCATTGTTTTTAACTTCGGTTAATTACATTGATTTCATGTATAGTCACTTATACTATTTTAGAATATTGATGTTTGAGATTGGTTGAATGATTATGTGGATGATTATCTATGATTTATGAGATATGTGATATGTGATAATGTGTTTGTGTTATGTGTGTTTTGGGTTATGTGATGGACTATCTCGCAGGTGCTCATGTGGATTTTCTCAAGAGATTTTAAACTTTTATAATCATTCTGAAAAACATTTTTAAAATATAAAACTTATGATTACTCACCAACTACTCCGTAGTTGACACTTGATTTTCTACATGTTTCAGGAAATGAAGACAAGTAGGTTGAGGAGGATGATCTCTCATATTTTGGACAATCGTCACTTAGGTTCTTGGACTTAGCTAAATAACTGAAATTCTGAAGACTATAATTTAGTTAGATAGCTAAATCTCTTTTGTATTTGATGTAACTAATTCATGATGAACATAATTTTTGTGTAATTAATTTGGTTGATTAAATGATATGTGATGATTTAAATTAGATGCCCACGAGCTTATGAACAATCTACACATCCCTCGTGGCATCCCGATGTTTTCGCCATCGGTCGGGGTGTTACAATATTCGTCTAATATACGGTCAAAAATATTTACGCAAGCCTAATTATAACGATATTATGAATTTGTATGAATACCATGAAAATTATCATGGGTTTTCTGGTATGCTTGGTAACATAAATTGTATGCACTAGGATTGGGAAAATTGCCCTATTGCATGAAGAGGACAATTCATGAGAGGGGATCATCCATGCCCTACAATTATTCTTGAAACAATTGCATCACAAGATTTATGGATTTGACATGCATATTTTGCATGCCTAGTGCAAATAACGACTTAAATGTTCTAAACTCGTCATCGTTGCTTAATGATATGGAAAACAAATGTTTCCAGGATCATCTTTTTTTTTGTAACGACAAAGTATATGCATGGTTACTATCTTGCTTATGTGATTTACGCGGATTGGCCAGTGTTTATGCAAACAATAACTTGTCCAACAAGTATTAAAAGTAGGAGGTTTCAAATTGTTCATGAAGGGGCAAGGAAGGATATCGAGAGGGCTTTCGATGTCCTTAAACAACGATTTCACATCATAAAAAATCCGGATCGAGCGTGACATCCAAAAAAATAAAGTCGGTAATATATGCGTGTATCATATTACACAATATGAAACTTGAATATGAAGGTCGGTAGATTAGCACATTTGTTCCGGAAGAGGATGCTCCTTCCACTCCTTTTGATATCGATAACCCTCGAAGAAAACAAAAAAGACGATGTTACGAAACAAAAGCATTCACGAGGCGTTAAAAGCGGATTTGGTCGAGCATATCGATATGCTTAGTACCGACATTGTTGTTCGTAGCATTGATGATGATTAGTTATCTTTTTTCATATCGTATTGTCTTTTTTTATAAAATATTGATTTTTTTAATTAATGCAATTGTTCTTTAATTTAATTTTTATCTATTACTAAACAAAAAAAAAAAATAAAATTATAAATTGGTGATGATGTGGCTCAGTGGGGAATGTTTTTTAGTGGGGTGGCCATTAAGGGGTTTTAGGATTTTCAGTGGGGTGGTCATTAAGGGGTTTTAGGATTTTCAGTGGGGTGATGACGTGACTGAAAATTTCATTAGGGTAAGATTTCAGTGGGGTGGATATTACAGATGTTCTTAAATTTACATCAAACTTTTGTTTAGAAAAACATCTTTTTTACATCAAACATTTTTTAGAAAAACATCTTTTTACACATCAAATTTGTTTCACAAAAATAATTTGAGCCAACTCCTTAAAGGCTAATTAAATTATATTTTATCTTAAACCATTAACTAAAGTATGTTATTTAAAAAGTAAATCTTCTATACTCAATAAATAAAAATAAAGTAGGACACATGTTACTATTTTAGAATATATTCACAATAATTTTCACGTCTCTCTATCTTATTAAATACATCTCATATTAAAAAATACTATAAATTTAAATATACTTTTATGCATTCGTAAATTAAAAAAGTGTTCACAAGACATTAAAAAATATTTATTTATAAAAAAATATATTTTTCAAAAACCAAATTAATAGAAAATATGGAATATTTTAAAATTTTTTTAAAACGAAATTGAAAAATAGTGTTTATATAGATAATACAATTATTTTATTACTTATGATATTATATTTTATAAAATTTTAAATATATTTTATATAAAAAATTGCTTCATATCCTCTAAATTTTTATTAATAACTATTTATTTTTTTATATATTACCCCGTATAATACATGATGTATTAAAATACTAATTAATATTTTAAAATTAATTATAGATCTTGTTTATATCATCTAATATTATTCATCATATACTATTTATTTATTTTTTCAACAAATATTATTCGTTCTAATGGTACCAATGTTATGTTAAGATGTTTCTTTTTTAAATATGTTAAGGTTTCAAGCCTTGTAAAGGATAAAAAAAGGTGGACAAAATTGTAGTAAAATATTCAAGTTTATGCCATCTTGTAAAAGTATATTATTTAAAACCATTTATCATCTAATATTATTCATCATATACTATTTATTTATTTTTTTTCAACAAATATTATTCGTCTAATGGTACCAATGTTATGTTAAGATGTTTTTCTTTTTTAAAATATGTTAAGGTTTCAAGCCTTATAAAGAATAGAAAAGGTGGACAAAAAATTGTAATAAAATATTCAAGTTTATGTCATCTTGTAAAAGTATATTATTTAAAATCATTATTAAAAATTAATATTCAAACTTTATCCTCAAGTTTTATAAATGCGGTATTATAAGTGACGCATGATTGTTTTCAACCGGTATTCTAGGAATCTACGGTTGTGATTCAAGTCAACAAGCAAGAGTTTCTTATTTCGTGTCATCGTCAAGTTTGAAGTCTTCAACAAATCATGAGTCCACAAATAACCAATAAATAAGCAAAGTATATATATATATATATATATATATATATATATATATATATTATATATTGACCAACGAAATAACCAAATAGTTTATTTTATAGATGTCACTCATTTTTATTACGTCAAACTCGAACATCATACAATAATTATTCAAATGGAACCTTGTATTTTATTTTATGCCACACTTGAAACAAAAGAGATGGAGTATGCTAATTATTAAGAATTAATAAGTTTCAGGATGAGCAGCAGCATAATCCTCAATAGCCTTGTAAGTATTCTCATACAACTCTTTCTCTTTTTCAAGAAACTCTTCGGATGGTTTTTCATCACCTTTACAATTATATTTAACGGTTTGTTTGAACACGCATCCTCCTTCAGAAGACACAACCTTAATATGATAATTGATGGTGTCTAATATGCCCATTAAGTTATCACCTTCGATAAACGAGTAGCTATAACTATTGTTGCTTATATCTAGAGCATCAACTTTGTATTTCGCACTTTTGAATGGGACGCCTAAGTAGAAAAAACATATAATAATTAAGTTTCCTATCAAATATAATCTTTATCATCGAAAAATAATATGCTCATTGGTTACATAGTGCAATTTCTTACCATCCCCAAAGGTGAATATCTTAATGGTCCCGACATCTCCATTGCCCTCTATAGTCTCAATGGACTTGAACACTTGAGGGTTAACCTTAGGCGCGATGATGTCGAAATCACTGAAAGCCTTAAAAACTCTGTATGCAGGAAATGTAGAAGGAACTTCAACTTCGAGAGTTACGATCGACATGATTAATTGATTTCTAAAAGGTAAGAGATTGTTGGTTTTGTAGTGATGAAATGTCCATAAACTTTTTAGTATTTATAGACCGATGTGTCGAGAATAAAGCCCATCAATTTTGACCCAACTATTCTTTGGTCAATTTGACATGGATATATTATAAACATCCTTGTTTCGGTCGTGTCATGACCCGAGACATCCGGTACGCTTAAAATGGACAAGTGGTATTGATTTTGGTAGTGACGTGCATGGTGCGGTGCGGTTCGGTGCGGTTATGACTATTTTCATAACCAAAACCGCTACTTCGGTTAATTCTAAACCCATATCCGTAACAATAACCAATTGATCGGTTAACCACCGGTTTATGGTTCGGTTCCGGTTGAATTTGGTTAATAAATGAAATAGTTGAAAAAGTAAAAAAGAGGTGTAAATAAGCTTGTGAATTAGAGATATATTGATGGTGAAAATCTAAGTAAAACTCGTATAACTTTAGAATGACTGAGAATGGATAAAAAACCTTATGAACACTAACTAATATCCTAATATATTTAGTCTCACATATAACATATAATATTTCCATTCAATAAAATGTTATAGCTCCCTTATATACTTAACTCGCATTATAACTTAAAAAAAGAAACACACATACAGACCTAGAAATATTAAAAAAAACAAATATGCAATAATCGGTTTGGTTCGGTTAAACTCGGTTAATTGCTTGGTTTAACCATAACCATAACCAAACGGTTCGGTTAATGGCTCAGCTTAACCATAACCATCGTTTAAAGTCGGTTTCGGTTAAATTCGGTTATAATCGGGACAGTTATCGGTTATTTGGGATAACTGGAAATGGATTGACATTACTTATTTACTTATTTTTCTTTTTTATTTCTCTTTTTAAACATTAACTAGTAATTTAAGCTGTCGCGCGTAGCACCAACAGTGTCAAAACTTAATGCCTATGATCATTGTTTTATTACTTTAGTAGTTACTTATAATCTTCTAAAACTAAAGTTTTTGATCATTGTTTTATTACTTTAGTACTTAGTAATATGCATTTAAAACATTTTATATTAAATATTATTTTATAATTTATAAATTTTTATTGCTAAGTATTTAATATTTTATATTAAATCCGTGTAACACACGGTGTATACTCTAGTTTTGAATGAATAAAAGACTAATAAAAGAAACTTTAATTAATTATAAAGATCCATAAATTACGCAGGATAAATTATTACGTTACCTAAATTATTGTATTGTAGGATAGAGATATCAATGTAAAAATGATTATTGATACTTAAAAATTGTACCTAGTGTACAAAAGGTTGTAACAAATGAATAGTAAATGTTCACTGCGGTGGCGTACCCACTCTTTCCTTGGGTTCCTTAAATTTTTTTTCCCGTAGTGTGTGTATATATATTGTGATGACAATTTAATATAAATATATTTGCTTTTTTGGAGAGAGAGTTGGTTAAAAAAAATCTCCATAGATGTTATGGATTTATTTTAATAAATAAAACCCAATAGAGAACAATTAGCTTTGAAAAATCTTAACTTATATCAAGATAAATATGAATGTCGGTTAATAATTATTGAATTTTTGGTTGAAATGGATAATATTAAAATGTATTCAATTAAACTACTAATTTGGTTACAATTCACTTTAACTTGAACAAAATTAATGTTTATAAAATGACCATATAAACCCAAGTTAGTTTGCTTAAAATTCATCCTAACGTGCATTCATCCTAGCCAACACTCGTTCTGACTCGTTACCTAACACAACCTAACCCGCTTATTTTACCAGCCATAACAAATTTAAATATATTGCATTTTTATTATTTATATATATATATATAGAGATTTAGTTTGATTGTCTTTTTTAATATGAACCGACCCGATTCAACCTAACCCGATTTGAAATAAGATTATTTTTTGCTATATAGCGTTCCTTAAATAACCATAAATTTTTTTTGTCCCCCATGAAAAAATTTTCTGGGTTTGTCACTGGTTTTGTGTGGCACCAACTTTGCAATTTATACAATATATAGGGGAGAGATATTTTACAAATGAAGCAACAAGAACGAGACATGTGTACATTAGGTTAGATATATGTCAAAATAAAAAAGGAAGCCGCACATGCTTTACATGCAACTTCAACCAACTTTTTAAACGTTTGTAACTATTTTATTGTAACAACTGGCACATATTCAGGTTCTCTTTTAACTAAATAAACGTATACACATTATTCTTACCTATGACTCGAGTGGAGGATACAAATAATAAATTCGGACCTGTTAACTCAATAATTATTTACAGTATTAAATACGACAATGTTATTATTCAAAGGAACTCACTAGTTAATCCTAAAGAACAAATTTTAGAGATGTATAACTACGAATAAACCACCACCATGATCTTCATGAAAATATATATATACAAAGAAAAAGAAAAATTGATCATAGTAACTAATTTGACAAAACTAAATATAATCAATCGGTTGGGAACTCCCAATTCCATCATTCCCTCATACATCTAAAGCACTAGAACCTCAAACATGGAAGCAAATTTTTCAGCAAATATAGCAGCTCATAGAGCTCCATTTCAACCAAAAGTTAACACCTTAACAACTAGAAACTATGGGGGAGTATCTAGCTTCAAGTACTAACATCATACTCCTAGTATTCTTCTTAAAGATTTGAGCAAATCAAATAATTGGAGCTGAAGCCTCACGCCACCTCCCCACTGTTGCTGTGTGCAGCCAGCTCACCCCCTCCCTCTCTATCTATTTCTCAGCACATAAAGACAAAAAGAATCACTAAATTATGTAGTATAATATGACACCCATCAACATAGGTAACATGAAGTAAGAGTCAACAATTAAATCTTTTTCCTGCCAACCTGCGACAGCCCCTTTCCTCTACACCTACACCATCATATCTCATGGAAATAGAAGCCAAAGAGTAGTCAAGACCCAACCCAACCGGTTTCCCTCCAATTACACCCTTTCATCAACAACCTCCAACTCCCTATAAAAGCCTTCTATTGCAGCAACAAAATCTCACACCCACATCCTCCTTTCTACGTCTCTTGTTTTCTCGGTAGAACCATCACCAAAACCACCTGTTATCTTTCGAACCAGCCACTGCTGCGATCATCTCTGGGTAAAATGGGAAGCCCCCACAACGCACCTGACTGTCAACCAGCAACCCTTAGTCGAGCACCATCCAACAGTTGCTAAACCCCACGTCGCAGCCCACAGCCTCTTGACCAGCTAAGGTGAAACCACAAGAACATCCGACTCCAACAGTTTGGGAACCCGATCAGCTCAACATCTTTCCTCTGAGCGTGCGTACGTTAGGAAGCTCGAAACCATTCATCAAACCTTGCTTGCTTCCTGTAAGTATTCCTAGTCGCGGATCTTGGTCACCATCTAAATCTTCTTAACCGACTAATGCATTAAAACAAAAGTTTACTATTAGTTTGAAAAACAAACTTCATTAAACTCATGAACAAGTAAGGAACCACTAACCATAACTATATATTCAAATATATATACATATACTGTCTAAATGAATTGTTGCATGACACCACCGAATGGATAAACATAAGCTCAATAATACGCATGAAAATAACGTTGACAAAAATGAATGAACATAAGTGTTGAAGTAATATTACATGACACCACCTTTCATAAAATGTGATAAAAATGGATATGTGTAAAACCATCGAAGCACCGACTTTTCTTTCAGCACCCTAAATTTGGTTAAACAGGTTGATTGAGGCTGGTTTAGTCATGCTAAAAAGAGTTGGTTTTAACTTTATGAATAAAGGTTAAAGAAGGGGAGAGAATACAATGGAATGAGTATAATCTATATACATATACTAACATATTAGAAAGATAAAAGATTTAAAATGTGTATAAAATGTGATTAAAATATATATAAAAAAAAACTAACATTTTTACAAATAGATATGATGTATACAAATAAATTTAGTAAGTTATAACCTGGTTACACGTATTTAAAAATCGGAAGCTTGTCATATTAACTTATCAAATTAATAATAATAACAATAATATATAATAATAATAAGTAGTATAGTAGTCAGCAGCAGCAGCAGTAGTAGTATTAATAAATCATAATAATAATAATAATAATAATAGTATTAATAAAAAATAGTAATGAATAATAATAATAATAATGATAATAATAATAATATATAATAATAATATAATAATAATAATAATAATAATAATAGCAACAACAACTTATTTATCGTACTTTTGGGCGGAATCGTAAGTCCCCTATTTAAATTGGGCAAATAAGTAAGAGCCCTCAATTAACTATAAATAAAACGAACATTTAAAATCAGTGAACACTAAGATAAACATGTAATTCGATATCATAAGGGTTATTCCATAAATCTTATGAAGCGCCATACTTTTGTAGGGCCCGAGAAGGACACTGAACCCTAAACTAGCGGTTATTCGGAACTCCCGATCACTACTCAAAAGTGAGTTTCGTAGCCCCCTTTTTTTTAAATATTTATACTCTTCGGGGTGAAATACTTGCTATCTTACTTATCCATACGTGTTTATTAAAATGATACTTGTTTGAATGTTTATTGCATGATACTTATTTCAAAGTCCCCATTGATATATATGTATGAATGTATGTATTATATCAGTAATTCCACAACTATTTAGCTCAATTGACGAGCCGTGATTAATATGGATAGTGCTATCGGGCTGATGACCCCATTATTTCGAGATTTTGGTCGCTTCAAATCGTTTCCATGTGCCTGGGCTTAAATGAAGGTATATTTCCATTTACTATATATTTATTGATTGTTGGCATTATGGGGCGAAAAGTCATAGGTTTGGTTGTGGGCTCATGATAAAGTAATCATTCACTCGTGCTAATTTTAATTTAAACATTATATGGATAAATTTTATAAAAACTTTTCTTCAACATTTTATCGAGTCATAAACCTACGGACTCACCAACTATTTTAGTTGACCCTCTTTATGTATGTATTTCAGGAAATAACTAAGCTTGGAATATGCATGCTCTTTTGTGATACAACCGAAGATTTGGAAAATATTCTTCTGATAGTTAGGCAATATGAATAATCTTTATATGTTGTATTTATTTTGGAATATTGTAACTGACATTATGTATCGTTTATGGACCATGAATGCATGCTAGTAGTTTCTTTAAACACAATGCGTTCAAGATCCGATTTCGTGACACCCTCGTGTTTCCTGCTCTAGCGGGGGTGTGACAGATTGGTATCAGAGCCATTGGTTAAAGGGAATTAGGTTTTTCTCTTAGTTAAACCTAGACTATGACCTTTAGCTTATCCTAGGACTTATGTGCATTTACATGATACATAACGCTTAATTGTCTTTAGCTACGAAATAAGAGTACTATATATGTGTATAGAAGATGCCGCCAAAAGGAGAGGGAGGAAGCCGAAGCAAACTACCGAAGATGAAAACGCAGATCCCGAGAATACGACTCTTAGCTCTAATGACATTGCTAAAATAGTGGATAAGCGTATCGAAGCTGCCATACCTAAAATCATTGCTCAAGTGAATTCAACAACAGGGAACAAGACCAATAATAACGGCGGTCACAACGGCTCTGCAAGCAACAATGTAGACCTCGGAGAGGGAACTGCCAACAAGGGGTGCACTTACAAAACCTTTGTGGCATGTAAACCTAAGGAGTTTTATGGAAATGATGGGGCCATTGGAGTTTTAAAGTGGCTTGAGAAGATGGAGGCAGTTCTTCGCATCAGTGATTGTCTTCCTAGTCAGAAGGTGAAGTATGCTGTGTGTTCACTCCAGGGTAAAGCCTTAACGTGGTGGAACACCCAGATTCAAGCTCGTGGAATTGATGAGGCTGAGGCACTAGGATGGAGTGAATTCAAGGCATTGATCACTGAAGAATACTGCCCTATTAACGAACTGCAAAAGTTAGAAGCTGAGTTTTGGAACCTCTCTATGGTTGGTGCTGAAATTCAAGCATACACTAATCGCTTTCATGAGCTGTCATGCTTACTTCCACATATGGTTAACTCGGAAGCCAAGAAGGTGGAAAGGTATGTCTGGGGTTTGGCACCTCAAATTCGGGGCTTGGTCACTTCCTTTCGACCAACCACATTGAAAAGTGTCATCCTCCTGGCAGGACAATTGACTGATGAGATGATTAGAACAGGAACACTGACAAAGAAAGGTGCAGGGGAAAAGCGAAAGTTTGAGAGCTCACGCGGCAAACGCACCACCAGCAAGAAGACCACAACTGCCCGCAACTATGGGGCAGTCACACAGGAAAAGAGATCACCTTCACCATCAAAATACAGCAAGTGTAACTTGTATCACCAAGGAGAATGTCCTATCTGTTCGCAATGTAAGAAGACGGGGCACTTTGCTCGAAACTGTCGAAACAGTCAAAGAGTCTGTTATGAGTGTGGAAGTTTGGAACACCTGAGAAATGTGTGTCCAAAATTACAGCGCAGTTCAACAAATGGAGGCAATCAGGGTAGGGGAAGAGCTTTCATTCTTGGAGCAAAGGAAGCTCGCCATGATCCCAACGTAGTGACAGGTACATACCTTATCAATAATAACTATGCATCTTTTTATTCGATACGGGTGCTGATAAGTGCTTTATATCCCCTGAATTTGAATGCTTGATCACACAAAAACCGATTCCCCTGAATGAACCCTACACAATTGAATTGGCCAATGGAAAATTATTAAAAGCTCAAACTATTCTTAAAGGATGCAAAATAAGTTTAGAGAATCACTCATTCGACATTGACCTTATTCCAATTCAACTTGGAAGCTTTGATGTAGTCGTAGGGATGGATTGGTTATCTAAAAATCAAGCTGAGATAAAGTGTTTCGATAAAATTATTCGCATTCCGCTCCCGAATGACGAAACACTTGAAATCAAAGGTGAAACTCTCGAAAGAAGTTTTCACATCATATCATCCATGAAAGCCCAAAAATATCTAAGGAAGGAGTACCAAGCGTTCTTAGCACATGTAAAGGTAAAGGAGATTAAAGAAAGGAAGATTGATGATATACCAGTTGTCAGAGACTTCCCTGAAGTCTTTCCGGAAGAACTTCTTGGTTTACCACCTGTTCGACAAGTCGAATTTCGCATCGACTTGGTCCCGGGAGCCGCAACAATTGCTAGATCTCCTTATCGCTTAGCACCATCCGAGATGCAGGAGTTATCCAATCAATTACAAGAACTATTGGATCGAGGATTCATTAGACCAAGCTTCTCTCCTTGGGGAGCGCCGGTGCTGTTCGTGAAAAAGAAGGACGGTACATTCCGAATGTGTATTGATTACAGAGAACTGAATAAAGTGACGATCAAGAACCGTTATCCTCTTCCCCGTATGATGATCTGTTCGACCAATTACAAGGGTCAACTTATTTTTCAAAGATTGACCTTCGGTCGGGTTATCACCAACTACGAATTCAAGAGGAAGACATTCCTAAAATGGCCTTCAGAACTCGGTACGGGCACTACGAATTTCTAGTAATGCCTTTTGGACTGACTAATGCCCCTGCCGTGTTCATGGACTTGATGAATCGAGTTTGCAAACCATATCTTGATAAATTCGTGATTGTATTCATTGATGATATATTAATATATTCTCAAAATAAACAAGACCACGAACAACACTTAAGGTTGGTTTTGGAGCTACTCGCTAAGGAAAAGTTGTACGCTAAACTTTCCAAGTGTGAGTTCTGGCTAAGAGAAGTTCACTTTCTCGGTCATGTAATTAATCAAAAAGGAATTCACGTGGACCCAAGCAAGATAGAATCAGTAAAACAATGGGAAGCACCAAAGACTCCGACGGAGATCCGACAGTTCTTAGGGTTGGCCGGTTATTACCGAAGATTTATCGAAATTTTTTCCAAGATAGCCCAACCCCTAACCGCTCAGACATAGAAGGATAGAAAATATGATTGGGGAAAAGAACAGGAGGATGCCTTCCAACTGTTAAAACATAGTTGTGCATTGCACCTATCCTATCTCTCCCAGAGGGTACCGATAACTTTGTAGTATTCTGTGACGCATCGCACCAAGGTCTTGGTTGTGTGCTAATGCAAAAAGACAAGGTTATTGCGTACGCCTCTCGACAACTCAAGGTTCATGAAAAGAATTACACCACTCATGATCTTGAGTTAGGAGCAGTCATTTTTGCACTAAAAATATGGAGACATTACCTATATGGTACAAAGTGTCTCATCTGTACCGATCACAAAAGTCTGCAACACATTCGTGACCAGAAAATGCTCAATATGCGACAAAGGCGATGGGTAGAATTATTAAACGATTACGACTGTGAAATCCGTTACCATCCAGGCAAGGCCAACGTAGTTGCGGATGCATTGAGTAGAAAGGAAAGAGTCAAGCCCATACGTGTACGAGCTCTGGGAATGACAATTCAAACGACTCTTAAGACCCAAATTCTGAATGCACAACAAGAGGTCTTAAGGAACAAAGAGTTAAAAGATGAACTATTATGTGGAGCAGAGAAAAAGCTAGAATCAAAAGATGATGAGGTGCTGTATTTTCAAGAAAGAATATGGGTTCCTGATCTGAACCACTTGCGTGAATTAATCTTTGATGAAGCCCACAAGTCTAAGTACGTACTCGATTCATCCTGGTGCTGAAAAAATGTATAAAGATATTAAAGAATTCTATGGTGGCTTGGGATGAAAAAGGATATAGCTGTATATGTTGGAAAGTGCTTAACGTGTTCAAAAGTCAAGGCTGAACACCAAAAGCCCTCAGGTTTGTTACAATAACCAGAAATCCCTTAGTGGAAATGGGAACAATTTTTATGGATTTTATAACCAAGCTTCCACGTACCTCGTGTGGTCATGACTCCATATGGGTTATAGTTGATCGCTTGACAAAATCCGCGCATTTCCTGCCAATTTAGAGAAGATTTCAAGATGGAGAAGTTGGCTCGACTCTACATTAATGAAGTTGTAACTCGACATGGAGTGCCTATCTCAATTATATCTTATAGAGACAGTCGATTCACTTCGCGATTTTGGCAACCCTTGCAAATCCATGGGAACACGTTTAGATCTAAGCACTGCTTATCACCCTCAGACCGATGGTCAAACAGAAAGAACAATTCAAACATTGGAGGATATGCTTAGATGTTGTGTGGTAGACTTTGGTGGAAATTGGGATGCTCACCTTCCATTAATTGATTTCTCTTACAATAATAGCTACCACACGAGCATTCAATGTGCTCTATTTGAAGCCTTGTATGGCAGAAAATGTAGATCAGGTCACCGGTCTGCTGGGCAGAAATTGGGGAAAGTCAACTAATTGGGCCAGAGATAATTCAAGAAACAACCGACAAAATCGCACAAATAAAAAAAGGATCAAAGCCGCCAGAGACCGACAAAAGAGCTACGCCGATCACCGAAGAAGCCACTAGAGTTTTCAATTGGTGATAAAGTAATGTTGAAAGTGTCTCCGTGGAAAGGCGTGGTGCGATTTGGCAAAAAGGGAAAACTGGCACCAAGATACGTTGGACCTTTTGAAAATCCTCGATAGGATTGGTCCGGTAGCTTATAAACTTAAATTACCCCAAGAACTCGGTGGGGTGCATGACGTATTCCACGTGTCAAATATTAAGAAGTGTTTATCGGATGAATCATTAATAATCCCTCTTGATGAAGTTCGGCTCGATGACAAGCTACACTTTATCGAGGAACCTATTGAAATTATGGATCGTGAAATGAAAAAGCTAAAGCGAAGTCGAATGCCGATTGTTAAAGTTAGATGGAACTCTAAAACGAGGTCCTGAGTTTACATGGGAACGAGAGGATCAAGTAAAACAAAATATCCTCATCTATTTACAAATGTGCCTGCTCATGACCATAACTGAATTTCGGGACGAAATTCAATTAACCGGGGGAGACTATAACAACTGGCACATATTCAGGTTCTCTTTTAACTAAATAAACGTATACACATTATTCTTAACCTATGACTCGAGTGGAGGATACAAATAAATAAATTCGGACTTGTTAACTCAATAATTATTTACAGTATAAATACGACAATGTTATTATTCAAAGGAACTCACTAGTTAATCCTAAAGAACAAATTTTAGAGATGTATAACTACGAATAAACCACCACCATGATCTTCATGAAAATATATATATATATATATAATATATATATAAATATACAAAGAAAAAGAAAAAAATGATCATAGTAACTAATTTGACAAAACTACATATAATCAATCGGTTTGGAACTCCCAATTCCATCATTCCCTCACACATCTAAAGCACTAGAACCTCAAACATGGAAGCAAATTTTTCAGCAAATATAGCAGCTCATAGAGCTCCATTTCAACCAAAAGTTATCACCTTAACACCTAGAACTATGGGGGAGTATCTAGCTTCAAGTACTAACATCATACTCCTAGTATTCTTCTTAAAGATTTGTGCAAATCAAATAATTGGAGCTGAAGCCTCACGCCACCTCCCTACTGTTGCTGTGTGCAGCCAGCTCACCCCCTCCCTCTATCTATTTCTCAGCACATAAAGACAAATGAATCACTAAATTATGTAGTATAATATGACACCCATCAACATAGGTAACATGAAGTAAGAGTCAACAATTAAATCTTTTTCCTGCCACCTGCGACAGCCCCTTTCCTCTACACTCAACACATCATATCTCATGGAACTAGAAGCCAAAGAGTAGTCAAGACCCAACCCAACCGGTTTTCTCCTCAATTACACCCTTTCAACAACCTCAACTCCCTATAAAAGCCTTCTATTGCAGCAACAAAATCTCACACCAACATCCTCCTTTCTACGTCTCTTGTTTTCTCGGTAGAAAACCATCACCAAAACCACCTGTTATCTTTCGAACACAGCCACTGCTGCGATCATCTCT